>QNTS01000195.1:130611-157530 GCA_003317085.1 Hucho hucho | reverse complement strand
CCCCAAAAAGAATACATTACTAGTCTGGGCACAGGAGAATTAGCCTATTCAACGACTCCCAAACGGCACACACCACTAGCAGGACTATGATGGCAATGGCTATGTCCCTAATGGCACCCTACTTCCTATATAGTGCACTGTTTGACCCATAGGGCACTATATAGGGCATTTTGCAACAAATGTGAATTATGAATGACTCGAAATAGGATCCATTGTCCACACAATTTTGAGTGGTCTGGTAGGATAAACCCAAAAATACAAGAACAGATGAGTGGTGAGTCGGTAGAGCATGAGACTCTTCATTTCAGGGTCGTGGGTTCGTGCCCCATGTTAGGCGCTTCCTTTAACTCCCGAGTGGTGCAGCGGTCTAAGGCACTGCATCTCAGTGCTAGAGGCCTCACTACAGACCCTGGTTCAATCCCGGGCTGTATCACAGCCGGCCGTGATCGGGAGTCCCACAGGGCGGTGCACAATTGGCCCAGCGTCGACCGGGTTAGGGGAGTATTTGGCCGTGGTATTCATTGTAAATAAGAATTTGTTCTTAACTGACTTGCCTAGTTAAATGAAGGTTAAATATACATTTAAAAAGCAGCTGATCCCCTGACCTATTGTCCCCGCTGTCTGTCAGTCCTATGACCATCACAGCATCACACTGCTGTTAGGGAAAGTACCGTCTGGCACACCCTGATGACATACCACAGATGACTAGCAGCTCAAGCTTGCACGTGTGGCTCTGCAATATGTGTGTGTGTTCGAGTTTTGAGAGGGAGATGATAAGATTGACTGGTGAGCCAGCTGTTACTACATGATGGCACAGATTATGCTCTCTCTCGCTCTCTCCCTCCCTCTCCATCCATCCATCCTCCCGCTCTCCCTCCCTCTCCATCCATCCTCCCGCCCTCTATCTATCCCTCGCTCACCTCCCCCTCATTCCTCCGACATCAGGGTTTCTGTCTGGCCAGATGACCTACATACTGCATTGGCTGGGTTGCAGTCACATCCTCACACATACAAACCAGACTGGGTTCAAATACTATTTGAAATGATTTCAAATACGTCAGCTGGGCTTGATTGAGCTTGCCTGGTACAAAATCTGCCATCCAGGCAGGCTAAAGCCCAGGTTTGACAGATACCTTATTTTAGTGGATTTCTGCATCATGCATCTTTGTTACATTTCATAGCCTGGCTACCCAAACTCCTTGCTCTGGCCAAATGCTACGCCACGCCCACAGACCTTTTTTCCTCTGCAATGAGTCTGGATCCGAGTACCTACCCGACCATTTCTAGAACGCAAACACATTCTAGCTGTTCTGCTTGACCCATTTTGAGGTCACCACAAACGACTTCAACAATGGCAGTCTCAGACTGAAGTACAGTATTCAGTGAACATAGAACAGCAGAAGAATTCAGCTTCAGTCATCATGCAAGTTGCCTTCCCCAACCACCTTCGGATGAATGAACTGTCTATAAATCGCTCTTGATAAGTGTCTGCTAAACAACTAAAATGTAAACGAGATGCATGCATGTGCATCCCCACACAACAAATAGCCCATCTCAAAAGACACACACACCACGATATGGAGAGCTAAGAGAAACAAATGCATATTACATTTGCAGAACTTGAACCATTCAGGAAAGGGGTTAGGAGATGCTGGCTCTTCCTATTAACAGGAGGTAGTAGAAGCAGAGAATAGATAAACCTACATCAGGGGTGTCAAACTCATTTTAGCCCCGGGGCCGCAGAAGGCCGCACTGAAAATTGTTCATATTTCCCTCGCCGTCAAAATTAGCAAAAAAAGTAGTCCTCTATCCATCGTTTTGGGAATATTCGATGCTCCCTGACTGCCTAGCTTTCATTTCAATGATTATTAGCGTGCTGGACACAGTCAAAAAAACTGTATGAATGTAGGTCCATTATCATTTCTACTAAGACTGGGAATTGCCAGGGACCTCACGATACTTAGATGCCGATACGATATGTATTGCGATTCTCAACATTCGATATGTATTGCGATTCTCAACATTCGATATGTATTGCGATTCTCAACATTCTATAAGTATTGCGATTCTCAACATTCGATATGTATTGCGATTCTCAACATTCGATATGTATTGCGATTCTCAACATTCGATATGTATTGCGATTCTCAACATTCTATAAGTATTGCGATTCTCAACATTCTATAAGTATTGCGATTCTCAACATTCGATATGTATTGCGATTCTCAACATTCGATATGTATTGCGATTCTCAACATTCGATAAGTATTGCGATTCTCAACATTCGATAAGTATTGCGATTCTCAACATTCTATAAGTATTGCGATTCTCAACATTCGATATGTATTGCGATTCTCAACATTCGATATGTATTGCGATTCTCAACATTCTATAACATAACGCTAAGAGTACATTCGATATGTATTGCGATTCTCAACATTCGATATGTATTGCGATTCTCAACATTCGATAAGTATTGCGATTCTCAACATTCTATAAGTATTGCGATTCTCAACATTCTATAAGTATTGCGATTCTCAACATTCTATAAGTATTGCGATTCTCAACATTCGATATGTATTGCGATTCTCAACATTCTATAAGTATTGCGATTCTCAACATTCTATAAGTATTGCGATTCTCAACATTCTATAAGTATTGCGATTCTCAACATTCTATAAGTATTGCGATTCTCAACATTCTATAAGTATTGCGATTCTCAACATTCTATAAGTATTGCGATTCGATACTGCGATTTTATTGCAATTGGATGTTCCAAAGATATTGCTCACAATATGTCTGCTGCAGAGAGACAAGAGAGCATGATTCATTCATTTACTAAACTAGTTGTAAGCGCTGAAAACATGTTGGCTCACTATTTAAAAAGATGGAGAACAAGCTATAGGATAAAATACACCAGAGTTTTAGAGCAGGTACTGCCCACTAGCGCTAGCTAAAGCTACCTAGGAAAAAAACGTGGTACTTTGAGTCAACGTACTGATATAACATTGTCCAAAATAATATTGCGATATGTAACTGTTTTTTCTCCCCATCACTAATTTCTACATTATTTTTTTGTCAAAACCGCAGGCCAAATATTTGACACCCCTGGCCTACATAAACCTCTCCCAAAGATGCATGCAGCTGTATAGCATTTCAGAGGGCTGTAAAAGGAGATTGGATCAATTACTGAATGCATCCCAAATTGCACCCTATTCCCTACATAGTCACTTTTTACCAGAGCCCTATGAGCCCTGGTCAAATGCAGTGCACCATATAGGGGATAGGGTGGTTTAGCTAGCTAGTCACAATAGGGTGGTTTAGCCAGGTCTATTTTAAGAAAGAGAGAACATCAGATGTGTACGTGTGCTTCCGTCTGCAGAATGACAGCTCTATGTTATACTGAGAGTGCTTAGCAGGAGCTAGAGCATGAACTGTGTATTTCTATTTGAAACGCTGGCTGGCTGGTTGGGAAAGGGGTGGTGGGGTGCATGGGATATTCTAGATGCTGGTTGGGGTGTGTGTGTGTGTGTGTGTGTGTGTGACTGATCAGGGGTATTTTGGGGAGCTCTCACGGGGAACAGTGAGAGGCCACTGGAGCAGAGCCCTCTTTCAGTGTCTGCGTGGGTAGGGTAGCTGAGACCAGCAATCACAATCACTAGAGGTTGGTATATTCTAAGCTCCACTCAGTCAATCAATCAATTAATCAAATGTATTTATAAAGCCCTTCTTACATCAGCTGATGTCACAAAGTGCTGTACAGAAACCCCACCTACAACCCCAAACAGCAAGCAATGCAGGTGTAGAGGCACGGTGGCTGGGAAAAACTCCTGGTGAAGACAAGGCCGTACAGGGACACCGCTCCAGGGACTGGACTAGCACTCAAGACTAATTGGGCAGAATGGGAATGTCTGTCCCAATCTATCTTTCTTGAATATTTTTTACAAAAAATGGTTTATTGTCACAAATTGGTGCGTGTCCATTATATTAGTTATGCATCTTATTTACAGCATTTAGATAGCCTTTGAGCTGAAAAGCTGCCAGACAGCACGAGAGCTGACGCTACAGCATCTCAAACAGCAAATGCATATGCCACGTTTACGTGCTAGTCAGAACTAGGAAACTCTGAAGTGTTCAACTTGCCAACTGATTGAATGTGGCACGTCTAGAACTACAACCAGTTAGCAAATCGAACATTTCAGAGATTCCTAGTTGTGACTAGCAAATGAACGCAGCAATAGGCAACGGAAGGCAGGCGCCATCAGCGCTTCACAAACCACTTTGTAATGAGGCAGTATGCATTTTGAAAACATACTTACAGTGGACTCGGAAAGTATTCAGACCCCTTGACTTTTTCCACAGTTACGTTACAGCCTTATTCTAAAATGGATTATAATGTAAATAATCTCAATCTGCACACAATACCCCATAATGACAAAGTGAAAAAAGGTTTTTAGAAATGTTAGCAAATGCATTAAAAATAAAAAACAGATACCTTATTTACATATGTATTCAGAACCTTTGCTATGAGACTCGAAATTGAGCTCAGGTGCATCCTGTTTCCATTGATCATCTTTGAGATGTTTACCACCTGTGGTAAATTAAATTGATTGGACATGATTTGGAAAGGCACACACCTTTCTATATAAGGTCCCAAATTTGACAGTGAATGTCAGAGCAAAAACCAAGCCATTAGGTTGAAGGAATTGTCTGTAGAGCTCCAAGACAGGATTGTGTCGAGGCACACCAAAAGGACTCCCAGACCATGAGAAACAAGATTATCTGGTCTGATGAAACCAAGATTGATCTCTTTGGCCTGAATGCCAAGTGTCACATCTGGAGGAAACCTGGCACCAACCTTACGGTGAAGCATGGTGGTGGCAGCATCATGTAGTGGGGATGTTTTTCAGAGGCAGAGACTGGGAGACTTGTCAGGATCGAGAGAAAGATGAATGGAGCAAAATACAGAGAGATCCTTGATGAAATCCTGCTCCAGAGCGCTCATGACCTCAGACTAGGGCAAAGGTTCACCTTCAACAGGACAACGACCCTAAGCACACAGCCAAAACAATGCATGAGTGGCTTCTGGACGAGTCTCTGAATGTCCTTGAATGGCCCAGCCAGAGCCCGGACTTGAACCCGACCGAACATCTCTAGAGAGGTCTGAAAATAGCTGTGCAGTGACACTCCCCATCCAACCTGACAGAGCTTAATAGGATCTGCAGAGAAGAATGGGAGAAACTCCCCAAATACAGGTGTGCCAAGCTTGTAGCATCATACCCAAGAAGACTCGATGCTGTAATCGCTGCCAAAGGTGCTTCAACAAAGTACTGAGTAAATGTGAACGTGAGTAAATGTGAATGTGATATCATTTATTTTCATAAATTAGCAGCAATTTCTAAACACCTGTTTTTGATTTTGTCATTACGGGGTATTGTCTGTAGATTGGTGAGGGGAAAAAAAACAATTATCAATTTTAGAATAAGGCTGTAACGTAACAAAATGTGGAAAAATTGAAGTGACTGAATACTTCCCGAATGCACTGAACACACTTTTTTTCTGTCTACCTGTGGTTAAACTGATGTATTACTGACTGCCTTTGGTAAACATGGCATGAAATATGAAACCTGAAAGGACCTACAGACAGTAGTGCATGCAGGAGAAAATGCCATGTAGACCTTTCATTTTGACCCGCGTGACTGAAATGCTCCAACTGAGTAAAATCCTATCATCAAAACTATAATTTAGTGCTGCAATCGTGCTGTAGGCCAAAGTCAGGACATACAGTCCACTCCCGTACATGGCTTGAGACTGTCATGAATGTGAACAAAGTCAGTGTATAGCCCAAGAAAGAGGAATGCATTTGAATTGGCAACTACACTTATCCTTAGTGTACTTCTCAATAGTCAACTGAGCAGTAGGACATGACCAGCATAACTGCAATAGCCTACTCCAACTTCAGCAGTGAAATGCACGCATTGTTATGTAGAGCTGCAGACTGTAGTAATGCATGATAGAGCTGCAGTAATGCATAGCAGATCTAGGGTGTCTAGATCTATCTGCAGGTATGATCTAGGCCAGGGGGCTGTGTGTCTATGTGTAGGCCAGGGACAGCCCCAGTAATGAGTGACTGAGGCTGAGCCTGTGGCACTGGGCCCTGGGGTGCTGCCAAACATGTTCCATGCTGAACCACAGCCAGGGACTTTACAGAGAGTCAATCAGTTGGCCAGCTAACTTTGATAAACACTTGGATATAATAAATAAAACAAATGTGTGGTTTATAATAACGGTAAAATGTAGAATATGAACTACTGATAGAGAGCATCAGGTGTTTTACAATGCCAAGGAGAGAACCAGGGATGGTGAAAGGTTGTGGGACGCTGGACGTTCAAAGTAAGACTGAGGCCTTTTTTCAAAGGCAAAGTTGTGAGAAGAAATCTATGAAATCTATGTAAAATGTATCTTTTAGAATGACTTCAGTCCAGGAGTCTATTACAGTCGCTGTCAGAACAGCTGTGCCCATTCGCTAAATGTGAGTCATGCTATTATTCCACTTTGAGCCTGCAGCCATGACTTTGAAGTGTATGGTGTCACTTCTTCTGCTCATTTTACTGGCAAGCTTTACTTCTCGGTCACTTTCTTTCCATCGCTCTTTAGCTCCCGGCCATCCCCCTCATGAGAATCCCAGTCACAGTACAGTAGACAGTACTTCCGTTTAGTTCAGAATTACACTAGTGTGGTTGACATGTCAAACCTGACACCTCGGTGAACCTACAGTACACACACGCAAACAGGCTCCTCCTCAGAGACATCATTCAGGGTGTCTGCCAAACACAGGAACATCAGTGACCCTGGGTTAGAAAGGCCTAACCTATAACGCAGCCTGTTCCTTTTGCACTGCTAAGTGAGCCGTGTCTCCTGGACGTCCTTCACAGGAGGCCACAGTCACTGTGCAGGGTAGACACACACGTAGTTCGTTTCTTGACTGACCTTTTTAAAAAGGCACACGGCAGCAAAGGCATAAGCAAACAAGATCGCATGATACGTTTTTTCCACTTTGCTTAACTTCCTTTTGTGACTGAGAGGCGAAGTACCCACTCCCTTTTCTTATGTAGCACTATCAGTGTTTTTTCCTGCCCTTACCAACAAAACTGGGCCACAAGCAGGCCTGTGCACAATTCCTTGTGAAAGAGGTCTGCTGCTTGTGCGCTCTAAATTCAAGACGGTAAGAAACAAACCTGTAGGCTAGTCATGTCAGTGGCTGCTGGGGTCTCCCGAAGACTGACACAAAAACAACACACCACAAAAAAATACAAATAAAATAAACACAGGGATTACTAATGCTGGGAAGAAAGGGACTGATGTATGGGTGGGGGATAGGAGGAAGGAGTGTACAGGGATACACAATGGCCACCGAGACAGAGAGCCGGCTCAAGTGTAGCAAGGGGCATGATGGATAAGGAGATTCATCAAAATACTGTTTGGGACTGTTGTGTCAAAGATGGTTTCTAGGTGACTTATGCATCCTTTCTCCTTCAAGACTTAAAATGAATCCTACAGTAGAGGTCATAAGAACCTCCTTCACAGACAATAGTGATGGAAGGAAAATGACGCAGCCCTGCGAATGAGTGACAGTTTCTATAGCTGCCTCCATTGTCTCAAGGTGCTAATGAGAGGGCGAACAGGTCCTTCTAGAGCCAGCGATTTAGAATCGTCATCGTCCCAATAAACGGAGTGGCTACAGATCCAGGCCATGCTTTGGATATCATCTCCAATGTGGCTGGGCATACAGATGGCATTCTCCCACAAAGAAAATCCTAACAGAAAATGGGGCACTCATGGGGAAAAAGAAGCAGATGAATTTAAAACTAGTACTCACATGGTAGAAGTCCACATATAACAGATAGTCCGTAGCATTGTCCATCTACCCTACTCTGAACGTAGCCTAGCTGTACATGCCATTCCCCTCCAATAGGCTATACCTCTTGCACTCTGGGAAAGGTTACAACTATTAAAAAAGAGAAAATCAAAACGAGCCAGCTAATTTGAGCTGTTTCATGACAGTTTGAATTATGCATTACGGCTGAGTAAATGAGAATCTCTCCCACCCTCTCACTCTGCAGCAATTCCTATACAGCTACCGTTATATCATGACGACCAATTTTCTTCTGATCTGAAAACCTCCAAGCTAAAAATAAGGGAATAATGAGTGGTGGAGGAGCAGCTACTGGCAAGCTGCAGGAGGAGTTTTGAGCTTGTGGCTGATTAGACTTCTGTGAGAAGGGTGTGCTGTGGGGAGAACATGGCAGGTTATAGCCTAGCTCTTCAGAGAGCTGACCTCTCTTCAACTGACACACATGCCTTCTCTGAAAAAAGCCATATAGGCCTACCTACACAGAATGAGAGAGTTTGAGCAGGGAGGAAAAACATAACCATGGAAATAAAATCGATGTAATTATATTTCTATGGCGTCAACATAGCGTAGCTGCAATGGAATTGCATGACGGACTCTAAGAGCATCGCAATAATGCTACTTTCGTAGAAACACAGCAAGGGTAGGTGCAGCTTAACAATTTGACTTGGCTACTTTAGTGCTGCGTTCCGTCTCAAGGAGCAGAACCAGTGTGTCATTTCACAAAGCCAATCAGGGGCTTGGCTTTCACTAGTCCAGTTCTGTGTTTACAGGCAACTGCAAAAAAAAAATAAAAAAAATGGAAAGCTATGGAAAGCTCTCACACACACTCAGTAGTAGAAAATCGTCTGCAGTTTGAGCTGAGGGAGGATAGCAAGCCTACATAGAGAAGAAGCCTACATAGAGGAGAACCTCCATGAAACACTACCTCCCACACTAAACCTCACTTAGGAAGGCAGATAGTGACGATCTACTTACAGGTCCAGATAAATGCGGCTGTTCAACAAAAACAACACACACTCATGAATGTTTTAAACTGCTGCTAGGGGAAAGTGAGTGAGTAGCCTAATTGGGTCAGGATGATGAAGAGTGCAAGTTCAGCCCTTTGTGTCGGTGGTCATCTGATAGCTACAAGCTGTAGGGGATGTCTGTCACAACCTGAACCTAGCCACCTCAATGACTGTCATGGGACACACCAGGATGGGCCAGTTATGTCTAAGAATAAGGAAGTTGGGTTGTTTATCAGCTACAATGTGTCTAAAGCCAAATGTATCCCCTACGCAAGTATGCAACTAAAAATGCTGTTGTGCATACTGGCGTAGCAAAATATGTGCGCAGCCCCAGAATTTGTAACTTGACACAACTACGCAAGATGGCCATTTTGCATAGCCAATTGCATTCTTAAGGCATTATCCATGATTCAACGGCTTCAGAACCATCAAGTCTGCTTGTAAAAGCTGGTTTCAGATTATTCAGTTCTCTCCACTTCCACATTTATCCCAAACTGGTCTGCACAGTGCATAATGACAAATCTGTCCTGGGATCAGTTGTCTGGGGTTGCCCACCACTACACACACATCATCATGACAAAGGCCAACAGTAAGCCCATAAAAGGTTTGATTTTAAAGGCAATATAGAATTTAGCTCTGCAGTTTTCTGGATTCTACAATTACCTTGGCAGTATATAAACATAAGGGATATCCTAGAGATGCCAATTCTGCGTTTACTCAAGCAGGACTCTACACTTCAAAGGGGGCCGGTGAAGGCTAAGCACAGTAGTAGGCCTACATTAGTACTAGACTAAACCTTAGAGCTGAAGGATAGAATACAGGTCCGGATACTACTTGATAAACTAATAGGTCCGGATACTACTTTATAAACTAAATAGGTCTAGATACTACTTTTGATCAACATCCATTTCTAGCATGAGATAGCTTTCAAATAGGCACATTCTTCTTTTCTCCTCTACCCTCTCTTCCCAGAATGATGGTTGATAAACAACTCTGAAGGGAGCCATATAAAATCTGTAATTTTTATACCAAATTATGTTTTACATTTTCCCAAATTATGTTCTCAGTTGTATTAAAATTGCTAAAAAATAAACAAAATTCGATGTTCTAAGTCCATGTCAATGCTTAAATCATATCAGAACACCCGTTTTTTGTCTGGAAGAAAACTAACAAATTGATAATTTTGTGTAATTCCCCTTTTATTTGAAGATCTAGCAAGTGAGGAATGTGCAGTCTACTGTGCCGGGGTGTAGCGATGGTTCTGTAGTGCTGCTGCTCATTTCAAACAACAAATAATATATAGATACAAAAGATATACAGTACCAGTCAAAAGTTGACACGCCTACTCATTCAAGTGTTTTTCTTTATTTTGACTATTTTCTACATTGTAGAATAATAGTGAAGACATCAACACTATGAAATAACACATATGGAATCATGTAGTAACCCAAAAAAATATTTGAGATTTTTCGATTCTTCAAAGTAGCCACCCTTTGCCTTGATGACAGCGTTGCACACTCTTGGCATTCTCTCAACCAACTTCATGAGGTAGTCACCTGAAATGCATTTCAATTAACAGAGTGAAGAGTGAAGAAAAAGCAGCCAACAAGTGCTCAGCATATGTGGGAACTTCTTCAAGACTGTTGGAAAATAATTCCAGGTGAAGCTGGTTGAGAGAATGCCAAGAGTGTTTAAAACTGTCATCAAGGCAAAGGGTGGCTACTTTGAAGAATTTCAAATATATGTGGATTTGTTTAACACTTTTTTAGTTACTACATAATTCCATATGTGTTATTTCATAGTTTTGATGTCGTCACTATTATTCTACAATGTAGAAAATAGTAAAAATAAAGAAAAACCCTTGAATGAGTAGGTGTCCAAACTTTTTACTGGTACTGTACACACAAAGGTATGTGGACACCCCTTCAAAATAGTGGATTTGGCTATTTCAACCACACCCGTTGCTGACCAGTGCATAAAATCTAGCACACAGTCATGCAATCTCCATAGACACATATTGGCAGTAGTTCTAAACAAGTAAATTCATCTCTGCCCTGCTAGAGCTGCCCCGGTCAACTTTGTGCTGTTATTATGAAGTGGAAACCTCTAGGAGCAACAACGGCTCAGCCGCAAAGTGGTAGGCCACACAAGCTCAAAGAACGGGAAGCACGTAAAAAAGAAACTAAAAAACATTGCCTGTCCTAGCTTGCAAAACTCACTACCGAGTTCCAAACTGCCTCTGGAAGCAACGTCAGCACAAGAACTGTTCATACCGAAATGGTTTGTCGAGATTGGTGTGGAAGAACTTGACTGGCCTGCAGACCCCTGACCTAAACCCCATTGAACACCTTCACGATGAATTGGAACGCAGACTGCGAGCCAGGCCTAATCGCGCAACATCAGTGCCCAACCTCACTAATGCTCGTGGCTGAATGGAAGTCCCCACAGCAATGTTCCAACATCTTATGGAAAGACTTCCCAAAAGAGTAGAGGCTGTTATAGCAGCAAAGGGGGAACAACTCCATATGAATGCCCATGATTTTGGAATGAAATATTAGACAAACAGGTGTCCACATACTTTTGATAATGTAGTTAACCACAGCCTAACATCAAGGAATCATCAACGCATAGGTCGATTAAGGCAGCACCCCGCACCTCTCTGATTCAGAGGGGTTGGGTTAAATGCGGAAGACACATTTCAGTTGAAGGCGTTCAGTTGTACAACTAACTAGGTATCCCCCTTTCCTTTCCTTGTATGGCAAAAAGACCCGACCAAATGCGGATGTTAGGCTGGTAAGAACATTGTATAACGGGTCATTTAGGTTGGTGGTAGCAATGTTGACAAAATGCAGGCATCGCAGCAGAACTAGGAAGCGGTCTTGGGAAAAGAGGGTGGCAAAGAAGGGAGTTGCAAACATAGGATCTGTGCCCCAGTATTCTCTCAGGGACTTCTTCACTATTCACATGAGAAGGAATGTCACCAGGAAGGTATACATTTCACTAATTGTGGTTGTCACCCATTTAGAGACCACTGAGGGAATTGGACTGACTGGTTTTCATGTAGCTGTTCGAGAGACATCAGATCAAACACAAACACATGCATGGACGGACACACAAAAAGCCCCTCTCAAACCAAACTATAAATGTGCCCTTGACTGAATTAACATTTTAGCATTCCACTCATTAAAAGAGAGCTTTCAGTTTTTGCTCTGTAAATGGACCTCTTCAACTCCCCACACGTTAGACATTTAACATTAAGTAGAACCCAGCACTGACCGACTGTATTTCACACCCTTATCAGAGCTAGAAGTAGCATAGCCTCAAACTGACTCCACGTCAAGGTTATCGGTCAAATGCAGTGCCTAAGATGTGAATTGGCCCCGCAGGAATGACTGAATAGCCCCATGGAGGTGAGAGCGAGAGAGAGAAACACAGTGCTTACATAGTCTTTCTTCTCTGACCTTACATGTTTTCTATGGCGTGCTGTCTCTATTATCAGGCTATGGTCACTGAATATGTTTCATTTTATTTAGCGTTTTATTTCAAGGGACTCCAACCAGAGTCAAATTCTCAATGGTGCCCTGAGAACAAACAATCAATATAATTCCATAAAACAGCAAAACAAAGAAACTACAAGATACACTATATTTCAACAACACAAATAAAACCTCAGTGAATTCATTCCCCATCAGTGTTCTAAACTGCCCTTTTGGCTCCAGGGATTCAACATGTAATGAGGATTGCAAATGATTCCAAATATGGGGGGCGTTAAAACTGATGGATGATTTACCTAGGTTGGTAGAGACACTAGGGACATCAAGAGATGAGAAACCCTGTGAGCGGATTTTGTGCCTCATATTTTATAATTCAACAGAGAAGTGAGATACGTTGGAAGCTTGTGCAGCAGAGATTTGTAAACAACAAGTAATCTACGGGAATGTAGAGATGTCCAGCCGACCTTCTGATAAAAGATACAGCGATGAGTATTAAACCTGTCACCTGTGATAAACCGAAGCGCGCTATGGGACACTGCATCAAAGGGTATTAGAGTAGTGGCTGCTGCATTCTGATAAATGGATCAAGAGCTGGCAGGAAGGTTGCCAGTACAACCTACTTCCTGCCGTTTAGGGAGAGGCATGATCTAGTTCTATAAAAGAAGCCTACTTTAAATCTAAGCTTCTTAACTAGCTCATCTATGTTTTAAAATGTCAAATTATTTAGGCCTCCCGAGTGGTGCAGCGGTCTAAGCCGCTGCATCACAGTGCTTCAGGCGTCACTACAGACCCGGGTTCGATCCTGCACAATTGGCCCAGCGTCGTCCGGGTTAGGAGCGGGTTTGGACGGCTGGGATGTCCATGTCCCATCATGCTATAGTGACTCCTTGTGGCGGCCGGGCGCATGCACACTGGCTTCGGTCGCCAGCTGTACGGTCTCTCCTCCAACACATTGGTGCGGCTGGCTTCCGGGTTAAGCAAGCAGTGTGTCAAGAAGCCGTGCGGCTTGACGGGTTCGTGTTTTGGAGGACGCATGGCTCTCGATCTTCGCCTCTTCCGAGTCAGCACGGGAGTTGCAGCGATGGGACAAGACTAACTACCATTTGGATATCACAACATTTTGCGGCTATAACAGCCTCCACTTTTCTGGAAAGGCTTTCGACTAGATGTTGGAACATTGCTGCGGAGACTTGCTTCCAGTCAGCCACAAGAGCATTAGTGAGGTCAGACACTGACGTTGGGCGATTAGGCCAGGCTCACAGTCAACGTTCCAATTCATCCCAAAGGTGTTTGATGGAGTTGAGGTCAGGGCTCTGTACATGCCAGTCAAGTTCTTTCACACAGATCTCGACAAACTATTTCTGTATGGACCTCGCTTTGTGCACGGGGGCATTGTCATGCTGAAACAGGAAAGGGCCTTCCCCACACTGTTGCCACAAAGTTGGAAGCACAGAATAGTCTAGAATGTCATTGTATGCTGTAGTGTTAACTTGTTAGGGAGTGGCAGCTGAGGGGTCGGTTTTGGAGAGTCTGGCGTGCCCAAAGTAAAATGCTTGCCACCCAGGCTCAGAAACTAAGATATGGACATAATTAGTACTATTGGATAGGAAACACTCTGAGGTTTCCAAAAGTGTTATCATTTTGTCTGTGAGTGTAAGAGAAGTCATTTGGCAGGCAAAAAACTGAGATTTTTCCATCCGGAAATGTCATTCCTTTTGGCTTATAGCTCACTTTGAGCCTTTGCCTATAAAAAACTATTTATACCAGGACACTGGATGTAGTACCTACTGATTCCACTAGATGTCAGCAGTGTATAGGCAAAGTTTCATGGAAATCGGAACTAATGCGTTCTAATGAGAGAAGTTGTAGCCGAGGGACCTCTTTTTCAGATGCACGTTTTTGAACGCACATTTTGCTGAGCGGTCCACTTTATTTGACTTATATAACGTTTAGGTGACCATCCGAGTGAAAGATTATCACTTTTATTCATAAAAGATAAGCTAAGGAAGCATTTTAAATCGTTTTTGTTTTGTTGAGGGAAAGTTTATAGGTATAGTTGAACGCGTTCTCGTCACATTGGATTTTCTGAACACAAAGTGCCAACCAAAAGGAGATTTAAGGATATAATAAATTACTTTTTCTAACCAATTACCCATGGATTGTCTGCGTTGGACTCGCTAGCGACCCACCGCTCCCTGACAAGTTAAGAGCTTTACACCACTCCAGCCGACGCTTGGCATTGGACATGGTGATCTTAGACTTGTGTGCGGCTGCTCGGCTATGGTAACCCATTTCATGAAGCTCCCAACAAACAGTTATTGTGCTGACGTTGCTTCCAGAGGCAGTTTGGAACTCAGTAGTGAGTGTTGCAACCAAGTACAGACGATTTGTACGTACTACGCGCTTCAGCACTCGGCGGTGCCATTCTGTGTGCTTGTGGCCTACCACTTCGCGGCTGAGCCATTGTTGNGAGGAGGTGAGGGCCCTCGGAGTGTGGTGTCAGGAAAATAACCTCTCACTCAATGTCAGCAAAACAAAGGAGATGATCGTGGACTTCAGGAAACAGGAGAGGGAGCACCCCCCTATCCACATCGAGGGGACAGTAGTGGAGAAGGTGGAAAGTTTTAAGTTCCTCGGCGTACACATCACGGACAAACTGAATTGGTCCACCCACACAGACAGCGTGGTGAAGAAGGCGCAACAGCGCCTCTTCAACCTCAGGAGGCTGAAGAAATTCGGCTTGTCACCAAAATCACTCACAAACTTTTACAGATGCACAATCGAGAGCATCCTGTCGGGCTGTATCACCGCCTGGTACGGCAACTGCTCTGCCCACAACCGTAAGGCTCTCCAGAGGGTAGTGAGGACTGCACAACGCATCACCGGGGGTAAACTACTTGCCCTTCAGGACACCTACACCACCCGATGTCACAGGAAGGCCAAAAAGATCATCAAGGACAACAACCACCCGAGCCACTGCCTGTTCACCCCGCTATCATCCAGAAGGCGAGGTCAGTACAGGTGCATCAAAGCTGGGACCGAGAGACTGAAAAACAGCTTCTACCTCAAGGCCATCAGACTGTTAAACAGCCATCACTAACACTGAGTGGCTGCTGCCAACATACGGACTTAAATCTCTAGCCACTTTAAACATAGGAATTGGATGTAACAATGTATCACTAGCCACTTTAAACAATTTTGTATATAATGTTTACATATCCGACATACTTATATCAAATGTATACACTGTACTCTAAACCATCTACTGAATCTTGCCTATGCCGTTCGGCCATCGACCCAAATCTCTAGCCACTTTAATAATTATAATTGGATGAAATAAGGTATCACAAGCCACTTTAAACAATGCTATTTATATAATGTTTACATATCCTACATTACTCATCTCATTATACATGTGTATATACTGTACTCCATACCATCTACTGCATCTTGCCTATGCCGGTCAGCCATCGCTCATCCATATATTTATGTGTACATACTCGTATTCATTCCTGTACTCTTGTGTGTATAAGGTAGTTGTTGTGATTTTGTTAGATACTACTGCATGGTCGGAACTAGAAGCACAAGCATTTCGCTACACTCGCATTAACATCTGCTAACCATGTGTATGTGACAAATTAAATTTGATTTCATCGGGGCAGCTCTAGCAGGGCATAAATTGGACAAACTGACTTGTTGGAAAGGTGGCATCCTATGACGGTGCCACGTTGAAAGTCACTGAGCACTTCAGTAAGGCCATTTTTCTACAGATAATGTTTGTCTATAGAGATGGCATGGCTGTGTGCTCGACTATATGCACTTGTCAGCAACGTGTGTAGCTGAAATAGTCGAAACCACTAAATTTGAAGGGGTGTCCACATACTTTTGTATATATAGTATACATAATGTTTTTCCCGAATGAAGTACCAATTGTTAAACAAGGGCTTTCTGCAAGGAAACAAAATCAGATTGCAGCTGTTAACATAGCCTGGTCAGCAGTAGGGTCAATAGTGTACATAACGCTGTCATCTGCATACAGATGAATGTTACAGGTTTTTGCAAATGGACCATTATTTATATAAATAGTGAAGAGGAAAGGTCCCAAAATTGACCCGAGGGACACCTTTAGTAATATATAACAGTGTCCTGTCTGACAGATAGTTCCCAAACCACTTGCAAGACACCTGGTCAAGACCCATTTCAGACAACTTTTGAATGAGTAGGGGATGGTTGACAGAATCAAAGGCCTTGGATAGATCTACAAATACGGCAGCACAGTGATTCCTATGATCTAAGCAATTTAACCCATCATTTAAGACAAGAGTAGCTGCTGAAACAGTGCTATGTCCAGGTCTGAAACACACTGGTGCACATTAACAATATACTGTAATTTGAAGTTTAAAAAAGGCCTAAGCTGAGAGTCTGCCAGTGATCCTAATATGTTTGCAAGGCAAGATACTTTTGAAATTTGGTGATTCTTATCTAGGTCAAAAGGAAAGTGCACGTGATCTTGATGCGCCGTTCCAATAAAAAAACAAACAATGGTCTCATTCTGATGACACGAGGATCGATGCTTGAAAAATAAAAAAACACTCGCTCTTAACCATAATAATCTCATCATGAACAGTAGCAGTCAAAGGTTCTGACACACCTACTCATTCAAGGGTTTTTAATGATCTACATAGTAGAATAACAGTGAAGACATCAAAACTGTTAAAACATGAAATCTTGTAGAAACCAAAAAAAGTGTTACACAAATCAAAATATATTTTATATTTTGAGAATTAAAATAGTTACCCTTTGCCTTGATGACAACTTTGCACACTCTTGGCATTCTCTAAACCAGCTTCACCTGGAATGCTTTTCTAACAGTCTTGAACAAGTTCCCACATATGCTGAGCACTTGTTGGCTGCTTTTCCTTCACTCTGCGGTCCGACTCATCCCAAGCCATCTCAACTGGGTGGAGGCCAGGTCATCTGATCCAGCACTCAATCACTCTCCTTCTTGGTCAAATAGCCCTTACACAGACGAGGTGTGTGGAGTCATTGTCCTGTTGAAAAACAAATGATAGTGGGACTAAGCTCAAACCAGATGGGATGGCGTATCGCTGCAGAATGCTCTGGTAGCCATGCTGGTTAAGTGTGCCTTGAATTCTAAATAACTCACAGTGTCACCAGCAACCGCCGTGTCTCACAAAGACAAATTTGGACTACAGACCAAAAGGGCAGATTTCTACCAGTCTAATGTTAATTGCTCGTGCTTCTTGGCCCAAGCAAGTCTCTGCTTCTTATTGGTGTCCTTTAGTAGTGGTTTCTTTGCAGCAATTCAACCATGAAGGCCTGATTCACGCAGTCTCCAACAGTTGATGTTGAGATGTGTCTGTTACTTGAACTCTGTGAAGCATTTATTTGGGCTGCAATTTCTGAGGCTGGTAACTCAAATGAACTTATCCTCTGCAGCAGAGGTAACTCTGGGTCTTCCTTTCCTGTGGCGGTCCTCATGAGAGCCAGTTTCATCATAGCCCTTGATGGTTTTTGCGAATACACTTGAAGAAACTTTAAAAAAGTTCTTGACATTTTCTGGATTTACGGACCTTCATGTCATACAAAGTAATGGAGTCGTTTCTCTTGCTTATTTGAGCTGCTCTTTCCATATTGGTCCTTAGCCAAATAGGGCAATTTTTTGTATACCACTCCTACCTTGTCACAGCAACTGATTTGAATTTCTTTCCTTAATCCGCTTGAGCCTCAAATTAACAAGGCACACCTGTTAATTGAAATGCATTCCAAGTGACTACCTCATGAAGCTGTTTGAGAGAATGCCAAGTGTTTTCAAAGCTGTCATCAAGGCAAAGGGTGACTACTTTGAAGAATCTCAAAAATAAATGGTTACTACATGATTCCATGTGTGTTATTTCATAGTTTTTCTACAATTTAGAAAATAGTAAAAATAAAGAAAAACACTTGAATGAGTAGGTGTGTTCAAACTTTTGACCAGTACTGTATCTGTGAGCTGTTGGCTAGAGAGCATGTTCCAAGACCACATTTGCTATTTAACTTAACAGTTTTTTGTGACAAAACGATCAGAAGACTTGAAAATGCAATGGAAACACATTGAACTTTAGTTTTTTTTTATTCAGTACATGAAAACTTAAGCAAAAAAGTAGATTTTTATCAACAAGTCAGTTTAGTGGAAACACACCACTGGTGGGAAACTTTTTTTTTTTAAATATGCAGATTTTTGAATATTAGCATGAAAATCTAAATCACCAACTGGATGGAAACCTAGCTACTGACACAAAATGGTTCAAATGAGAAAAAAAAAAAGTGTGCCTGGAAGTGAATCATTCTCTGCAGTTTAGAGGTGAAAAAAGGACTCCCTTTAAACCAATTTGAGAGTTAGGAATAGTAGAATAAACAAATTGCAATTTCTAAATTTGGTTGTGCATCAGCAGTTTTTTTCTTATTATGTCAGCTAACATTTATATCAGCTAACATTTTTTAGATTTGTAAATTAGTCTAGCGGCCAGCTATCTAAACACTCTTGGTCGATTTACCCACCAGGGGGGCCCCCATAAATTTTTTCCCCTCTCACTCAGAGATCATGTTAAAAACCACAAACATTTCTCTACACACTATGGCAAAATGTATATAATGAACAAAAATAAACGCAAAGTGTGAAGTGTTGCATGTTTAATGAGCCTAAATAAAAAGGTCCCACAAATGTTCCTAACAAACAAAAAGCTTATTCTCTCAGATTTTGCACACAAATGTGTTAACATCCCTGCTTGTGAGCATTTTTCCTTTGCCAAGATAACCCATCCATCTGACAGGTGTGGCATATCAAGAAGCTGATTAAACAGCACGAACATTACATTACATTACAAAGGTGCACCTTGTGCTGGGGAAAAAGGCCACTAAAATGTGCAGTTATGTCACAACACAATGCCACAGATGTCTCAAGTTGAGGGAACATGCAAAATGGTATGCTGTCTGCAGAAAGGTCCACCAGAGCTGTTGTCAGAGAATTTAATCTTCATTTCTTTACCATAAGCCAACATCGTTTTAGAGAATTTGGCAGTACGTCCAACCGGCCTCACAACTGCAGACCACGTGTAACCACACCAGCCCAGGACCTCCACATACAGTTTCTTCACCTGTGGGATCGTCTGAGACCTGCCACTCGGACAGCCGATGAAACTGAGGAGTACTTCTGACTGTAATAAAGCCCTTTTGTGGGGAAAAACTCATTCTAACTGGCTGCCCTGCCAGGCTCACCCATGGCTGTGCCTCTGCCCAGTCATACATTAGAGTGATTTAGAGTGACTGATTTCCTTATATGAACTGTAACTCAGTATAATTGTTGAAATTGTTGCATGTTGAATTTGGTGGCTCTTTATTTAAATTTGGAGTGCTAGAAGGAATCTCCCAAATTCTGCCCTACAGGCTAAGATTGGTGCATTTCAAAAATTCCAGGTGCAAAGTTTCAGTGGGGCTTTTATCCCATGATTGTAAAAGGGACCCCAACTTTTGCTGCCATATAGAAGGATTTATGACAGTCAAATAATTTAAGCCAAATTCTAAATTGGTGCGTTAAATTTATACAGGGTCTATCTACTTATAGAAATGTATACAGACTCACGAGTGGCGCAGCGGTCTAAGGCACAGCATCTCAGTGCTAGAGGCGTCACTACAGACTTAATAATATCAGAGACCTTGCCTCTTACACCACTTTGAAGGGGACATAATTCATAGCCAGAGATAGGCCCTGAGAGAGGGAGAAAGACTATCTCAGAGCAGCAGGGACAACCCGCCAGAGAGCATTTCAGTAGGAAGCCAGAGTCACTAAGGAGGTCACCCCCAGAAAATGAAAGTTAACATATGCAGTGCCCTGCATGACTGGAGTCGTGTTTTCAATAAGCGCCAGCAGTCAGCTAAATAGCAGAAAACAAACTCATTGTCAGGAGACTACTTCTTTCATTTCAAATATTAACTAGGCTTCTTTCATTTAAAAATGTCAATTCGCAAGTCAGAAAGGTCTGTATAGCCTTCCCTACTGTAATTAACAATACGCATCTCCTTGTGATCTATTGATAGGACAGGCGCCTGTCAGTCAAAAAGCCAGCACTGACTAACAATGGCGCTGGAGAAGGCTGACGTTTTACGTGTCCCCAACAGATTGTTTTTTTGTTCATTTATTTGGGTTGTTCATAAATTATTTTTACTTATTTTGTACATAATGTTGCCGCTACCGTCTCTTATGACTGAAAATAACTTCTGGAGATCAGGACTGCGATTACTCACCACGGATTGGCAGAATAATTTTTCTCCTTTAACGAGTCTGACGAGCCCGACGCGAATGATATACTGATGTGTTTCTGAATGGATATAATGTTTATAGGCCCAGATCTGTGATTTGCGTGAAGAAGAGGCAGAGAAAAAGGGGCCAGATGAGGGGCTGCCTTCAGAGAATTCGTAGGTGATCGAATAAACCTCCACTTCCTTCCATTCTGCTAGCAAACATGCAATCTTTGGAGAATAAAATAGATGACCTATGCGGAAGATTAACGGGACTACCAACGGGACATTCAAAACTGTAATATCTTATGCTTCATGGAGTCGTGGCTGAACGACGACACTATCAACATACAGCCGGCTGGTTATACGCTGTCCCGGCAGGATAGAACAGTGGCGTCTGGTAAGACAAGCGGACAATGTATTTTTGTAAACAAAAGCTGGTGCATGATATCTAAGGAAGTCTCAAGATAATGCTCGCCTGAGGTAGAGTATCTCATGATAAGCTGTAGACCACACCATCTACCTAGAGAGATTTCATCTGTATTTTTTGTAGCTGTTTACATACCACCACAGTCAGAGGCTGGCACTAAGACAGTACTGAATGAGCTGTATTCCGCCATAAGCAAACAAGAAAACGCTCACCCAGAGGCGGCACTCCTGGAAGCCGGGGACATTAATGCAGGGAAACTTAAATCCGTTTGACCAAATTTCTATCAGCATGTTAAATGTGCAACCAGAGGGAATAATAAAAAATAAAATAAAAAACTCTGGACCACCTCTACTCCACACACAGAGACACATACAACGCTCTCCCTCGACCCTCCATTTGGCAAATATGACCATAATTCTACCCTCCTGATTCCTGCTTACAAGCAAAAATTAAAGCAGGAAGCATCAGTGACTCGATCAATAAAGAAGTGTTCAGATGAAGCAGATGCTAAGCTACAGGACTGTTTTGCAGCAGAGACTGGAATATGTTCCGGGATTCCTCTGACGGCATTGAGGAGTACACCACATCAGTCATTGGCTTCATCAATAAGTGCATCGATGACGTCGTCCCCACAGTGACCATACGTACATACCCCAACCAGAATCCATGGATTACAGGCAACATCTGCACTGAGATAAAGGCTTGAGCTGCCGCTGTCAAGGAGCGGGGCTCTAACCCGGAAGCTTATAAGAAAGCATCAATACAGGACTAAGATCTAATCGCACTACACCGGCTCAGACGCTCTTTGGATGTGGTAGGGCTTGCAAACTTTTAGACTACAAAGGGAAGCACAGCCGAGAGCTGCCCAGTGATACGAGCCTACCAGACGAGCTAAACTACTTCTTTGCTCGCTTCAAGACAAATAACACTGAAACATGCATGAGAGCACCAGCTGTTCAGGAAGACTGATCACGCTCTCCGCAACCGATGTAAGACCTTAAAACAAGTCAAGATTCACAAGGCCGCGGGGCCAGACAGATTACCAGGACGTGTACTCAGAGCATGCGCGGACCAACTGGCAAGTGTCTTCACTGACATTTACAACCTCTCCCTGTCCGAGTCTGTAATGCCAACATGTTTTAAGCAGACCACCATAGTGCCTGTGCCCCAAAACACTAAGGTAACCTGCCTAAATGACTACCAACCCATAGTACTCACATCTGTAGCCATGAAGCACTTTGAAAGGCTGGTCATGGCTCACAACACAATTATCCCAGAAACCCTAGACCCATGGCAATTTGCATACCCCCCCGAACAGATCCACAGATTATGTAATCTCTATTGCACTCCACACTGCCCTTTCCCACCTGGACAAAAGGAACACCTATGTGAGAATGCTATTTACTGACTACAGCTCAGCATTCAACACCATAGTGCCCTCAAAGCTCATCAATAAGCAAAGGACCCTGGGACTAAACACCTCCCTCTGCAACTGGATCCTGGACTTCCTGACAGGCCGCCCCCAGGTGGTAAGGATAGGTAACAACACATCCGCCACGCTGATCCTCAACACAGGGGCCCCTCAGGAGTGCGTGCTCAGTCCCCTCCTGTACTCCCTGTTCGCTCATGACTGCATGGCCAGGCACGACTCCAACACCATCATTTAGTTTGCCAATGACAACAGTGGTAGGCCTGATCACCGACAACAATGAGACAGCCTATATGGTGATTCCAGGACAACAACCTCAATGATTGGTGGAGTGCTGCAGAGATGGATATCCTTCTGGAAGGTTCTCCCATCTCCACAGAGGAACTCTGGAGCTCTGTCCGAGTGACCATCGGGTTCTTGGTCACCTCCCTGATCAAGGCCCTTCTCCCCTGCTCTAGGAAGAGTCTTGGTGGTTCCAAACTTCTTCCATTGAAGAAGGATGGAGGCCACTGTGTTCTTGGGGACCTTCAATACCGCAGACATTTTTTGGTACCCTTCCCCAAATCTGTCCCTCGACACAATCCTGTCTCAGAGCTCTACGGACATGGCTTGGTTTTTGCTCTGACAACTGCGGGACCTTCTATAGACAGGTGCCTTTCCAAATCATGTCCAATCCATTGAATTTACCACAGGTGGACTCCAATCAAGTTGTAGAAACATCTCAAGGATGATCAATGGAAACAGGATGCACCTGAGCTCAAATTGAGTCTCATAGCAAAGGGTCTGAAAATCTGGTTTTTTATTTTTAATACATTTGCATAAAGTTCTAAAAACCTATTCTCGCTTTGTCATTAAGGGGTATTGTGTGTACATTGATGAGGGATTATTTTTTTTTCCAATCCATTTTAGAATAAGGCTGACGTAACAAAATGTAGAAAAGGGGAAGGGGTCTGAATACTTTCCCAATGCATTGTATATGGATGATTTACAAAGTCAGGCACATTTAACAGTTAGGCTGTTGATTATAGACCTAATTAGGCTGTGGTTTCCTCTCTCCTCACTTTTCTTAGACATTAAAAGGCAAGGGCTGTTTTCTCGTCTCCAAACGCCCCTGCTGCCTCCGCCGCATTGTTCTCAACACCAATATGCTGGGTAACTTTGCTATTATGCAAATAGCAACATGGTCTAGGAAAAGCGCCAATTCAACAGCGTACTGATGTTTCAGAACCTTGGACAGCGACGGCTATCCAATGCGGGAGAAAGAGCATTAGTGTTGCAACTTGCACCATTACTCTTATGTAATATAAACATATCCAATTTCAGTAGCATCTCTTAGAATAATGTACTATGCCATCCCCACAGCCTCCACAATAATCTTTGGCATGATATATTTAGCTAGCTAAGTAGTTCACATTTAATGGCTAGTTAGCTTCGCAAGCTAGCAAATGTTAGCTGCCAGCTAGCTAACATCAACATGACAGAATTTCCATTCAATTCGGTTTAGCTAGCTTTTTTGGATTAGCACTCTAGCTAGCTAGCTAACCTTAGAAACCCAGGTACTGTCTCCATCTAGATAGCTGGTAAGTTAGCTAGCATCCTTTGTTAGCACAATAGTTGTTCCAATTTTAAGACTAGCTAGCTAGCATATTAGTAAACATTTTGATAGCAAGTTATGTGTTAGCAAGTAATGTTAAACACTAAGAACCTATTATTATGAGCTAGCAGTGGATAACATAACTAGCTAATCCTAAATGGTATCAATCATGACAATGATAGTAGAGGTATGTGTATCTAGTGTGTATGCTAAAAATTCATATATCCTCCCCCAGATTCCTCTAAGGTCTCAGACTCCAGGATGAGAAAATGCTTAACAAGAAATAAACAGATTAAGACAGAAGGGGAACCATGACACCCTGTTGTATTTCAAATAGTTAATCTGTTGTCAATTTCTATTCTGACTAGTAATGTTAAAAAGGGGAGAAAAAAGACCCCGTTAATCTGAATTAGCTAGGCTACTCACTAAACCAATGATAGGCTACAGATGAGTCACTGCAATTAAGTGGTCCAAATGCATCTTTCTATTAGATTACATTTTGTTCTAAATGTTTGCAACTCATTAATAAAATGTCCAGAAGCTTCCTTTAAGGTATATTTTCATAAATTTGAAATATTGCTAGACCTAACTTCCTAAAAAATGGTCCGTAGGTTCCCACTTTCTTTAAAAGGTACACTATATACAAAAAAGTATGGGCACACTTCTTCAAATTAGTGGAATTGGCTATTTCAGCCACAACCCCGTTAATGACAAGTGTATAAAATCGAGCACACAGCAATGCAATCTCCATAGACAAACATTAGCTGTAGAAGAATGGCCTTACTGAAGAGCTCATTGGCTTTCAAAGTGGCACCGTCATAGGATGCCACCTTTCCAACAAGTCAGTAAGTCAAATGTGTGCCCTGCTAGAGCTGCCCCGGTCAACTGTAAGTGCTGTTATTGTGAAGTGGAAACCTCTAGGAGCAACAACGGCTCAGCCGAGAAGTGGTAGGACACACAAGCTCACAGAATGGGACCGAGTGCTGAAGCGCGTAGCTCCAAAAAAATCGTCTGTCCTTGATTGCAACTCTCACTACAGAGTTCCAAACTGCCTCTGGAAGCAACGTCAGCACAATAACTGCTTCATTAAAAGGGTTTCCATGGCCGAGCACCCACACACAAGCTTAAGATCACCATGCTCAATGCCAAGCGTTGGCTGGGGTGGTGTAAAACTCGGCGACATTGAACTCTGGAACAGTGGAAACACGCTCTCTGGAGTGATGAATCACGCTTCACCATCTGGCAGTCCGGACTAATCTGGGTTTGGCAGGTGCCAGGAGAATGCTACCTGCCCGAATGCATAGTGCCAACTGTAAAGTTTGTTTAGATTTTTTTTTTCATGGTTTCGGGCTAGGCCCCTTAGTTCCAGTGAAGGGAAATCTTAACTATTCAGCATACAATAACATTGTAGACAATTCTGTGCTTCCAACTTTGTGGCAACAGTTTGGGGAAGGCCGTTTGTTGTTTCAGCATAACAATGCCCCCATGCACAAAGCGAGGGCCATATAAAAACGATTTAATACTTTGTCTGGCCAAGGCTTTCGACTCTGTCAATCACCACATCCTTATCGGCAGACTCAACAGCCTTGGTTTCTCTAATGATTGCCTCGCCTGGTTCACCAACTACTTTGCCGACAGAGTTTAGTGTGATAAAAATCGGAGGGCCTGTTGTCCGGGCCTCTGGCAGTCTCTATGGGGGTGCCACAGGGTTCAATTCTTGGGCCGACTCTCTTCTCTGTATACATCAATGATGTCGCTCTTGCTGCTGGTGATTCTCTGATCCACCTCTATGCAGACAACACCATTCTGTATACTTCTGGCCCTTCTTTGGACACTGTGTTAACTAACCTCCAAACGAGCTTCAATGCCATACAACACTCCTTCTGTGGCCTCCAACTGCTCTTAAACGCTAGTAAAACCAAATGCATGCTTTTCAACCGTTCGCTGCCTGCACCCGCCCGCCCGACTAGCATCACTACCCTGGACGGCTCTGACCTAGAATACGTGGACAACTACAAATACCTAGGTGTCTGGCTAGACTGTAAACTCTCCTTCCAGACTCACATTAAACATCTCCAATCCAAAATTAAATCTAGAATCGGCTTTCTATTTCGCAACAAAGCCTCCTTCACTCATGCTGCCAAACTTGCACTAGTAAAACTACCGATCCTCGACTTCGGCGATGTCATCTACAAAACAGCTTCCAATACTCTACTCAGCAAACTGGATGCAGTCTATCACAGTGCCATCCGCTTTGTCACCAAAGCCCCTTATACCACCCACCACTGCGACCTGTATGCTCTAGTCGGCTGGCCCTCGCTACATACTCGTCGCCAGACCCACTGGCTCCAGGTCATCTACAAGTCCCTGCTAGGTAAAGCCCCGCCTTATCTCAGCTCGCTGGTAACCATAGCAGCACCCACCCGTAGCACTCGCTCCAGCAGGTATATCTCACTGGTCACCCCCAAAGCCAATTCCTCTTTTGGCCGCCTTTCCTTCCAGTTCTCTGCTGCCAATGACTGGAACGAACTACAAAAATCATTGAAACTGGAGACACTTATCTCCCTCACTAGTTTTAAGCACCAGCTGTCAGAGCAGCTCACAGATCACTGCACCTGTACATAGCCCAACCAACTACCTCATCCCCTACCGTAGTCATTTATTTATCTTGCTCCTTTGCACCACAGTATTTTTACTTTGCACATTCATCTACTGCACATTTACCATTCCAGTGTTAAATTGCTATACTGTA
>QNTS01000195.1:84123-119650 GCA_003317085.1 Hucho hucho | reverse complement strand
CACTGCAGGATTTGAGTCCCTGGCGGCGTAGTGTGTTACTGATGGTAGGCTTTGTTACTTTGGTCCCAGCTCTCTGCAGGTCATTCACTAGGTCCCCCCGTGTGGTTCTGGGATTTTTGCTCACCGTTCTTGTGATCATTTTGACCCCACGGGGTGAGATCTTGCGTGGAGCCCCAGATCGAGGAAGATTATCAGTGGTCTTGTATGTCTTCCATTTCCTAATAATTGCTCCCACAGTTGATTTCTTCAAACCAAGCTGCTTACCTATTGCAGATTCAGTCTTCCCAACCTGGTGCAGGTCTACAATTTTGTTTCTGGTGTCCTTTGACAGCTCTTTGGTCTTGGCCATAGTGGAGTTTGGAGTGTGACTGTTTGAGGTTGTGGACAGGTGTCTTTTATACTGATAACAAGTTCAAACAGGTGCCATTAATACAGGTAACGAGTGGAGGACAGAGGAGCCTCTTAAAGAAGAAGTTACAGGTCTGTGAGAGCCAGAAATCTTGCTTGTTTGTATGTGACCAAATACTTATTTTCCACCATAATTTGCAAATAAATTCATTAAAAATCCTACAATGTGATTTTCTGGATTTTTTTCTTCATTTTGTCTGTCATAGTTGAAGTGTACCTATGATGAAAATTACAGGCATCTCTCATCTTTTTAAGTGAGAGAACTTGCACAATTGGTGGCTGACTAAATACTTTTTTTCCCCACTGTATATCTCGCTGGCTTTTCCATGCATCGTCAAGACCAGCCGGCAGCCTGGAATAAGGCTGGTGTGGGGGAGGGGGGAATCTCTTTGTTAACAAGAGCTGGTATGCGATCTCTAATGTTAAGGTAGTCTCGAGTTTCTGCTCGCCCGAGTTAGATAATCTCATAAACTGCAGACCATATTACTTACCAAGAGAATTTATCTATATTGTTCTTGCTTATTTACCACCACAAACCAATGCTTGCACTAAAACCACACTTAAAGGGCCAAAAGCAAAAAAAGAAAATGCACAACCAGAGGTGGCGCTTCTCATGGCTGGTGATTTTAATGCAGGAAAACTGAAAAACATTTTGTATAATTTTTACCAGGACGTGACCTGTACAACTAGAAGCGACAATTCTAGATCACCTTTACTCCACACACAGAAGAAACACATAAAAGGCTCTTTGTCGCCCTCCCTTTGGCAAATCTGACCATTACTATATCCTCCTGATTCCTGCTTACAAGCATAAACAGGGAGTACCAGTGACACGCTCAATAATGAAGTGGTCAAATGAAGCAGATGCTTAGCTACAAGACTGTTTTGCTAGCACAGACTGGAATATGTTCCGGGATTCATCCAATGACATTGACAAGTTTACCACATCAGTCACTGGCTTAATTAATAAGTGCATCAACGACATCATCCCCACAGTGACCATGGATTACAGGCATCATCCACACTGAGCTAAAGGCTAGAGCTGCCGCTTTCAAGGAGCGGGACACTAACCCAGAAATCCCACTGTGGCCTCCCGAGTGGCGCAGTGGTCTAAGGCACTGCATCGCAGTGCTAGCTGTGCCACTAGAGATTCTGGGTTTCAGTCCAGGCTCTGTTGCAGCCGGCCACGACCGGGAGACCCATGCAGCGGCGCACAATTGGCCCAGCGTCGTCTGGGTTAGGGGAGGGTTTGGCCGGCAGGTACGTTCTTGCTAGAGGTCGACCGATTATGATTTTTCAACGCCGATACCGATGAATCTGCCGATTTTTAGATCTATAATTTTTGGGGTAATAATGACAATTACAACAATACTGAATGAACAATGAACACTTATTTTAACTTAATATAATACATAAATAAAATCTATTTAGTCTCAAATAAATAATGAAACACGCTCAATTTGGTTTAAATAATGCAAAAAAACTGTGTTGGAGAAGAAAGTAAAAGTGCAATATGTGCCATGTAAAAAAGCTAACGTTTAAGTTCCTTGCTCAGAACATGAGAACATATGAAAGCTGGTGGTTCAATATTCCCAGTTAATAAGTTTTAGGTTGTAGTTATTATAGGAATTATAGGAATATTTCTCCCTATACCATTTGTATTTCATATACCTTTGACTATTGGATGTTCTAATAGGCACTTTAGTATTGCCAGCCTAATCTCGGGAGTTGATAGGCTTGAAGTCATAAACAGCGCTGTGAAGCAAGCATTGTGAAGAGCTGCTGGCAAACGCAGTAAAGTTTGAATGAATGCTTACGAGCCTGCTGCCACCTACCACCTCTCAGTCAGACTGCTCTATAAAATCATAGACTTAAATATAATATACACAGAAATACGAGCCGTTGGTCATTAATATGGTCAAATCCGGACACTATCATTTCAAAAACAAAACATTTATTCTTTCTGTGAATTACAGAACCGTTCCATATTTTATCGAAGTCTAAATATTGCTGTTACGTTGCACCTTCAATGTTTTATGTATAATTATGTACAATTCTGGCAAATTAGTTCGCAACGAGCCAGGGGGCCCAAACTGTTGCATATACCCTGATATACCCTGACAGCCAAACATACCCTCGTAAAACTGACTATCCTACCGATCTTCGACGATGTCGTTTACAAAATAGCCTCCAACACTCTACTCAACAAATTGGATGCAGTCTATCACAGTGCCATCCGTTTTGTCACCAAAGCCCCATATAGTACCCACCACTGCGACCTGTATGCTCTCGTTGGCTGGCCCTCGCTACATACTCGTCGCCAAACACACTGGCTCCAGGTCATCTACAAGTCTTTGCTAGGTAAAGCCCCGCCTTATCTCAGCTCACTGGTCACCATAGCAGCACCCACACGTAGCACGCGCTCCAGCAGGTATATTTCACTGGTCACCCCCAAAGCCAATTCCTCATTTGGCCGCCTTCCCTTCCAGTTCTCTGCTGCCAATGACTGGAACGAACTGCAAAAATAACTGAAGCTGGAGACTCATATCTCCCTCACTAACTTTAAGCACCAGCTGTCAGAGCAGCTCACAGTTCACTGCACCTTTATCTTGCTCCTTTGCACCCCAGTATCACTACTTGCACATTCATCTTCTGCACATCGATGACCTGTGTTTAATTGCTATATTGTAATTACTTTGTCACTATGGCCTATTTATTGCCTTACCTCCCTTATCTTACCTCATTTGCACACACTATATATATACTTTTTTCTACTGTATTATTGACTGTATGGTTGTTTATTCCATGTGTAACTCTGTGTTGTTGTATGTGTCGAACTGCTTTGCTTTATCGTGGCCAGGTCGTAGTTGTAAATGAGAACTTGTTCTCAACTAGCCTACCTGGTTAAATAAAGGTGAAATAAATAAATACAAAAATAAAACTCTGCGTGCAATGAACGCAAGAGAAGTGACATAATTTCCCTAGTTAATATTGCCTGCTAACATGAATTTATTTAACTAAATATGCAGGTTTAAAAAAGAAGATATACTTCTGTGTATTGATTTTAAGAAAGGCATTGATGTTTATGGTTAGGTACTTTCGTGCAACGATTGTGCTTTTTCCGCAAATGCGCTTTTGTTAAATCATCACCCCGTTTGGCGAAGTATGCTGTGATTTGATGATAAATTAACAGGCACCACATCGATTATATGCAACGCAGGACAAGCTAGTTAACCTAGTAATATAATAGTAATAATTAACTAGTGATTATGTTAAGATTGATTGTTTTTTATAAGATAAGTTTAATGCTAGATAGCAACTTACCTTGGCTCCTTGCTGCACTCGCATAACAGGTGGTCAGCATGCCAAAAATGCTGATTACCGATTATTATGAAATACTTGAAATCGGCCCTAATTAAATCGACCATGCCGATTAATCGGTCGACCTCTAGTTCTTGCCCCATTGCGCAGGATCGACTCCTGTGGCGGGCCGGGCACAGTGCACGCTGACACGGTCGCCAGGTGAACGGTGTTTCCTCCGACACATTGGTGCGGCTGGCTTCCGGGTTAAGTGGGCATTGTGTCAAGAAGCAGTGCGGCTTGGTTGGGTTGTGTTTCGGAGGATGCAGGGCTCTCGACCTTCGCCTCTTCTGAGTCCGTATGGGAGTTGCAGCGATGAGACAAGACTAACTACCAATTGGATACCATGAAATTGCAGTGAAAAAGGGGTAAAAATATATCCACACATACAACAAAAAGAAATCCCACTGTGACCTCCGACGAGCCAACAAACAGGCAAAGCATCAATACAGGACTAGGTTTGAATCCTACTACGCCGGCTTGGATGCTCAACAGATGTGGCAGGGCTTGTAAACTATCCCAGACTCAAAGGGAAACTAAACAGTGACTCGAGCCTAGCAACACTGAACCATGCGTGAGAGCACGAGCTGTTCGGGACGACTGGCTACAGATCACACAATGTGAGAAAGACCTTCAAACAGGTTAAAATAAAAGGCAGCGGATTCAGACGGATTACCAGGACCTATACTCAGAGCATGCACTGACCAGCTGGCAAGTGTCTTCAATGACATTTGCAACCTCTCCCTGACCCAGAACACAAAGGTAACCTGTATAAATTGTGTAGCTATGAAATGCTTTTAAACCGCCTCCAGGTGGTGAGGTTAGGCAACAACACATCTGCCCCCAACACAGGGGCCCCTTAGTCCCCTCCTGTTCACACGTGACTGAGTGACCACGCATGACTCCAACACCATCATTAAGTCTCTCACCACACACACGATCGTGGACTACAGGAAACGCACAGCAAGCAGTACCGATGCACCAAGTCTCGGAACAGGATGCTGAACAGCTTCTACCCCAAACCATAAGACTGCTAAAATAGTTAACCAAACAGCTACCCGGACTGAGCTGTTGCGGTGACCATATTACCGCCGGTCACAAGTCATGAAGACAGTCAAATTCCATGTGACCATTTAGTCACGGTAATTAGACAAACACTTCATGAGAGCCCATGACCTCATGTTGCAAAACATTTCTATAGGCTATGCAATTGCGTGAGAAAACAAAGTGATGGCCTCTATCAAAAAGAAAGCGGATCCAATCAGCTTTTTATAGGCCTACTCTATTTATTACTCAACTTTCTTAATAGTAAGCACATTGCTTATATTTACAACAGGGGTGTAGCCTACCTGGCTGGCATGAAAATGAACCGAGGGAAAAAGCAACCTCCACTAGCTATTTAAGTGCAGAGATGACGTCTTTTTTTCCCCCAGCCCGTTTCTAGACATGATCAATGGTCCATTCTAAATCAAAACAAATTTCACACATATATATTATTTAGTATATGTAAAGACAATATTACATGAAGAATAGTCTGATGGGTGAAAATATTAGCCTATCACTTGTGAATGATGCCCAGCATAAGAAACAATGCCTTTTTCAAAATCAGTCGCACACCTCACTAAAGTGGCCAAATAACTTCTTAAAAGGGTCAGTTAGGATCACCACTTTATTTTAAGAATGTGAAATAGTAGAGAATGATTTATTTCAGCTTTTATTTCTTTCATCACATTCCCAGTGGGTCAGAAGTTTACATACACTCAATTAGTATTTGGTAGCATTGCCTTTAAAATTGTTTAACTTGGGTCAAACGTTTTGGGTAGCCTTCCACAAGCTTCCCACAATAAGTTGGGTGAACTTTGGCCCATTCCTCCTGACAGACCTTGTCTAACTGAGTCAGGGTTGTAGGCCTCCTTGCTCGCACACACTTTTTCAGTTCTGCCGCTCCCTATGAAGTTAACTTCTTAGGGAGCGGCTCCCGAGGTGACGGTTTTGGAGAGTCTGGCGTGCCCAAAGTAAAATGCCTCCCACTCAGGCCCAGAAAATAGGATATGCACATAATTAGTAATATTGGATAGGAAACACTCTGAAGTTTCTAAGAGTGTTAAAATAATGTCTGTGAGTATAACAGAACGGATATAGCAGGCGAAAACCCGAGGAATTTCTGTCCTGGAAAAAGTGTTTTTGACACATTGCCTCATTTTGAACCCCTCCCCATTGAAAACAGCCATTTCTGGGAGTAAGATTGCAGTACCTATTGCTTCCACTGGATGTCAACCGTCTCTAGACAGTGTTTGGTGATGTTATAGTTGCTCTGGATGGTAATAAAAGAAGAATTTCGAACTAGTCAGTCATCGGATGTAAACAGAAGAGGAAGCGCGTTCACGGGCTCGCGCGCGCTGTGGTTTTTTCCTTTCCTATCGTCCAGTTTATAATCCGGTTGAAATATTATAGTAAATATACATAAGTGTTCCTAAGGATACATTATCAATGATGTTTGATTGTTCTTGGACAAGTGTATAGGTATAGGTTGAACGCGTTCTCTTCACGGTTCAATGGGCGAGTGGACGCTGTATTTTATTAACATAACGCGCCAACCAAACAGAGATGACTTTTTCTAACAAAAGAACCATTGGATGTCTTCGTTGGACACTTGGGAAGCCCTCAGCAGAAGTTCTTCAAAAGGTAAGGGATTTGTTTTCGCTGTGAAATGTGTTTTGTGTGAACCGCGATGGTTTATGAATTTATGCTAATATAAAAATATTGGAGGTGCTACCCTCAAACAATCAAATGTTGTGCTTTCGCAGGTAAAGCCTTTTTGAAATCTGACAACGCTGTGATATTGCCAAGAAGCAGAGCTTTTGATGACTATGCAACACTTGTATATTGATGAATGTTTAATAATTCAACTTTTGGATTTTGAATTTGTCGCCTTGCATTTCACCGGGTAGCGTCGGGTAGCACTAGCGCCCCACCACTCCGTAAGTAGTTAAAGGCACAGTCAACTTTGTGTATGTAAACTGCTGACCTACTGGAATTGTGATATAGTGATATAGTCATGCACAAAGTAGATGTCCTAACCGATTTGCCAAAACTATAGTTTGTTAACAAGAAATTTGTGGAGTGGTTGAAAAACGAGTTTTAATGACTCCAACCTAAGTGTATGTAAACTTCCAACTTCAACTGTACGTGAGCGAGCAAACACGCACTGTTTGACTGAGTTCCTAAAAGACCTCTTCTCACCTCCCATGCAGTAGTTATGAAGAGATCGCTGTTAGGTAACCACACACTGACTGCTGCAGTGAGCGCTTTAGGCAAGTCCAGAACATGCGCTCATTGGCTTTGTGGCCACCAGTCTATGACTTTATCTTAGCTCGCTATATAAGAGATGAATGAAGAGCGCACGTGACAGGCACTAATACCCAGACCCTCTTCTAACCGATACATTAGCGGTTGCAGCTCGCTCCTCTCCTATACTTCAGCCCTTTATTGAGAGTTCCAATACAGTTCCTGAGTTGTTTTGGCAAGGCCTCCTTCACATTTGTCTTTTTCCCCCCTTAACGTTAACCCAATCACAAAATCCCAGTTTGCCGCATAATGTAACAGCCGGGTTTGAAAAATCCTCTAAAACAGAGGGCGGCTTTCCAATCAGGCCGGCATACTTATGCTATAAGGCAAACAAGGGCATAAAATCAAGGATTCCTGATTCATCAGGAAAAAGCACATCTTATGTGTGGAGAAAACAGAGTAGAGCAAAAAACAGAGCAAGGAGCTCGCTCAACTAAAAGCCTACAACTCTAATTCAAGTTTTAATGCAATTCCAAACACTGCTTTAACTGAAGCCCAAGTACGCAGCTGTAATGCAGTGCAGCTCTATTCTGCCCAGGGAAAAAGTAGGCCACAGCCTCTACCAGTGCTGAGCTGGAGTTTGGAGACACAAAAGCACACCAAGAATAGGAAATGGGCTTCAAATTCAATGATACTTCTCCTTTGTGTAGGCTACAACAAGTTATCTAAACTACTGAGCAATTAAAACCATGAGAAAAGCTTCTCCACAACAGCCAGACTGGGTTGTTGTGGAGAAGTGAATCACACTAATAACTGATTAACCAAGTGCAACGAACAAGCTGAACTTAGTTTGATAAGAAATGACCCCACTTTATTAAGACAAGCTGTAATAAATGGATTAGGCCTAGATAAATTGGAATCAATTTGTAACAGTAGGCCTACACGTTTTACATTCACAAAATGTAGGTAAATCGCCAGAGTAGAATTGGCGTGGTAAACTAGTAAATAGCCTACTTTATTTCAGTTGTACGGAATGCATTGTTTCCAATAGGTATTTTTTGGTAGAATGACATAGGTTACTTCTGGTGAATAAAAATATTTTTTAAAAAGGACATTCTACTCCAAAATACACTACCGGAAAAACGTTTTGGAACAAATACTCATTCAAGGGTTATTCTTTATTTTTACTATTTTCTACATTGTAGAATAATAGTGAAGACATCAAAACTATGCAATAACAAGGGGAATTAAGTAAACTAAAAGTGTTAAATCAAAATATATTTTAGATTTTACATTGTTCAAAGTAGCCACCCTTTGCCTTGATGACAGCTTTGCACACTAGGCACTCTCAACCAGCTTCACCTGGAATTCTTTTCCAACAGTCTTGAAGGAGTTCCCACATATAATGAGCACTTGTTGGCTGCTTTTCCTCCACTCTGTGCTCCGACTCATCCCAATTTGGTTGAGGTCGGGGGATTGTGGAGGCCAGATCATCTGATGCAGCACTCCATCACTCTCGATCTTGGTCAAATAGTCCTTACACAGCCTGGAGGTGTGTTGGTTCAACGTCCTGTTGAAAAACAAATGATAGTCCCACTAAGAGCAAACCAGATGGGATGGCGTATCACTGCAGAATGCTGTGGTAGCCATGCTGGTTAAGTGTGCCTTGAATTATAAATAAATCACAGACAGTGTCAACAGCAAAGCACCCCCACACCATCACACCAACTGCTCCATGATTTACGGTGGGAAATACAAATGCGGAGATCATCTGTTCACGTGACCACACCGCGTCTCAAAGACATCTCCAATTTGGACTCCAGACTAAAGGACACATTTCCACCGGTCTAATGTTCATTGCTTGTGTTTCTTGGCCCAAGCAAGTCTCTTCTTATTATTGGTGTCCTTTAGTAGTGGTTTCTTTGCAGCAATTCGACCATGAAGGCCTGATTCACTCAGTCTCCAACAGTTGATGTTGAGATGTGTCTGTTACTTGAACTCTGTGAAGCATTTATTTTGGCTGCAATTTCTGAGGCTGGTAACTCGAATGAACTTATCCTCTGCAGCAGAGGTAACTCTGGGTCTTCCTTTCCTGTGGCAGTCCTCATGAGAGCCAGTTTCATCAGAGTGCTTGATAGTTTTTGCGACTGCACTTGAAATGTTCCGAATTGACTGACCTTCAAGTAATGTACTGTCGTTTCTCTTTGCCTATTTGAGCTGTTCTTGCCATAATATGGACTTGGTCTTTTACCAAATAGGGCTATTTTCTGTATACCACCCCTACCTTGTCACAACACAACTGATTGGCTCAAATGCAATAAGAAGGAAATAAATTCCACAAATTAACTTTTAACCTCTCCGGGCTAGGGGGCAGTGTTCGGAAGTTCCGAGAGTCTGGCATCCCCAAAGTAAAATGCATGTTACTCAGGACCAGAAGCTACCATATGCATATAATTAGTTGTATTTGATAGAAAACACTCTAAAACTGTTCAAATAATGTCTGTGAGAATAACAGAACTGATATGGCAGGCGAAAACCCGAGGACAATCCATCCTGAAAAATTGCTTTTTTGAGCTCCCATGCAATTGGTATGGTTTCCTATGAATGAAAATAATAGCTCCCAGATTGCAGTACCTATGGCTTCCACTGGATGTCAACAGTCATTAGACAAGGTTTCAGGCTTGTTCTTTGAAAAATGAACAAGTAGCTGTAGTTTATCATTGGGTTCCTCCTTGGGTCTGTAGTCCTGTGGCGCGCGTGACTGAGGGCACACTCTTTGTTCTTTATCTCCGGTATTGAACATACTACATTCCGTCTTCCATTTTATTGTTTATTTACATATTAGGGTACCTGAGGATTGATTAGAAACGTTGTTTGACTTGTTTGGAGGAGGTTTATCGAAGTTTATTCTTATGTCTGTATGTTGAACGAGTGGATTACTGAACAAAACGCGCCAACCAAACTGAGTTTTTGGGATATAAAGAGGGACTTTATCGAACAAAACAACCATTTATTGTGTAGCTGGGACCCTTGGGATTACAAACAGAGGAAGATCTTCAAAGGTAACTCATTTATTTTATCGCTATTTTTGATTTGTGTGACACCTGTGCTGGTTTGAAATATATTTATATGCAGGAAGTATGCGGGGCGCTGTCCTCAGATAATCAAATGCTATGCTTTTGCCGTAAGCCTATTGTAAATCTGACAGAGCGGTTCGATTACCAAGATTCTAAGCTAAAGAATGGTGTATGACACTTGTATTTTCATGAATGTTTAATATTACGATTTTTGTATTTTGAATTTCTCGCTCTGCAATTTCACCGGATGTTGTCGAGGTGGCACGCTAGCGGGACACTGTTCCGTAAGAAGTTAACAAGGCACACCTGTTAATTGAAATGCATTCCAGGTGACTACCTCATGAAGATGATTGAGAGAATGCCAAGAGTGTGCAAAGTTGTCATCAAGGCAAAGGGTAGCTACTTTGAAGAATCTTAAAATGTACAATACATTTTGATTTAACACAATTTAAGATTCTTCAAAGTAGCTACCTTTTGCCTTGATGACAGCTTTGCACACTCTTGGCATTCTCTCAACCAGCTTCACCTGCATTTCCAACAGTCTTGAAGGACTTCCCACATATGCTGAGCACTTGCTGGCTGCTTAACCAACTTTTGACTGGTACTGTACATTACATTTGTCATTTAGCAGATGCTCTTATCCAGAGTGACTTACAGGAGCAATAAGGGTTAAGTGCCTTGCTCAAGGGTACAGACAGATTTTTCACCTAGTCTGCTCGGGGATTCGAAACCAGCGACCTCTCGGTTACTGGCCCAATGCTGGAGCAGTGGGGCGACAGCGCCCCACCTGCGACAACATCCTGAAAAATGCAGAGCACCAAATTCAAATTACAAAAGTAGTAATACAAAACATTCATGAAAATACAAGTGTTGCACACTCTTCAAAGGCTTAGAATCTTGGTAATCTCAAAGCTGTCAGATTTCAAAAACGGCGAAAGCATAACATTTGATTGTCAGAGGACAGCGCCCTGCGTAATTCCTGCATTAGCATAATTTCATAACCAGCAGTTGTCACAAAACTCAAAAATAGCGATAAAATAAATCGCTTACCTTTGAAGATTTTCCTCTGATGGCAATCGGAAGGGTCCCAGCAACACAATAAATGTTCCTTTTGTTTGAAAAAGTCCCTCTTTATGTCCTAAAATATCCGTTTGATTGGCGCGTTTCGTTCAGAAAATCCACCGTCCACTCGTCCATTATACAAGACATACAAAGCTTTAAAAACATACCTATAAACTTTGTCCAAACAACGTTTTTCATCGATCCTTAGGTACACTAATATGTATATAAACGATAATATCCTGGGCGATAGAAAAGGAAAAAAACGAGGCGCGCGCTCACGGTTCCGCGCGTCAAAGACAAAAGTGACTTCCTTAGTCCACTTGCCAAAACTTGTCTTACTCCTTGATTTTTCTAGATAAAACGCATGAAACCTTGTCTAAACCTTGTCTGAAACCTTGCACTCTTTGTGTATAGATTTGTTTTTTTTCTACTGTATTTTTATGTTTGTTTTACTCCATGTGTAACTCTGTTGTTGTATGTGTCAAACTGCTTTGCTTTATCTTGGCCAGGACGCAGTTGTAAATAAGAACTTGTTCTCAACTTGCCTACCTGGTTAAATAAAGGTGAAATAAATAAATAAAATAAATAAAGACTGTTGACATCTAGTGGAAGCCATAGGTACTGCAACCTGGGAGCTGGATTCCCCTCCGTCACTTCACAGAATCACATTTTCCGGATGTATTTTCCTCAAGTTTTCACCTGCCATATCAGTTCTGTTATACACAGACAGTTTAAAAACTTTAGAGTATTTTCTATCCAATACTACTAAGTATGTGCATATCCTAGTTTCTGGGCCTGAGTACCACGCATTTTACTTTGGGCACGCCAGACTCTCCAAAACTCAGAAAACTGCCGCCGCTCCCTAATAGGTTAACCACTAGGCTACCTGTATCAATTCAAATGAAAAAAATGACATTAACAGGTTCCGTATTTCAGGAATTCATTTTGGAAGTACCCCAAATCCACTGTTTAATGATTGAACCATTTAAAATTTTGCCATAGGCTCCCATGCATTTGAAATGAGAGCTTGTCTTGGCGACAGACTCAAGCTTGGTTAGCAACAGTTGCCATCCTCCAGAAAGCTGTAGTTGGTTAGTCAGCAAGTCAATTAAATGCCCACAATTCTAGGGTGGGACATGACAATCGGTCAATTGAGATCAACTGTGCGTGTGATCTTTTGCCCATATTGATGATTTGAGCCTGCATTGATGGTTTAACAAGAGATCACCTTGTGGTATTACAGTGGTCATGGGTTCAATCGGTCCATCATGGTTTACTGTGTCTGCAGTTCAGATCAATAATAATAGAAAATATCAGATCGACGACATAACGTGTAAGTATGTTCACATCCTCCACCCGTCTATAATGGCTGTAGTCAGGTGATTGGGGCCTTCCCAGTGGAAACAGTCACATGTGCTGAAACCGGAGGTCTCCCTAATACGGCCAAAGTGCAAGCAGGTGTCACAAGTTCCCCTTTAGGTAATCTGACCCACCACTGACTGGCACTTTCCCCTGTTCCTGTTCTGTGTGACACCTCTGATACTCACACCCTCTCTACATAGGGTTGCACGTTAGACCGAAACGTTGGTACAATACTACATGAAAAATGGTTCAGTACTAGAATTGTTATTTTCGGGTTGTCTATCAAATGTGTCTCACGTCTGGAAATTAACTAAATGTATTGAACTTAGACAATTAATTTGCACCAAGTTTATCATAAGACATGAACAGAACGCATCAGAGATTCCCGGCAACTTTCTGAAGAGGCAATGGGAATGCCCCCGGCTGTGTGTGGTGTGCGTATGTATGTCCACCACTTTGTGTAGCCGTTAGCGATGCTAATGATAAGCGTTTTCGGATAAACGGAAAGGCTTTCCTAGAAACTGTCTCAATTAAAAAGTTAACTACAAAGTAGCCCATGCCTACTGTACCTGCAGAAACATGATTGTTTGCATTTGTTTTTAAAAAGTCCATCACACTTGAATTAAACAACTACACTCAAATCTAAATTCTTTAGATTTTTCTCTGACCACCAAAGTGGTCCCCTGGTTTAAGTATTGCTGTGGATTTAGAATGTTTTTCTGTTTTGTAAAAATGAATGAATATTTATTTAACCTACTGTAAAAAATAAAATGTGTATCTTTGTAAAGATGAAAGCCATTGAGGGTTAAATCCTGCTGAAATGCCAAGCTTCTGAGGGTTGAGTGAAAAGGTCGGGTGATTTCGATTTCAGAAACACATACCGTGAGAAAGCTATTCTCCTCCACCCCTTTCCTCTCCTCCTATAAAAGTACCACAGTACGAGTCAAAATGCCCATAAAAGCTAGCGGTCAAACAGAGAAATGGTTCCAATTGTTTTTACACCATTCATTTTTCACCTTAGGGAATTATAGAAACACTTGTTGGCGTGACATTTTGATAACCGTGTAAATCTCTCTAGGACAAGGTCAATTTTTCAATATTTTCAATGTATTTACCCACAAAATACTCCTGAATCGAGGCAAAGGTAAGCATATCTAATGTTAGCAAAATGTAGTCATTAAAATTGGCTACATTTATTTAAATGGACAATTCTGTGAACTGTCTTGTGCAAGATTTAAATTGACACAATACCTGTTAGCAAAGGTGCAAGCTAGCGTGCAGGTGCTTGCAGGGATTTGTAGTTTTGCATGAAGTCTACTTTGATGCTAAGTAGCATTTTCAAATCAGAGTAAATAGAGCCAAATATATTGGTAAAAGTCACCTTGTCCAAGAGAATTCCAGTGCATTCGGGAAGTATTCAGACCCCTTCACCTTTCCCACATTGTTACGTTACAGCCTTATTCTCAAATTTATGAAATACATATTTTTCCCTCCATTGATCATCCTTGAGATGCTTCTACAACTTGATTGGAGTCCACCTGTGGTAAATTACATTGATTGGACATGATTTGGAAAGGCACATACCTGTCTATATAAGGCCCCACAGTTGACAGTGCATGTCAGAGCAAAAACCAAGCCATGAGGTCAAAGGAATTATCCATAGAGCTCCGAGACATTGTGTCGAGGTACAGATCTGGGGAAGGGTACCAAAAAATGTCTGCAGCATTGAAGGTCCCCTTTAACACAGTGGCCTCAATCATTAATGGAAGACGTTTGGAACCACCAAGACTCTTCCTAGAGCTGGCCGCCCGACCAAAATGAGCAATCGGGGGAGAAGGGCCTTAGTCAGGGAGGTAACCAAGAACACAATGGTCCCTCTGACAGAGCTCCAGAGTTCCTCTGTGGAGATGGGAGAACCTTCCAGAAGGACAACCATTTCTGCAGCACTCCACCAAATCAGGCCTTTATGGTAGTGGCCAGACGGAAGCCACTCCTCAGTAAAAGGCTTCTACCCGCAGACCATCAGGCTGCTGAATAGCCACCACTAATCAAATCAAAATTTATTTTTTACAATACAACAGGTGTAGTGAAAAAAATTACACAACAGGTGTAATTTCACCTTACAGTGAAATGCTAACTAACAAGCCCTTAACACTTATTTTTCTTAACTGCATTGTTGGCTAAGAAAGCATTTACTAAAATAAACTGAAGTAAAAAAAAAAAAAAGAAATCCAGAAAAGAAAAATAACTAATAATTAAAGAGCAACAATGAAATAACAGTAGCGAGGCTATATACATGAGGTACCGGTACAGAGTCAATGTGTGAGGGCACAGGTTAGTCGAGGTAATATGTAGATGTAGGTAGAGGTAAAGTGACTATGCATAGATAATAAACAAAGAGTAGCAGCAGCATAAAAATGGGGGGGGGTGCAAATAGTCTGGGTAGCCATTTGACTAACTGTTCAGGAGTCTTATGGCTTGGGGGTAGAAGCTGTTAAGAAGCCTTTTGAACCTAGACTTGGTGCTCCGGTACCACTTGACGTGCAGTAGCAGAGATAACAATCTGACTAGGATGGCTGGCGTCTTTGACAATTTGTAGGGCCCTCCACTGACACCACCTGGTATAGAGGTCCTGGATGGCAGGAAGCTTGGCCCCAATGATGTACAGGGAAGTACACCCCAGTCTGAGGTCGTGATTACTCTGGAGCAGGTTTTCATCAAGGATCACTCTGTACTTTGCTCCATTCATCTTTCCTTCGATCTTGACAGGTCTCCCAGTTCCTGCCTCTGAAAAACATCACCACAGCATGACGCTGCCACCACCATGTTTCACCGTAGGGATGGTGCCAGGTTTCCTCCAGACGTGATGCTTGGCATTCAGGCCAAATAGTTACATCTTGGCTTCATCAGACCAGAGAATCTTATTTCTCATGGTCTGAGAGGCTTTAGTTGCCTTTTGGCAAACTCCAAGCGGGCTGTCATGTGCCTTTTACTGAGTGGTGGCTTTAACTGGCCACTACCATAAAGGCCTAATTGGCAGAGATGGTTGTCCTTCTGAAAGGTTCTCTCATCTCCACAGAGGAACTCTATAGCTGTCAGAGTGACGATCAGGTTCTTGGTCACCTCCCTGACTAAGGCCCTTCTCAGTTTGGCCGGGGGGGGGACAACTCTAGGAAGAGTCTTGGTGGTTCCAAACATCTTTCATTTAAGAACGATGGAGGCCACTGTGTTCTTGGGAGACCTTTAATGCTGGAGTGTTTTGGTACCCTTCCCCAGATCTGTGCCTCAACACAATCCTGTCTTGGAGCTCTACGGACAATTCCTTCGACCTCATGGCTTGGTTTTTGTTCTGACGTGCATTGTCAACTGTGGGACCTTATATTGACAGGTATGTGCCTTTCCAAATCATGTCCAATCAATTGAATTTACCACAGGTGGACTCCAAGTTGTAAAAACATCTCAAGGATGATCCATGGAAACAGGATGCACCTGAGCTCAATTTCGAGTCTCATAGCAAAGGGTCTGAATACTTATGTAAATATGGTATGCTTTCTAATTTGTAATACATTTGAAAAAATGTCCACTCATCTGTTTTAACTTTGTCATTATTGGGTATTGTGTGTAAATTGATGAGGATTCTTTTTTTTTTTATCCGTTTCAGAATAAGGGTCTAACGTAACTAAATGTGATAAGTCAAGGGGTCTGAATACTTCCATAGGATTGAATTCTACAGGAATTAAATGTTTCAAGGACAAAAGTACATGTATTTAAGTATGTTTTGTTGTAGTGGGGACAGTAACATTAGTTCTCTCAACAAATTACAACCCCTGTAGCCAGCTAGCATTTATTTTGACGTGAATCCCCATGTAGCTAATTTAATTCGCTAGCTCATATCTTCAATATACAGTTAGCGGCAAACATAACGGAAACGCCTGAGGAAATAAGGGGGGACAAAGTATATTGAAAGCAGGTGCTTCCACACAGGTGTGGTTCCTACGTTTATTAAACAATTAACCATGGCATCATGCTTAGGGTCCTGTATAAAAATGCTGGGCATGCCATATGTTGGCTAGCATAGTTCTTCCCCCCAGAGGATGACAATGCCCCCGTCCACAGGTCACTGACTGGCTTGATGAGCATGAACGACGTAAACCATATGCCATGGCCGTGTCGGTCACCAGATCTCAACCCAATTGAACACTTGTGAAGATTCCGGCGCAAGAGCTGAGACTGCGTTTTCTAACACCATCACATCAACAAAACACCAATTAAGGAATGTATACTTTTTCTATTTTATTTTAACCTTTATGTAACTAGTCAGTTAAGAACAAAATTGTTATTTTCAATGACGGCCTAGGAACAGTGGGTTAACTGCATCGTGGGAGAACGGTGTCGCATCCCTCCAATAAGAGTTTCAGACACTTGTCAAATCTATTCCAAGGTGCCTTGAAGCTGTTCTGGCCCAACACCCTAATCAAGACGCTTTATGTTGGTGTTTCCTTTATTTTGGCAGCTACCTGTAAATCTGGTGTTAACCATGTTAACTCCTTAGCTAGCTACGTTAACGTCAGCGTAGCTAAGATGTTTAACTACCTAGCTAACGTTACAACTATTTCAGCACCTTTTGAAGTGCCGTGGACCTTAAAGATATTATAGCTACTCCCTTAAATGTGTGGCGTAACGTTAGCTTGATAAGCTAGCAAATGTAACAGCTAGCTACTGGGAGAAAAACGACATGTGCTGCAAATGTAGATTTTTCTGAAAAGAACCGCTACAAACATCGTAAACAAACAAGCCATACCTGGTATGCCACCGATCATGCAATTCGATTTCTCACACTTGACATTCAAAGTCGGATACCGGTACACCAACACGACTTCTCATCGCATTTTCCTGTATGTTGATATGACTGCAATGGCAGAGAGAGGTGGTTCATGGGTGAGTTCAGTTCACCTCAACGTTTGCTTCGTTACGTGACGGTTTGTACTAAACGACAAGTTTCCCGAAAAGGTGCGCACTGTTCTTCCACAACCTTTGCGGTATGTTACTTCGCTCCGGTATGGTCGGTGTGGCCTGATCATCAATATGGGTGTGACCGGTTCAGTTCGATTGCATTTTTGCTACGTTGTGGAACGATGTGCCGAACTACACGTTTGGCCAAAACGTTCTTATTGTATGTTCTTGAACATACTGCTATTTTTATTTTATTTACCAGTCAGTTAAGAACAATACCGTTTCCGTTGAGTTAAATGTTGCACCCTGTTTTGTCGTCCTGAACGCAACCCTGTTCAGTTCAACGTTTGCTACGTTGCGTGACGGCTTGCGTTGAACGATACGTTCCCTTTATGGAGGACCAAACCTGCCATTATTTGAAATAAATAAACACACACATAAATAGATTAATAAATAAATACATCCACGCATAATTAAATAAATGAGCAAGGAAATACAAAAATACTGACTAAAATTGATAACATTTCTCTACATATCTGTATGTATTTCATTATATATCTACAGTACCAGTAAAAAGTTTGGAGGATTTTTCTTTATTTTGACTATTTTCTACATTGTAGAATAATAGTGAAGACATCAAAATGATGAAATAACACATGGAATCATGTAGTAACCAAAAAGTGTTACACAAAACAAAATAGATTTTAGATTCTTCAAAGTAGCCACCCTTTGACTTGATGACAGCTTTGCACACGCTTGGCATTCTCTCAACCAGCTTCATGAGGTAGTCACCTGGAATGCATTTCAATTAACAGGTGTGCCACCATAAAAGTTTATTTGTGGAATTTCTTTCCTTCTTGATTAACGATCCACCCCTTTTTTTAAATATTCGCCTAAATGACGTACCCAAATATAGCTGCCTGTAGCTCACGACCTGAAGCAAGGAATTTGCATATTCTTCATACCATTTGAAAGGAAAAACTTTGAAGTTTGTGGAAATGTGAAATTAATGTAGGAGAATACAACACATTAGATATGGTAAAAGATAATGTACCATATTTGAAATGCAAGAGAAAGGCCACCATGCATTATTCCAGCCCAGACACAATTTAGATTTTGGCCACTAGATGGCAGCAGTGTATGTGTAAAGTTTTAGACTGATCCAATTAACCATTGTATTTCCGTTCAAAATTTTGTATCAAGACTGCCCAAATGTGCCTAATTGGTTTATTAATACATTTTCAAGTTCATAACTGTGCACTCTTCTCAAACAATAGCATGGTCTTCTTACACTGTAATAGCTACTGTAAATTGTACAGTGCAGTTAGATTAACAAGAATTTAAGCTTTCTGACAATATCAGATATGTCTATGTCCTGGGAAATGTTCTTGTACTTACAACCTCATTCTAACCATATTAGCCTACGTTAGCTCAACCGTCCCGCGGGGGACCCATCGATCCTGTAGAGGTTCGTTTGAGCCAATCAGTTGTGTTGTGACAAGGTAGAAGATAGCCCTATTTGGTGAAAGACCAAGCCAATATTATGGCAAGAGCAGCTCAAATAAGCAAAGAAAAATGACAGTCCATCATTACTTTAGAACATGAAGGTCAGTCAATGCGAAACCTTTCAAGAACTTTCAAGAAAGTTTTTGCGACTGCACTTGAAGAAACTATCAAGCACTCTGATGAAACTGGCTCTCATGAGGACCGCCACAGGAAAGGAAGACCCAGTTACCTCTGCTGCAGAGGATAAGTTCATTAGAGTTGCAGCTAAACAGTGCAATATTTGGAAACTTTGGCAAAGAGTAAAGTCTACAAAACGTAATCCACTCTGTTACAGATTCTAGTTTTATTAGTCACTTGCGCTGAATACAACAGGTGTAAACCTTACAGTGAAATGCTTACTTACAAGCCCTTAACTAACAATGCAGTTTTAACAAACATAAGTGTTAAGTAAAAAATTTAAATAATTAATAATATGTACATGTAGGTAGAGCTAAAGTGACTATGCATAGATAATAAACAGAGAGTAGCAGCAGTGTAAAAGAGGAGGGGGGGACAACGCAAATAGTCAGGAGTCTTATGGCTTGGGGGTAGAAGCTGTTACGAAGCCTTTGGGACCTAGACTTGGCACTCCACTACCGCTTGCCGTGCGGTAGCAGAGTTAACAGTCTATGACTGTTCTCTGACACCCCCTGGAATAGAGGTGCTGGAAGGCAGGAAGCTTGGCCCCTGTGATGTACTGGGCCATACGCACTACCCTCTGTAGTGCCTTGCGGTCGAAGGCCGAGCAGTTGCAATACCAGGCAGTGATGCAACTAGTCAGGATGCTCTCGATGGTGCAGCAGTAGAACCTTTTGAGGATCTGAGGACTGATGCCAAATCTGTTCAGTCTCCTGCGGGGGAATAGGCTTTGTCATGCCCTCTTCACGACACTCTTGGTGTGTTTGGACCATGATAGTTTGTTGGTGATGTGGACACCAATGAACTTGAAGCGCTCAACCTGCTCCACTAAAGCCCCGTCGATGAGAATGGGGGCGTGCTCGGTCCTCCTTTTCCTGTAGTCCACAATCATCTCCTTTGTCTTGATCACATTGAGGGAGAGGCTGTTGTCCTGGCACCACATGGCCAGGTCTATAAGCTGTAAGCTGTCTCATCATTGTCGGTGATCAGGCATACCACTGTTGTGTCGTCGGAAAACCTAATGATGGTGTTTGAGTCGTGCCTGGCCATGCAGTCATGAGTGAACAGGGAGTACAGGAGGGGACTTCACTGACATTTTCAACCTACATGTTTCAAGCAGACCACCATAGTCCATGTGCCCAAGGAAGTGAAGGTAACCTGCCTAAATGATTACCGCCCGTAGCACTCACGTTGTTAGCCATGAAGTGCTTTGAAAGGCTGGTCATGGCTCACATCAACGCCATCATCCCTGGAAACACTAGCCCCACTCCAATTTGCATACCGCCCCAACAGATCCACAGATGATGCAATCTCTATTGCACTCCACACTGCCCTTTCACCTGGACAAAAGGAACACCTATGTGACAATGCTATTTATTGACTACAGCTCAGCGTTCAACACCATAGTGCCCACAAAGCTCATCACTAAGCTAAGGACCCTGGGACTAAACACCTCCCTCTGCAACTGGATCCTGGACTTCCTGACGGGCCACCCGCAGGTGGTAAGGGTAGGCAACAACACATCTGTCACACTGATCCTCAACATGGGGGCCCCTCAGGGGTGCGTGCTTTTCCCAACCACCAGGCCACCAGCCCCCCCCCACAGTTCCCCAAGAGATGCCCCTTAACCATCCAAGACCCCCCTCCCACAGTCCCAGCCCCAGAATTATTTTAAAGAAAAATAATTCCATTCCATTCCCCAACCCNCCCCCCCCCCCATGCAACAACCACCAACAAAAGCGAAAGTCAAAAAGAAAACAAAAATGCAAAAAACAAAAGACATCAAGGACAACAAAAATCATAACAGCAAAGCCAGCTGAATATGTTTGAGTGCATGTAAGGCACTATTTACATTTGTGTGTGTGACAGTGAATGTGCACATGTGTGCATTTGAATGAGAGTGTGTGTTTATGCACATGTACAAACACCTGCACGGCATCAGCCTCAGGCAAACCGGCATTAGCTGTAACAACATTGCCCCTCAGTGTCATTCAAACTTACTTTTTGTTTTGTTGTCTTTTAGTTTTATCTTTGACCTTCATTCTATCCCCCGCCCAGCAACTCCGCTCCCACTCGTCTCCAATTCCACATCCCAACCCTCAGCTTTCCACCGATCTCTGCTGGCCACCCTCTTCGGATTTCTACCCACCATATATTTTTCAACTATGCTGTGATGTTTAACATACAATTTCAATCTATCTAATCGAATATAATCCACAGATTGCGAGTTGAAGATAAATACTTTTACTAAGAGTATTAGTAATTGACTGACCCGGTCTCTCCAGATCTCCCAACAGTACTATTTCTAGGGTAAATTTTAGATCAGTGTTATGCATTTCAGCCATTCCTGAACCTGAGACCAGAAACAGGCTACCTAAGGGCAATACCAAAGTAAATGGTCTATTGATTCTGTATCCTCACAACAAAATCTGCAGAGCTTCGATGATTGTATGCCCCAAATATTCAACATTTTGTTGGTGGCAAGAATTCTATGTAATAATTTTAGCTGACAAGCATGAAGTCTTTAACCTTGCGTCGTTTTATATACCATACTCATACACTTTTCAGGGGGATGAAATTGAAATTGTATCCAGCTCTGCAATGCTTGTTTAAAAAAGAGGGATACTTAGAAAAAAGTATAATTTTCAATTAATCGAAAATGAGAAATGGCAATCTGTACAAAGGCAAACAGGCAATTTTTAAACAATGGATGAGCTTTTCTTAGTAATTTACTTGAGAACCATGAATTTTATACACACACACACAGTTGAAGTCGGAAGTTTACATACACTTAGGTTGGAGTTATCCAAACTCGTTTTTCAACCACTCCACAAATTTCTTGTTAACAATCTATAGTTTTGGCAAGTCAGTTAGGACATCTACTTTGTGCATGACACAAGTAATTTTTACAACAATTGTTTACAGACACAGTGAATTCTAAGTGAAATAATCTATCACAATTCCATTGGGTCAGAAGTTTAAACAGCTTGGAAAATGTCATGGCTTTAGAAGCATCTAATAGGCTAATTGACATCATTTGAGTCAATTGAAGGTGTACCTGTGAATGTATTTCAAGTCCTACCTTCAAGCTCAGTGCCTCTTAGCTTGACATTATTGGAAAATCAAAAGAAATCAGCCAAGGTCTAAATCCACAGTAAAACGAGTCCTATATCGACATAACCTGAAAGGCTGATCAGCAAGGAAGAAGCCACTGCTCCAAAACGGCCATAAAAAAGCCAGACTATGGTTTGCAACTGCACATGGGGACAAAGATCGTACTTTTTGGAGAAATGTCCTCTGGTCTGATGAAACAAAAATAGAACTGTTTGGCCATAATGACCATTGTTATGTTTTGAGGAAAAAGGGGGAGGCTTGCAAGCTGAAGAACACTATCCCAACGGTGAAGCACTGGGGGTGGCAGCATCATGTTTTGGGGGTGCTTTGCTACAGGCGGGACTGGTGCACTTCACAAAATAGATGACATCATGAGGAAGGAATATTATGTGGATATATTGAAACAACATCTCAAGACATCAGTCAGGAAGTTAAAGCTTGGTCGCAAATATTTCTTCTAATGGACAATGACTCTAAGCATACTTCCAAAGTTGTGGCAAAATGGCTTAAGGACAACAAAGTCAAGGTATTGGAGTGGCCATCACAAAGCCCTGACCCCGTGCCAATAGAAAATGTGTGGGCAGAACTGAAAAGGCGTGTGCGAGCAAGGAGGCCTACAAACCTGACTAGGTTACACCAGCTCTGTCAGGAGGAATGGGCCAAAATTCACCCAACTTATTGTGGGAAGCTTGTGGAAGGCTACCTGAAACGTTTGACCCAATTAACTTCTTAGGGAGCGGTTCCCGAGGTGACGGTTTTGGAGAGTCTGGCGTGCCCAAAGTAAAATGTCTCCCACTCAGGCCCAGAAAATAGGATATGCACATAATTAGTACTATTGGATAGGAAACACTCTGAAGTGTTAACATAATGTCTGTGAGTGTAACAGAACAGAAATAGCATGAGAAAACCCGAGAAATCTTTCCGGAATTACTTTTTTTGTCACATTGTCAAACAAAGCCAGTTCTATGGCAAGCAGCTCTGAGATTTCAGTACCTATGGCTTCCACTAGATGTCAACAGTCTATATATACAGTGGGGAAAAAAAGTATTTAGTCAGCCACCAATTGTGCAAGTTCTCTCACTTAAAAAGATGAGAGAGGCCTGTAATTTTCATCATAGGTACACTTCAACTATGACAGACAAAATGAAGAAAAAAATCCAGAAAATCACATTGTAGGATTTTTAATGAATTTATTTGCAAATTATGGTGGAAAGAAGTATTTGGTCAATAACAAAAGTTTATCTCAATACTTTGTTATATACCCTTCGTTGGCAATGACAGAGGTCAAACGTTTTCTGTAAGTCGTCACAAGGTTTTCACACACTGTTGCTGGTATTTTGGCCCATTCCTCCATGCAGATCTCCTCTAGAGCAGTGATGTTTTGGGGCTGTCGCTGGACAACACGGACTTTCAACTCCCTCCAAAGATTTTCTATGGGGTTGAGATCTGGAGACTGGCTAGGCCACTCCAGGACCTTGAAATGCTTCTTACGAAGCCACTCCTTCGTTGCCCGGGCGGTGTGTTTGGGATTATTGTCATGCTGAAAGACCCAGCCACGTTTCATCTTCAATGCACTTGCTGATGGAAGGAGGTTTTCACTCAAAATCTCACGATACATGGCCCCATTCATTCTTTCCTTTACACAGATCAGTCGTCCTGGTCCCTTTGCAGAAAAACAGCCCCAAAGCATGATGTTTCCACCCCCATGCTTCACAGTAGGTATGGTGTTCTTTGTCCTCCAAACACGACGAGTTGAGTTTTTACCAAAAAGTTCTATTTTGGTTTCATCTGACCATATGACATTCTCCCAATCCTCATCTGGATCATCCAAATGCTCTCTAGCAAACTTCAGACGGGCCTGAACATGTACTGGCTTAAGCAGGGGGACACGTCTGGCACTGCAGGATTTGAGTCCCTGGCGGCGTAGTGTGTTACTGATGGTAGGCTTTGTTACTTTGGTCCCAGCTCTCTGCAGGTCATTCACTAGGTCCCCCCGTGTGGTTCTGGGATTTTTGCTCACCGTTCTTGTGATCATTTTGACCCCACGGGGTGAGATCTTGCGTGGAGCCCCAGATCGAGGAAGATTATCAGTGGTCTTGTATGTCTTCCATTTCCTAATAATTGCTCCCACAGTTGATTTCTTCAAACCAAGCTGCTTACCTATTGCAGATTCAGTCTTCCCAACCTGGTGCAGGTCTACAATTTTGTTTCTGGTGTCCTTTGACAGCTCTTTGGTCTTGGCCATAGTGGAGTTTGGAGTGTGACTGTTTGAGGTTGTGGACAGGTGTCTTTTATACTGATAACAAGTTCAAACAGGTGCCATTAATACAGGTAACGAGTGGAGGACAGAGGAGCCTCTTAAAGAAGAAGTTACAGGTCTGTGAGAGCCAGAAATCTTGCTTGTTTGTATGTGACCAAATACTTATTTTCCACCATAATTTGCAAATAAATTCATTAAAAATCCTACAATGTGATTTTCTGGATTTTTTTTCTTCATTTTGTCTGTCATAGTTGAAGTGTACCTATGATGAAAATTACAGGCCTCTCTCATCTTTTTAAGTGAGAGAACTTGCACAATTGGTGGCTGACCAAATACTTTTTTCCCCCCACTGTAAATCCTCAGAGAGATTGGAGGAAGCAGGAAGAATAGGTACAGGAAATGGCCAAGGTAGCTCAGATGTCAACAAGTTTTTCTCGTGCGCGAGTCTGGCTGCGCGCCCCACTTTATTTTACTTATATAACGTTTCGGTGACCATCCGAGTGAATATTATCGCTCATATTCATAAAAGGATGGCTAAGGATGCATTTTAACTGGTATTTGATTTGTTTAGGAAAAGTTGATAGGTATATTTGAACGCGTTCTCTTCACGTTTCAATGGGCGATTCGACATTGGATTTTCTGAACATAACGCACCAACCAAACAGAGATTTATGGATATAATAAATGACTTTTTCTAACAAAAGAACCATGGATTGTCTTCGTTGGACACTTGGGAAGCCCTCAGCAGAAGTTCTTTAAAAGGTAAGGGATTTGTTTTCGCTGTGAAATGTGTTTTGTGTGAACCGTGATGGTTTATGAATTTATGCTAATGTAATGTTTTCAACCACTCCACAAATTTCTTGTTAACAATCTATAGTTATATAACTAGCTAAGTCCGTTAAGAACAAATAATTACAATTACAGCCTACATCGGCCATACCTGGACGACACTGGGCCAGTTGTGCGCCACCCTATGGGACTCCCAATCACAGCCGGTTGTGATACAGCCTGGATTTGAAAGAGGGTGTCTGTAGTGACGCCTCTAGCACTAAGATGCAGTGCCTTAGACCACTGGGCCACTCGGGAGCCCAAGTGGCTTGAGAACCATTTAGGGTTAAAGTAAAACTTTTGAATAAGTGAAGCTTTTAGAGGTTTAGTGCTTTTATATTTAATAATCTCAACCCACCCAATTAATAGTCATTATATAGATAGGCACGCTTCATCTTGTCTGGTTTAGCGTCCCAGATAAAGCAAAATAGTAGGCAGCATAGGCAGCGCCATAAGTAAGTGAGTAAATTGAGATATGACTGAGTTAAACAGGCCAATCTTTCTTAAATAGACAGGTAGTTACCTCTCCATGATTGCAGGATCTTATCTATTTTTACAAGTTTTCTATTGAAATTCATTGTGGACAGATCATTTATATATTTTGTGATATGATTAGCAAGTATGTGTACTTCACCGTCAGCCAATTTTACAGTTAAACTGCAGGGTAATGTAAAAGTTTTTTTTTTTTTTAAAGATCCAATGTGTAATACTGTACACTTATCATAATTAGGTTTTAGTTCATAGAATCCAGAAAAGTTATCTAGATCTTCAATGAGACATTGCAGGGATCTAGCTTACGGACTTAATATATAACTTGAGTCATCGGCATACATGGACACCTTTGTTTTTAAGCCTTGGATTTCTAATTCTCTAATGTTGTTATTTGATCTAATTTTAACAGCTAGCATTTCGATAGCCATAGCGAATAGATATGGTGACAGCGGACATCCTTGTTTAACTCCTCTTGATGATTCAAAAATCTCTGAGAAGTAGCCGCTGTTTGCTATTTTACACCTGGGGTTGCTTATACATTATTTTTACCCATTTTATAAGAGAATCACCGAAATTGAAAAAATACAGGCATTTATAAATAAAATCCAGTCTTACTTTATCAAAGGCCTTTTCAAAATCCACTATAAATACCATGCCTGGCTTCATAGATGTTTCATGATGTTCTATTATTGCTAGTAGTTGTCGTATATTATCTCCAATGTATCGTCCGTAAAAAAACAAAACTGTCTGATCAGGATGAACAATACCTGGTAAAACCTTTTTAATTCTGAGTGCTATGCGTTTCGCTAGCATTTTTGCATCACATCATTGACGTGTAAGAGGCCTTCAGTTTTTAAGATAGACTGGATCTTTACATTTGCCATCTGGGTCTTGTTTTAATAATAGAGAAATCAGACCTTCCTGCTGAGTACCTCACAGACTACCATTTCTATAGGAGTAGTTAAAACAAGCTAACAATGGAGCTTGAGTATATCGAAAAGGCATACCGGGAAAGGTATATCAAGCCATCACGCCCTGGGGTTTTTCCAGACTGAAAATATTTAATAGCCTCAAAAATGTATTCCTTTTGTAATTTGGCCTTTGCACTGATCTTTCTGAATATTTGTTTACTTTCAACAACAATTTTTTTTTTTGAAAAATTCCTTACAGTAATTGTCATTCAGTGGGTGAGTATGAGATGGGGGCAACTTACCGGTTTGGTCAGGGCCAACATGAGGGATAATGTTTATCCTGTGTCAGTTATTAGCTATTAAGTTAAGCAATACAATGTGATCTAAACAGTTGCCAATGATATAATTTACCAGATCACCCCGGATACCAGACTAAGATGAGTGATAACTTAGTTCTAGAATGTTGTCATTGATGAGAATGCTGATGTCACTGAGTGCTGTACAGAAACCCAGACTAAAACCTCAAACAGCAAGCAATGTAGATGTAAAAGCACGGTGGTTAGGAAAAACTCCCTAGAAAGGCCAGAACCTAGGAAGAAACCAGGTTGTGAGGGGTGGCCAGTCCTCTTCTGGCTGTGCCGGGTGCAGATTATAACAGAACATGGACACAATTTTAAAATGTTCATAGAACAGGCAGAACAGTTGAAACTGGAGAAGCAGCACAGCAAGGTGGACTGGGGACATCAAGGAGTCATCAGGCTAGGTAGGCCTTGAGGAATGGTCCTAATGGGGAGAGAGAGAGAGAGAGCGAGAGAGACCCTAGCCCCCCGACTCAAACTACCGCAGCATAAATACTGGAGGCTGAGACAAGACTGGTCGGGAGACACTGGAGTGGTACATGCATTCACAGTCTTGACCTATAGGATCCTTCCCACTATATGATTGATATGTCAAGTGATAAAATCCCAAGTTATAAATGAAACATTTATGGAAAAATTGCAATTGTTCTCATGTAAAAATTACAGTTTATAAAATATTCAACAGCTGTAATGTCATCAATCAAATCAAATGCATTTTAAGGTGTTCAAAGTCATGCACTGAAAGGCATGTAACACTTAACCTCCTTCCTCTTGGCAGGTCTAGTGGAATGTTATGTCTCCTTGAACCTGAGCCAGAGGAACCGCTACCCTCCCTGTCATCCCTGTCTTTACCAGACGTTGTTAAAAAACAAGGGCACCTGGAGCATGCAGGCATCCAGGAAGCATGCAGGCATCCAGGAAACAATATCAAGGACGGAGTGTCTTATTGGCACCAGGTCCAAGGTCAGCTCCACATCACTGGAAGGGACACCGGCTTCTTCGTTGTGTGGACCACCAAAGCCTCCTTCATCATCCCCATCCAGCGTGACAAACTCTGACAGACTCAAAGTGCTCCTCCTGTCAGTACCTCTTTTCAGGGAAGCCAATGGTGCAAAAATATTCCACGTAGTTCATACACACACACACTAGGCTCCCAGAATAGGTTACATTGCATACAAGTTTTGCTCAAAGCAGCCAACTAAAGTAATGTAGTTAACTTGATAATGGGCACAGTGGGAAGCTATATACTGTATGTGATGATCAAATTATTTCTTACCCTCTGTGTCTTACTTGCTGAAGGCCGCGGTCATCCCTGCCTGTACATGGCATTGTTGAAAAACAAGTGAACAATGAATAAAATTCATACACAAACAACAGGCTCCCAGAATAGGATATATTACAGTACATTTAAGTGGGAATTTATATCTGTGATTCTTAAATGAGGTCTTACCCCCAGAGTGAGAGAGAAAGAGTACATCACTTCCGGCAGATCTCCTTGCTGAGGGTGGCGTTGATCATGCACTGCTTCTCGTGGGGTGTGCCTGATGTTCCGCATGTCATGCCTCATGTCTAAAACATGGGGAAAAGGGGCATCTACAAATTCAATGTTTTACACAGTATTGTATCATATTTGATGAGTTACTGACCTGTCCGTCCACAGGCTTGATCTGCTGTATTCTCTACAATTGGACGCATGCGCTTGGATCACAGTGGCAAAGGATGTCCATGCACCGGATGTCCTGAGGGATGCACTCCTGTTGGACTGGAAAACAAAGAGACATTTGGTCAGTAGTGGATTTCTTTAAATGCCATATCAACATCTTTATCTGGACAGAAAATGCATTGTTTATCATAACACAAACCCACCTTGGACAATGTGACAAGTGGTCCCTCAACACCCAATCCTCACGCCACATTGTTTGTTCTTGTTTCCTAATCAACCATGTTGGATGAGCTACCTTTTCTGGTAAATACAGGGCCATTTATCTTTCCCACCGGAAAACGGCAGCAACAGTCCCAAAGGTTGTCACTGGGTTTTTCGGTCCGCCCATCTGAAAGACAAAAAAATGTTACTTTTAAAAGCTAGCTAAGTTGATTACTGAAATGGGAACATGTACAGTGAGGGAAAAAAGTATTTGATCCCCTGCTGATTTTGTACGTTTGCCCACTGACAAAGAAATGAACAGTCTATATTTTTAATGGTAGATTTATTTGAACAGTGAGAGACAGAATAACAACAAAAAAATCCAGAAAAACACGTGAGAAATTTTATAAATTGATTTGCATTTTAATGAGGGAAATAAGTATTTGACCCCCTCTCAATCAGAAAGATTTCTGGCTCCCAGGTGTCTTTTATACAGGTAACGAGCTGAGATTAGAAGCACACTCTTAAAGGGAGTGCTCCTAATCTCAGCTTGTTACCTGTATAAAAGACACCTGTCCACAGAAGCAATCAATCAGATTCCAAATTCTCCACCATGGCCAAGACCAAAGAGCTCTCCAAGGATGTTAGGGACAAGATTGTAGACCTACACAAGGCTGGAATGGGCTACAAGACCATCGGCAAGCAGCTTAGTGAGAAGGTGACAACAGTTGGTGCGATTATTCGCAAATGGAAGAAACACAAAAGAACTGTCAATCTCCCTCGGCCTGGGGCTCCATGCAAGATCTCACCTCGTGGAGTTGCAATGATTATGAGAACGGTGAGGAATCAGCCCAGAACTACACGGGAGGATCTTGTCAATGATCTCAAGGCAGCTGGGACCATAGTCACCAAGAAAACAATTGGTAACACACTGCCGTGAAGGACTGAAATCCTGCAGCGCCCGCAAGGTCCCCCTGCTCATGAAAGCACATATACATGCCCATCTGAAGTTTGCCATTGAACATCTGAATGATTCAGAGGACAACTGGGTGAAAGTGTTGTGGTCAGATGAGACCAAAATGGAGCTCTTTGGCATCAACTCAACTCACCATGTTTGGAGGAGGAGGAATGCTGCCTATGACCCCAAGAACACCATCCCCACCGTCAAACATGGAGGTGGAAACATTATGCTTTGGGGGTGTTTTTCTGCTAAGGGGACAGGACAATTTCACCGCATCAAAGGGACGATGGACGGGGCAATGTACCATCAAATCTTGGGTGAGAACCTCCTTCCCTCAGCCAGGGCATTGAAAATGGGTCGTGGATGGGTATTCCAGCATGACAATGACCCAAAACACACGGCCAAGGCAACAAAGGAGTGGCTCAAGAAGAAGCACATTAAGGTCCTGGAGTGCCTAGCCAGTCTCCAGACCTTAATCCCATAGAANTGTTTGGAGGAGGAGGAATGCTGCCTATGACCCCAAGAACACCATCCCCACCGTCAAACATGGAGGTGGAAACATTATGCTTTGGGGGTGTTTTTCTGCTAAGGGGACAGGACAATTTCACCGCATCAAAGGGACGATGGACGGGGCAATGTACCATCAAATCTTGGGTGAGAACCTCCTTCCCTCAGCCAGGGCATTGAAAATGGGTCGTGGATGGGTATTCCAGCATGACAATGACCCAAAACACACGGCCAAGGCAACAAAGGAGTGGCTCAAGAAGAAGCACATTAAGGTCCTGGAGTGCCTAGCCAGTCTCCAGACCTTAATCCCATAGAACATCTGTGGAGGGAGCTGAAGGTTCGAGTTGCCAAACGTCAGCCTCGAAACCTTAATGACTTGGAGAAGATCTGCAAAGAGGAGTGGGACAAAATCCCTCCTGAGATGTGTGCAAACCTGGTGGCCAACTACAAGAAACGTCTGACCTCTGTGATTGCCAACAAGGTTTTTGCCACCAAGTACTAAGTCATGTTTTGCAGAGGGGTCAAATACTTACTTCCCTCATTAAAATGCAAATCAATTTATAACATTTTTCACATGCGTTTTTCTGGATTTTTGTTGTTGTTATTCTGTCTCTCACTGTTCAAATAAACCTACCATTAAAATGATATCATTTCTTTGTCAGTGGGCAAACGTACAAAATCAGCAGGGGATCAAATACTTTTTTCACTCACTGTACATGAAAATACCATAACCCACAGATTTGACTATAGTAATGTTAAAATAGACTTGGCTTTGGTCTATCTGCATGTGTAAAACCCTACTATGTGGATGGGACATTTCTGCTGGGATGGAGGAATTATCTGGAATGGTCATCTAGATGACCAGGACAGTCTAGCGTACTATTTGCCCAAAGAGGTGAAATATTGCGATGAGCTATACGTCTCTAAAGCTAAAGCCCTCAGCCGTGAGTTCACTAAGGAGGACCGACAGTGATAGGTACTGACATGCAGACCACAATTTATCCTAGCCCAGGTAACATTCAAGTCCTAAATCTGTGTCATGCTATGTTTGTAAAGGCAAAATATCACTGCTGTGTCAGGCTAGTTTTGCACGTTCTCTATTAGCCATTTCACTACTGTGTCAAGCTAGATTGGCAGATAGTCTACTAGCCCAGTCTGAAAAGTACTAGCCATCTTAATTTCCATCCCTGCTGACATGTATAATTGACTTCACAGGTCATCGTGGAACAAAACCGTTTATGTTTTGTATGGGAAAACATTGAGCTGACAAGGATTGTGAGCTAGCTAGCCAGCTAGTTAATGTTAGCTCACTGTTCATTTAGTCACACTTTTCCATGTGGTGACATGCTAGCTAATGTTAGCCCTGAGGAAGGCACAGTGATGCCGAAACGTTGGTGAATACCCATTAAATTGTTGGGAGAGTATATATGTAGTGTGCGACTTTCTTTATTTTGATAGTGTATAGTTTATTCGCCGTTAGTCAGCACCTCCACACAAACCTCGTACTGGGTGTGCGCCAGCTCATGTTATCTTAGCTAATGTTAGCCCACCAGAGCAGGGATATTTAGTTTAATGTTTAGCTAGCTAGTTACGTTACCTCATCATTCGTGTAGTCAGACTTTTCCCCAGACCCCACGGGTGGTGACACGCTAGCTAGTCCAACAGGGCAGGGAAATTTAGCTATATCCCTGCCCTGGTGGGCTAACGTTAGCTATCATGTCATCACTTGAAAAGGTATGACTACACAAAACGTGAGAAAATGTTAGCTGCTGGCTAGCTCACAAAGGACTTGTCATTATACTACTTCTTAAGGATCGGTGTCCCGCTAGCAGGACTACTTCCGGTGAAACTAGAGGGCACCCAATTCAAATAAATAATCATGAATATTATGGATTTTAAACATTTAGGTACATATAAGTGTCTTATATCGGCTGAAAGCTTAAATTCTTGTTAATCTAACTGCAGTGTCCGATTTACAGTAGCTATTACAGCGAAAAAATGCAATGCGATTATTTGAGGACGGCGCCCCACATCAAAATATTTTTCCACCGGCACATACATTCACATATAACGATTAAATATTCACTTACTTTTTGAAAATCTTCCTCTGATTTGTCATCCAAAGGGTCCCAGCTATAACATGTAGTGTCATTTTGTTAGATAAAATCCTTCTTTATATCCCAAAACGTCAGTTTAGTTGGCGCCTTCGATTTTTGAGTAATCCACTCGTTCAACTTGCAGAGAAAGGAATCCGAAAATCTACCCATAAACTTTGTTTCAACAAGTCAAAATATGTTTCTATTTACTCCTCAGATACCCTAAAATGTAATCAAACTATAATATTTATTTCGGAAAGAAGTATGTTCAATAGGAAACCGATTTTATCAGGTGCGTAATGTCTTCATTGCGTGCGCGAACACGAATTTCCAAGACTGTGTCCTTCTACTAAAACAGTTTCTTATTCGTTTTTTAAGTTACAAGCCTGAAACCTTGAACATAGACTGTTGATACCCTGTGGAAGCCATAGGAATTGCATCCATTTCAACTTTCTCTTGCATTTCTAAGAGGATGGTCTCTCTACCATATCTATTGTTATTTCTCCTACATTAGTTTAACATTTCTACAAACTTCAAAGGGTTCTTTCCAATGGTACCAATTATATACATATCCTGGCTTCAGGGCCTGAGCTACAGGCAGTTTACTTTGGGCACGTCATTCAGGCAGGAAGTGGAGAAAAAAGGGGCCTAGCCCTAAGAAGTTATACTAGCCTATGCTGGTTTTCTTTTTACTTGTAAGGAAGGTAATGTGCATTGTACACTTAACAAAAGTTGGTGGTTATCTAACAAATTTTCATAAGCATCTAGCTAACCACAGATCTTTGACCTTACCAAAATAGCTTGTTAGCAGCTAGCAAACAGGGCTTACCTTATCACACAGCTCCAGCGATGCCTCTCACTTGGAGAGGTCGGATACGTGTACTTATCGGAGTAGTGGTTACAATCCGGTACATAGCACAGAACCATCCTTGCTTCTGATCGACAGAGAGACCTAAGGTTAGCTAGTTAGCTACATAGGCCAGGGTAATAAAAAATGGTAAGGCAGCTAGCTAGGTAATTTGAAACAAGAATACACACAAGAAATAAACAATATCAATTATTTACACGAGAAACTAAAAAGGCTATAATATCTACTTGCAAGGTTATTGATACTTGAAATGTGGAGGTTTTTCTCACCTTGTGCCTTGAGTGATGATGTCAAAGCTTGCAACAGGATGTGTAGTTCTGTATGAATGTCACATTAGCGGCCAATTAGCATTTCATTTTTTTTTATTGGGGGGGGGTAATTACAGGCGAATATATTGATAAGTGACCTTGTCCAAGAGATTTGCGCGGTTATCAAAATGTCACGCCATGGTAAGCCTACACAAAACAGACCTTATATGAAGAAGATCTAAAGGCTGGCGTAGTGTTTGGCAGGAGCAAGGCTAGAGGTCCATTTGAAGGGGCTACATAATTTATATCCAACAAATGCCTTTATCTTCGAAATTCACAGATGTGGATGATTATTACACTTTTTGTAGTAGGCTACTGAATCTGAGTTGCTGTGTTAACTTTTTTTAAATTGATTTGTATTAACCCCTCCACCAAATCAAATTTTATTTGTCACATACACATGGTTAGCAGATGTTAATGCGAGTGTAGCGAAATGCTTGTGCTTCTAGTTCCGACCATGCAGTAGTATCTAACAAATTCACAACAACTACCTTATACACACAAGAGTACAGGAATGAATACGAGTATGTACATATAAATATATGGATGAGCGATGGCTGACCGGCATAGGCAAGATGCAGTAGATGGTATGGAGTACAGTATGTGTGTATATATATATATATATAGATGAGTAATGTAGGATATGTAAACATTATATAAATGGCATTGTTTAAAGTGGCTAGTGATACATTATTTCATCCAATTATAATTATTAAAGTGGCTAGAGATTTGGGTCGATGGCCGAACGGCATAGGCAAGATACAGTAGATGGTTTAGAGTACAGTGTATACATTTGATATGAGTATGTCGGATACGTAAACATTATATACAAAATTGTTTAAAGTGGCTAGTGATACATTGTTACATCCAATTCCTATGTTTAAAGTGGCTAGAGATTTAAGTCAGTATGTTGGCAGCAGCCACTCAATGTTAGTGATGGCTGTTTAACAGTCTGATGGCCTTGAGGTAGAAGCTGTTTTTCAGTCTCTCGGTCCCAGCTTTGATGCACCTGTACTGACCTCGCCTTCTGGATGATAGCGGGGTGAACAGGCAGTGGCTCGGGTGGTTGTTGTCCTTGATGATCTTTTTGGCCTTCCTGTGACATCGGGTGGTGTAGGTGTCCTGAAGAGCAGGTAGTTTACCCCCGGTGATGCGCTGTGCAGTCCTCACTACCCTCTGGAGAGCCTTACGGTTGTGGGCGGAGCAGTTGCCGTACCAGGCGGTGATACAGCCCGACAGGATGCTCTCGATTGTGCATCTGTAAAAGTTTGTGAGTGATTTTGGTGACAAGCCGAATTTCTTCAGCCTCCTGAGGTTGAAGAGGCGCTGTTGCGCCTTCTTCACCACGCTGTCTGTGTGGGTGGACCAATTCAGTTTGTCCGTGATGTGTACGCCGAGGAACTTAAAACTTTCCACCTTCTCCACTACTGTCCCCTCGATGTGGATAGGGGGGTGCTCCCTCTCCTGTTTCCTGAAGTCCACGATCATCTCCTTTGTTTTGCTGACATTGAGTGAGAGGTTATTTTCCTGACACCACACTCCGAGGGCCCTCACCTCCTCTCTGTAGGCCGTCTCGTCGTTGTTGGTAATCAAGCCTACCACTGTAGTGTCGTCAGCAAACTTGATGATTGAGTTGGATGCGTGCTTGGCCACGCAGTCATGGGTAAACAGGGAGTACAGGAGAGGGCTGAGAACGCACCCTTGTGGGGCCCCAGTGTTGAGGATCAGCGGGGTGGAGATGTTGTTTCCTACCCTCACCACCTGGG
>QNTS01000195.1:51067-83597 GCA_003317085.1 Hucho hucho | reverse complement strand
GAAAAAAAATCCAGAAAATCACATTGTAGGATTTTTAATGAATTTATTTGCAAATTATGGTGGAAAATAAGTATTTGGTCACATACAAACAAGCAAGATTTCTGGCTCTCACAGACCTGTAACTTCTTCTTTAAGAGGCTCCTCTGTCCTCCACTCGTTACCTGTATTAATGGCACCTGTTTGAACTTGTTATCAGTATAAAAGACACCTGTCCACAACCTCAAACAGTCACACTCCAAACTCCACTATGGCCAAGACCAAAGAGCTGTCAAAGGACACCAGAAACAAAATTGTAGACCTGCACCAGGTTGGGAAGACTGAATCTGCAATAGGTAAGCAGCTTGGTTTGAAGAAATCAACTGTGGGAGCAATTATTAGGAAATGGAAGACATACAAGACCACTGATAATCTTCCTCGATCTGGGGCTCCACGCAAGATCTCACCCCGTGGGGTCAAAATGATCACAAGAACGGTGAGCAAAAATCCCAGAACCACACGGGGGGACCTAGTGAATGACCTGCAGAGAGCTGGGACCAAAGTAACAAAGCCTACCATCAGTAACACACTACGCCGCCAGGGACTCAAATCCTGCAGTGCCAGACGTGTCCCCCTGCTTAAGCCAGTACATGTTCAGGCCCGTCTGAAGTTTGCTAGAGAGCATTTGGATGATCCAGATGAGGATTGGGAGAATGTCATATGGTCAGATGAAACCAAAATAGAACTTTTTGGTAAAAACTCAACTCGTCGTGTTTGGAGGACAAAGAATGCTGAGTTGCATCCAAAGAACACCATACCTACTGTGAAGCATGGGGGTGGAAACATCATGCTTTGGGGCTGTTTTTCTGCAAAGGGACCAGGACGACTGATCCGTGTAAAGGAAAGAATGAATGGGGCCATGTATCGTGAGATTTTGAGTGAAAACCTCCTTCCATCAGCAAGGGCATTGAAGATGAAACGTGGCTGGGTCTTTCAGCATGACAATGATCCCAAACACACCGCCCGGGTAACGAAGGAGTGGCTTCGTAAGAAGCATTTCAAGGTCCTGGAGTGGCCTAGCCAGTCTCCAGATCTCAACCCCATAGAAAATCTTTGGAGGGAGTTGAAAGTCTGTGTTGCCCAGCGACAGCCCCAAAACATCACTGCTCTAGAGGAGATCTGCATGGAGGAATGGGCCAAAATACCAGCAACAGTGTGTGAAAACCTTGTGAAGACTTACAGAAAACGTTTGACCTCTGTCATTGCCAACAAAGGGTATATAACAAAGTATTGAGATAAACTTTTGTTATTGACCAAATACTTATTTTCCACCATAATTTGCAAATAAATAAATAAAAAATCCTACAATGTGATTTTCTGGATTTCTTTTTCTCATTTCGTCTGTCATAGTTGAAGTGTACCTATGATGAAAATTACAGGCCTTTCTCATCTTTTTAAGTTGGAGAACTTGCACAATTGGTGGCTGACTAAATACTTTTTTGCCCCACTGTACGTACATGTTGCATATACATTTTGCATACATGTACTTTCATATAAAGCAGTCACATAACAACAATACATTACCAAACATAAGCTCTTTTAAAACCCGACCTTCAGCCACTCTCAACCCATCCCACCTATCACCATATTGATGCTACATTAACACGCCCCCCTCAGAGAGAGAGAGAGACACAGCTGCATGTGAGCTCTCACATTTTTCAACATGTTTTTTACAAAGGGATAGATTTGGAGTTAGACAAACTTGGATTTTTCGGCAGGTACATATGCAGGATACTACCCTCCACAGCATGGCCTTGGCTCCAGATCAAAACTACAACCAAATTTTGCCAAAATGAACCAGAGAGATTACTGCTTCCAAGGTTTTCTTTTTCAAAGCTATACGGAGGGTGCTCTAGCAAACAAACAGAGACCTGAGGACACCATCCAACCTGGAACTGGGTAAGTATTGTTTGGTCTGATGATATTTTCAAAGCCAAGAAGAAAATGAAAAATAAAGTACATTACAATTATATACTCAGCAAAAAAAGAAATGTCCTCTCACTGTCAACTGCGTTTATTATCAGCAAACTTAACATGTGTAAATATTTGTTTGAACATAAGATTCAACAACTGAGACATAAATTGAACAAGTTCCACAGACATGTGACTAACAGAAATGGAATTATGTGTCCCTGAACAAAAGGGGGGTCAAAATCTAAAGTAACTGGTGTGGCCACCAGCTGCATTAAGTACTGCAGTGCATCTCCTCCTCATGGACTGCACCAGATTTCCAGTTCTTGCCGTGAGATGTTACCCCACTATTCCACCAAGGCACCTGCAAGTTCCCGGACATTTCTGGGGGGAATGGCCCTAACCCTCACCCTCCGATCCAACAGGTCCCAGACGTGCTCAATGGGATTGAGATCCGGGCTGTTCACTGGCCATGGCAGAACACTGACATTCCTGTCTTGCAGGAAATCCCACACAGAACGAGCAGTATGGCTGGTGGCATTTTCATGCTGGAGGGTCATGTCAGGATGAGCCTGCAGGAAGGGTAACACATAAGGGAGGAGGATGTCTTCCCTGTAACGCACAGCGCTGAGATTGCCTGCAATGACAACAAGCTCAGTCCGATGATGCTGTGACACACCGCCCCCAGACCATGACGGACCCTCCACCTTCAAATCGATCCCACCCCATAGTACAGGCCTCGGTGTAACGTTCATTCCTTCGACGATAAACGCGAATCCTACCATCAACCCCTGGTGAGACAAAACCGCGACTCGTCAGTGAAGAGCACTTTTTGCTTCTCCTGTCTGGTCCAGTTTGTGCCCATAGGCGACATTGCCGGTGATGTCTGGTGAGGACCTGCTTTACAACAGGCTTACAAGCCCTCAGTCCTGCACTCACGGACTGTTGGGGCGAGTGACTCTGAACTTACAATGGCTAGCCTCAAGTAGTTATATATTTTTTTTAATTATTTTGCTATTTTGCTATTTGCCTCATGACTCCTACAAACTTTCTTTACCCAACCGTGGGACAGACTATGTTTGTTCCCACACTCGGGACTCTGACTCTCTATTGGTTACACAGACCTTTGGCCTCCCATCCTATTTTTAACCACCTCTCGCCGGCTTTGTATTCATGTTACCTGATGAAATTGCTGTACATTATGATCTTGTTGCCATCTGATGCACATTCAGATGTCATAAATCAGCACTGCAGAGCTCTCCCTGTCTATGCCGTGCCTTGATTGTATTACTGTTGATTATATCTGGAAATGTGCATGTACACCCTGGCCCATCTACAGTTGCTGGCCCCAATTCTGACTGGTGCTCTGATTTCTGCTTCACTGATTTCTGCTCTCGTTTTCTGCACGTTAACACTAGAAGCTTATTACCTAAAATGGATCAATTGCATTGTGGGTTCACAGCTCCAATCCAGATGTGTTGGTCATTACTGAGATGTGGTTAAGAAAGAGTGTTTTGAATACTGATGTTAACCTTTCTGGTTATAACCTTTTTCTGCAAGACAGAAGGTCTTCCAAAGGTGGGGGATTGGCAATCTTTACCAAGGATCACCTTCAGTGCTCGGTTGTCTCCACCAAGTCTGTCCACAAACAATTTGATTTGCTGGTTTTAATCATTAAACTCTCAAATAGCTCTGACTGTTTCTGGGTGCTATCGTCCTCCATCAGCACCGGCCTGTACCCTACCTGCCCTAAGCTCTCTCCTGGCCCCTTACACTAAGTCTGAATTTGTCCTGCTAGGTGACCAAAACTGGGACATGCTTAAACCACCTGACCAAGTCCTAAAGCAATGGGACTCCCTAAATCTTTCTCAGATTATTACCAATCCCACAAGGTATGACTCCAAACACCCAGAAAAGGCTACTCTCCTCAATGTTATCCTCACAAATAATCCTGACAGGTATCAGTCTGGTGTTTTCTGTAATGACTTAGTGATGCCTGTGTTCGTAATGGCTGCTCAGTGAAACGACCTGTCCTGATTTGTCATAGACACTTGCTAAAAAAAACTTTAATGAGCAAGCCCTTCATGAACTGGCCTCTGTAAAATGGTATACAATCAGCTTGATCCCCTCTGTCGAAGACGCTTGGACCTTCTTTTTTGATATTTTTGATAAACACGCCCCGTAAAGAAAATGAGAATTACAATTAGGTTCGGCCCCTGGTTCGACTGTGATCTTGCAGAGTTACTCCACCTCAAGAATTGCATTTGGTGAAAGGCTCGGCACACGCATACTCAGGCTGACTGGCTATCGTTCAGGCAAATGAGAAATAAGTGCACTCAGGCTATCCGGAAGGCCAAAGTTAGTTACTTTAAGGAGCAGTTCTCTCTCTGTGGGTCGACCACCAAGAAGTTCTGGAAAACTGTTAAAGACCTGGAGAATAAACCCTTCTCCTCACAGCTGCCCATGTCCCTTAATGTGGATGTGGTTGTTACTTACAAGAAGCACACGGCAGAGCTCTTTAATCACCACTTCATTAAGTCAGGATTCCTATTTGACTCAGCCATTCCTCCTTGCCTGTCCAACATTTCCTTATTTCCATCCCTTCTAATGTGACTATGCCTGATGCTTCTCCCTCTTTTTACCCTGCCCCACTAATAAGTTTCTCCCTGCAGGCAGTCACTGAGTCCGAGGTGCTAAAGGAGCTCCTTAAACTTGACCCCAATTAACCATCTGGGTCAGATGGTTTAGACCCTTTCTTCTTTAAGGTTGCTGCCCTTAGGCTTGGAGATGATATCTCCAAACTTTTTAACCTGTCTCTCCATTTGCTTGGAAGGCAGCCACAGTTTGTCCTTTATTTAAAGGAGGAGATCAAGCTTATCCTAACTGTTATATGCCTATTTCTATTTTGCCCTGTTTATCAAAAGTGTTGGGAAAAACTGACTGGCTTTCTTGTCTATAGTATTCTCTCGGGTATGCAATCTGGTTTCCACTCAGGTTATGGATGTGTCACTGTAACCTTAAATGTCCTCAATGATGTCACCATTGCCCTTGATTCTAAGCAATATTGTGCTGCTATTTCTATTGACTTGGCCAAAGCTTTTGATACATTCTTGTGGGCCGGCTAAGGAGTATTGGTGTCTCCTGAGGGGTCTTTGGCCTGATTTGCTAACTACCTTTTTCAAAGAGTGCAGTGTATAAAGTCAGAAAATCTGCTGTCTCAGCCACTGCCTGTCACCAAGGGAGTACCCCAAGGCTCGTTTCTAGGCCCCACGCTCTTCTCAATTTACATCAACAACATTGCTCAGGCAGTATGAAGCTCTCTCATCCATTTATATGCGGATGATAGTGTTATACTCAGCTGGCCCCTCCCCGGATGTTGTGTTAAATGCTCTACAACAAAGCTTTCTTAGTGTCCAAAAAGCTTTCTCTACCCTTAACCTTGTTCTGAACACCTCCAAAACAAAGGTCATGTGGTTTGGTAAGAAGAATGCACCTCTTCCCACAAAGTTTATTACTACCTCTGAAGGTTTAGAGCTTGAGGTAGTCACCTCATACACGTACTTGGGAGATTGGCTAGACGGTGCACTGTCCTTCTCTCAGCACATATCAAAGCTGCAGGCTAAAGTTAAATCTAGACTTGGTTTCCTCTATTGCAATCGCTCCTCTTTCATCCCAGCTGCCAAACTAACCCTGATTCAGATGACCATCCTACCTATGCAAGATTACAGAGACATAATTTATAGATCGGCAGGTAAGGGTGCTCTTGAGCGGCTAGATGTTCTTTACCATTCGGCCATCAGATTTGCCACCAATGCTCTTTATAGGACACATCACTGCACTCTATACTCTGTAAATATTTATTCTCTGTATACCCGTCGCAAGACCCACTGGTTGATGCTTATTTATAAAACCCTCTTAGGCCTCACTCCCCCCTATCTGAGATATCTACTGCAGCCCTCATCCTCCACATACAACACCCGTTCTGCCAGTCACATTTAGTTAAAGGTCCCCAAAGCACACACATCCCCTGGGCCGCTCCTCTTTTCAGTTCGCTGCAGCTAGCAACTGGAACGAGCTGCAACAAACACTCAAACTGGACAGTTTTATCTCAGTCTCTTCATTCAAAGACTCAATCATGGACACTCTTACGGACAGTTGTGGGTGCTTTGTGTGATCTATTGTTGTCTTTACCTTCTTGACCTTTGTGCTGTTGTCTGTGCCCAGTAATGTTTGTACCATGTTTTGTGCTGCACCATGTTGTGTTGCTACCATGTTGTGTTGTCATGTGTTGCTGCCTTGCTATGTTGTTGTCTTAGGTCTCTCTTTATGTAGTGTTGTGTTGTCTCTCTTGTTGTGATGTGTGTTTTGTCCTATTTATATTGTATTTATTTATTTTAATCCCAGGCCCCCGTCCCCGCAGGAGGCCTTTTGGTAGTCCTTGTAAATAAGAATTTGTTCTTAACTGACTTGCCTAGTTAAATAACAAAAAAAAAGAATGTAGGAAAGTGCCCATTTGGCAATGACTGATTGTCTTAACTTACCACGTCAACAGCTAATAAGCTGAGCTTCTCAGTATTTTGTTCACAAAGTCTGTTTTTTTAACATCCATTGTGAATGATAGTTTCTCAACATTTGAAAAATCTTTCCAACACTCCCGGGCTCGATAATCACCAAACCTCTGTGTGAAAGAGCAAAGTATCATGATCTGATTATCCCATACAGTTGAAGTTGGAAGTTTACATACACTTAGGTTGGAGTCATTAAAACTAGTTTTTCAACCACTCCACAAATTTATTGTAAACAAACTATAGTTTTGGCAAGTCAGTCAGGACATATTTCTTTGTGCATGACACAAGTAATTTTTCCAACAATTGTTTACAGAGATTATTTAACTTATAATTCACTGTATCACAATTTCATTGGGTCAGAAGTTTACATACACTAAATTGACTGTGCCTTTAAACAGTTTGGGAAATTCCAGAAAATGATATCATGGCTTTAGAAGCTTCTGATAGGCTAATTGACATAATTTGAGTCAATTGGAGGTGTACCTGTGGATGTATTTCAAGGCCTACCTTCAAACTCAGTGCCTCTTTGCTTGACATAATGGGAAAATCACAAGACCTCAGAAAGAATATTGTAGACCTCCACAAGTCTGGTTCATCCTTGGGAGCAATTTCCAAATGTCTGAAGGTACCACGATCATCTGTACAAACAGTAGTATGCAAGAATAAACACCATTGGAACACGCAGCCGTCATAACGCTGTGGAACGAGACGCGTTCTGTCTCCTAGAGATGAACGTACTTTGGTGCGAAAAGTGCAAATCAATCCCAGAACAACAGCAAAGGACCTTGTGAAGATGCTGGAGGAAACCGGTACAAAAGTATCTATATCCACAGTAAAACGATTCCTATATCGACATAAACTGAAAGGCTGCTCAGCAAGGAAGAAGCCACTGCTCCAAAACCTGCCATAAAAACAGCCAGACCACGGTTTGCAACTGCACATGGGGACAAAGATCGTACTTTTTGGAGAAATGTCCTCTGGTCTGATTAAACAAATATATAACTGTTTGGCCATAATGACCATCGTTATGTTTGGAGGAATAAGGGGGAGGCAGGTTTGTAGGCCTCCTTGCTTGCACACGCTTTTTCCGTTCTGCCCACACATTTTCTATAGGATTAAGGTCAGGGCTTTGTGATGGCCACTCCAAAACCTTGACTTTGTTGTCCTTTTTGCCACAACTTTGTAAGTATGCTTGGGGTCATTGTCCATTTGGAAGACCCATTTGCGACCAAGCTTTAACTTCCTGACTGATGTCTTGAGATGTTGCTTTAAAATATCCACCAAATGTTCCTTTCTCATGATGCCATCTATTTTGTGAAGTGCACCAGTCCCTCCTGCAGCAAAGCACCCCCACAACATGATGCTGCCACCCCCGTGCTTCACGGTTGGGATGGTGTTCTTTGGCTTGCAAGCCTCACCCTTTTTCCTTCAATCATAACAATGGTCATTTTGGCCAAACAGTTCTATTTTTGTTTCATCAGACCAGAGGACATTTCTCCAAAAAGTACGATCTTTGTCCCCATGTGCAGTTGCAAACCGTAGTCTGCCTTTTTTATGGCGGTTTTAGAGCAGTGGCTTCTTCCTTGCTGCGCAGCCTTTCAGTTTATGTCGATATAGGACTCATTTTACTATGGATATTGATACTTTTGTACCTGTTTCCGTCCAGCATCTTCACAAGGTCCATTGCTGTTGTTCTGTGATTGATTTGCACTTTTCGCACCAAAGTATGTTCGTCTCTAGGAGACAGAACGTGTCTCCTTCCTGAGCGGTATGATGGCTGCGTGGCCCCATGGTGTTTATACTTGCGTACTATTGTTTGTACAGATGAACGTGGTCCCTTCAGACATTTGGTTCATCCTTGGGAGCAATTTCCAGACTTGTGGAGATCTACAATTTGTGTAGGTCTTGGCTGATTTCTTTAGATTTTCCCATGATGTCAAGCAAAGAGGCATTGAGTTTGAAGGTAGGCCTTGAAATACAACCATAGGTACACCTCCAATTGACTCAAATGATGTCAATTAGCCTATCAGAAGCTTCTGAAGCCATGACATAATTTTCCAAGCTGTTTAAAGGCACAGTCAACTCAGTGTATGTGACTTCTGACCCACTGTAATTGTGATACATTGAATTAGAAGTGAAATAATCTGTCTGTAAGCAATTGTTGGAAAAGTTACTTGTCATGCACAAAGTAGATGTCCTAACCGACTTGCCAAACTATAGTTTGTTAACAAGAATTTTGTGGAGTGGTTGAAAAACGAGTTTTAATGACTCCAACCTAAGTTTATGTAAACTTCCGACTTCAACTGTATATTTGTAAACAACAGCTGGTGCACAAAATCTAAGGAAGTCTCAAGGTTTTGCTCACCTGAAGTAGAGCATCTCATGATAAGCTGGTCTCCATACCACCACAAACTGATGCTGGCACTAAGACTGTACTCAATAAGCTGTATACGGCCATAAGCAAACGGGAAAACGCTCATCCAGAGGCGGTGCTCCTAGTGGCTGGGGACTTTAATGCAGGGAAACTCAAAGCAGTTTTACCTAATTTCTACCAGCATGTTACATGTGTAACCAGAGAGGAAAAAAATCCAGACCACATTTACTCCAAACACAGAGACACGCACAAAGCTCGCCCTCCATTTGCCAAATCTGACCATAATTCTACCCTCCTGTTTCCTGCTTACAAACTAACTGAAGCAGGAAGCACCAGTGACCCGGTCAATAAGGAAGTGGTCAGATGAAGCAGATGCTAAGCTACAGGACTGTTTTGCTAGCACAGCCTGGAATATGTTCCGGGATTCTTCCGATGGCATTGAGGAGTACTACATCAATCACTGGCTTCATCAATAACTGCATTGATGACGTCGTCCCCACAGTGACCGTACGTACATACCCCAACCAGAAGCAATGGATTACAGGCAACATCCACACGGAACTAAAGAGTAGAGCTGCCGCTTTCAAGGAGTGGGACTCTAACCCGGAAGCTTATAAGAAATCCCGCTTTGACCTCCGACGAACCAACAAACAGGCAAAGCGTCAATACAGAACTAAGATTGAATCATACTACACTGGCTCCGACGCTCGTCAGATGTGGCAGGGCTTGCAAACTATTACAGACTACAAAGGGAAGCACAGCCACGAGCTGCCCAGTGACACGAGCCTACCAGACGAGCTAAATTACTTATATGCTGGCTGCGAGGCAAGTAACACTGAAGCACGCATGAGAGCATCAGCTGTACCAGACTGTGTGATCACGCTCTCTGTTGCCGATGTGAGTAAGACCTTTAAACAGGTCAACATTCACAAGGCCGCAGGGCCAGACGGATTACCAGGGCGTGTACTCCGAGCATACGCTGACCAACTGGCAAGTGTCTTCACTGACATTTTCAACCTGTCCCCTGACTGAGTCTGTAATACCAACATGTTTCAAACAGACCACCATAGTCCCTGTGCCCAAGAACACTAAGGTAACCTGCCTAAATGACTTCCGACCCATAGCACTCACGTCTGTATCCATGAAGTGCTTTGAAAGGCTGGTCATGGCTCACAACACCATTATCCCAGAAACCCTAGACCCACTCCAATTTGCATACCGCCCCAACAGATCCACAGATGATGCAATCTCTATTGCACTCCACACTGCCCTTTCACACCTGGACAAAAGGAACACCTATGTGAGAATGCTATTAATTGACTACAGCTCAGCGTTCAACACCTTAGTGCCCTCAAAGGTCATCACTAAACCAAGGACCCTGGGACTAAGCATCTCCCTCTGCAACTGGATCCTGGACTTCCTGACAGGCCGCCCCCTGTGGGTAAGGGTAGGTAACAACACATTTGCCAAAAGGCTGCTAAAGACTCTCAGACCATTAGAAACAAGATTCTCTGGTCTGATGAAACCAAACCTGGCACCATCCCTACTGTGAAGCATGGTGGTGACAGCATCATGTGGTGGGGATGGTTTTCAACGGCAGGGACTGTGAGACTAGTCAGGATCGAGGGAAAGATGAACGGAGCAAAGTACAGAGAGATCCTTGATGAAAACCTGCTCTAGAGAGCTCAGGACCTCAGACTGGTGCGAAGGTTTACCTTAAAACAGGACAACGACCCTAAGCACACAGCCAAGACAACGCAGGAGTGGCTTCGGGACAAGTCTCTGAATGTCCTTGAGTGGCCCAGCCGGAGCCCTGTATTAAACCCGATCTAACATCTCTGGAGAGACGTGAAAATAGCTGTGCTGCAACGCTCCCCATCCAACCTGACAGAGCTTGAAAGGATCTGCAGAGAAGAATGGGAGAAACTCCCCAAATACAGGTGTGCCAACTTTGAGTCTTCTTGGGTATGACACTACAATCCTGTAATTGTCTATTTTGTATTTATTCTTTATTTAACTAGGCAAGTCAGTTAAGAACAAATTCTTATTTACAATGACGGCTTACCAAAAGTCAAAAGGCCTCCTGCGGGGACGGGGGCCTGGGTTTAAAAATAATAATAATAAAAAAATATATATAAATATAGGACAAAACAAACATCACAACAAGAGAGACAACACTACATAAAGAGAGACCTAAGACAACAATATAGCAAGGCAGCAACACATGACAACACAGCATGGTAGCAACACAACATGAAAACAACAGGTTAGCAACACATGGTAGCAGCACAAAACATGGTACAAACATTATTGGGGACAGACAACAACAAAACGGGCAAGAAGGTAGAGACAACAAAACATCACACAAAGCAGCCACAACTGTCAGTAAGAGTGTCCATGATTTGAGTCTTTGAATGAAGAGATTGAGATAAAACTGTCCAGTTTGAGTTTTTGTTGCAGCTCGTTCCAGTCGCTTGCTGCAGTGCTGCAGCGAACTGAAAAGAGGAGCAACTCAGGGATGTGTGTGCTTTGGGGACCTTTAACTGAATGTGACTGGCAGAACAGTGTTGTATGTGGAGGATGAGGGCTGCAGTAGATATCTCAGATAGGGGGGAGTGAGGCCTAAGAGGGTTTTATAAATAAGCATCAACCAGTGGGTCTTGCGAAGGGTATACAGAGATTACCATTTTATAGAGGAGTATAGAGTGCAGTGATGTGTCCTATAAGGAGCATTGGTGGCAAATCTGATGGCCGAATGGTAAAGAACATCTAGCCGCTCAAGAGCACCCTTACCTGCCGATCTATAAATTATGTCTCTGTAATCTTGCATAGGTAGGATGGTCATCTGAATCAGGGTTAGTTTGGCAGCTGGGGTGAAAGAGGAGCGATTGCAATAGAGGAAACCAAGTCTAGATTTAACTTTAGCCTGCAGCTTTGATATGTGCTGAGAGAAGGACAGTACACCGTCTAGCCAATCTCCCAAGTACGTGTATGAGGTGACTACCTCAAGCTCTAAACCTTCAGAGGTAGTAATAAACTTTGTGGGAAGAGGTGCATTCTTCTTACCAAACCACATGACCTTTGTTTTGGAGGTGTTCAGAACAAGGTTAAGGGTAGAGAAAGCTTTTTGGACACTAAGAAAGCTTTGTTGTAGAGCATTTAACACAACATCCGGGGAGGGGCCAGCTGAGTATAACACTATCATCCGCATATAAATGGATGAGAGAGCTTCATACTGCCTGAGCAATGTTGTTGATGTAAATTGAGAAGAGCGTGGGGCCTAGAAACGAGCCTTGGGGTACTCCCTTGGTGACAGGCAGTGGCTGAGACAGCAGATTTTCTGACTTTATACACTGCACTCTTTGAAAAAGGTAGTTAGCAAATCAGGCCAAAGACCCCTCAGGAGACACCAATACTCCTTAGCCGGCCCACAAGAATGTATCAAAAGCTTTGGCCAAGTCAATAGAAATAGCAGCACAATATTGCTTAGAATCAAGGGCAATGGTGACATCATTGAGGACATTTAAGGTTACAGTGACACATCCATAACCTGAGTGGAAACCAGATTGCATACCCGAGAGAATACTATAGACAAGAAAGCCAGTCAGTTTTTCCCAACACTTTTGATAAACAGGGCAAAGTAGAAATAGGCCTATAACAGTTAGGATCAGCTTGATCTCCCACTTTAAATAAAGGATGAACTGTGGCTGCCTTCCAAGCAATGGGAACCTCCCCGGAAAGGAGGGACAGGTTGAAAAGGTTGAAGATCTTGGCGATGATAGGGGCAGCAACCTTAAAGAAGAAAGGGTCTAAACCATCTGACCCAGATGTTTTTTGGGGGTCAAGTCTAAGGAGCTCCTTTAGCACCTCGGACTCAGTGACTGCCTGCAGGGAGAAACTTATTAGTGGGGCAGGGGAAAAAGAGGGAGAAGCATCAGGCATAGTCACATTAGAAGGGGTGGGAGATAAGGAAATGTTGGACAGGCAAGGAGGAATGGCTGAGTCAAATAGGAATCCTGACTTAATGAAGTGGTGATTTAAAGAGCTCTGCCGTGTGCTTCTTGTAAGTAACAACAACATCGTCGACATTAAGGGAGGAGAAGGATTTATTCTCCAGGTCTTTAACCGTTGGGGGTTGACCCACAGAGAGAGAACTGCTCCTTAAAGTAACTAACTTTGGCCTTCCGGATAGCCTGAGTGCACTTATTTCTCATTTGCCTGAACGATAGCCAGTCAGCCTGAGTATGTGTGTGCCGAGCCTTTCGCCAAATGCAATTCTTGAGGTGGTGTAACTCTGCAAGATCACGGTTGAACTTGGGGCCGAACCTAATTGTAATTCTCATTTTCTTTACGGGGGCGTTTATCAAAAATATCAAAAAAGAAGGTCCAAGCGTCTTCGACAGAGGGGATCAAGCTGACTCTATACCATTTTACAGAGGCCAGTTCATGAAGGAAGGCTTGCTCATTAAAGTTTTTTTTAGCAAGTGTCTATGACAAATCAGGACAGGTCGTTTCACTGAGCAGCCATTACGAACACAGGCTGTAAAACAGGCATCACTAAGTCATTACAGAAAACACCAGACTGATACCTGTCAGGATTATTTGTGAGGATAACATTGAGGAGAGTAGCCTTTTCTGGGTGTTTGGAGTCATACCTTGTGGGATTGGTAATAATCTGAGAAAGATTTAGGGAGTCCCATTGCTTTAGGACTTGGTCAGGTGGTTTAAGCATGTCCCAGTTTTGGTCACCTAGCAGGACAAATTCAGACTTAGTGTAAGGGGCCAGGAGAGAGCTTAGGGCAGGTAGGGTACAGGCCGGTGCTGATGGAGGACGATAGCACCCAGAAACAGTCAGAGCTATTTGAGAGTTTAATGATTAAAACCAGCAAATCAAATTGTTTGTGGACAGACTTGGTGGAGACAACCAAGCACTGAAGGTGATCCTTGGTAAAGATTGCCAATCCCCCACCTTTGGAAGATCTGTGTTGCCGAAAAAGGTTATAACCAGAAAGGTTAACATCAGTATTCAAAACACTCTTTCTTAACCACATCTCAGTAATGACCAACACATCTGGATTGGAGCTGTGAACCCACACTTCAATTGATCCATTTTAGGTAATAAGCTTCTAGTGTTAACGTGCAGAAAACCCAGGCTTTTATGAGAGCAGAAATCAGAGCACCAGTCAGAATTGGGGCCAGCAACTGTAGATGGGCCAGTGTGTACATGCACATTTCCAGATATAATCAACAGTAATACAATCAAGGCACGGCATAGTACAGGGAGAGCTCTGCAGTGCTGATTTATGACATCTGAATGTGCATCAGATGGCAACAAGATCATAATGTACAGCAATTTCATCAGGTAACATGAATACACAGCCGGCGAGAGGTGGTTAAAAATAGGATGGGAGGCCAAAGGTCTGTGTAACCAATAGAGAGTCAGAGTCCCGAGTGTGGGAACAAACATAGTCTGTCCCACGGTTGGGTAAAGAAAGTTTGTAGTCAACAAAGTATGTAGGAGTCATGAGGCAAATAGCAAAATGTACAAGAAAAAAATAAAATATATAACTACTTGAGGCTAGCCTTTGTAAGTTCAGAGTTACTCGCCCCAACAGTGCGTGAGTGCTGGAGGCGAGCGAAAGCTTCTGAGAGAGGGGTGAGTGTGGTGGAGGTACCTGTACCAGACGGGGAGACAGGCCAGGGCAGAAGGTGAACAGATCGCCAGGTGGAATCCAAGCAGCAGTGCACATTTCTGGAGGCAGATTTCTTGTAGAAAATGCCAGTGAATGGTCTTTGAACAACAGGAGGAGGCTTCAGAGGACGCTTCAAAGACGAGAAGGCTCAGCATCCGAGTGAGCATTTGCACGCAGCAGGCCAGGTAAATGATTGTAGTTATTACATGCATTAAGAGATATTGATGTAACCAAATGACGGGGGATTACAAGCACATTTACTAGGCCTACTGGTGACATATATAATGAGGAATTCTTCAAACTAATCTATCAAAGGGAAAACAATTCATAGAATGAAACAGCTGAGTGTCACGTCCTGGCCATAGATAGCCCTTTTGGCTACTCTATGGTGGTTTTGGTCAGGACGTGATCAGGGGTCTGTTTTTGTTCTATGTTGTTTTTCTATGTTGGTTTGGGTTCCCAATTAGAGGCAGCTGTTAGTCGTTGTCTCTAATTGGGAATCCTATTTAGGTTGTTCAGTCCCCCACCTGTGTTGTGCCACATTTTATGTTTGCACCTGCGTGTGCCACACTTGCGTTACGGTCGTTGTGTGCGTTCTTTTGTTTTGGTGAGTTCCAACCAATAAATATGTTTCACTCAACCCTGCACGCTGCCCCTTGGTCCACTTCTGTACAAGATCTGGAAAGCTGAGTGCATGCATTCTGGAGAGAGACACGCCATATCTTCCTTTGTGGAAAGTCATGCTCTCTGGTGAAGTAATTTGAATGTTTCATTTAGACAGGAGTAATTATATAATTTGGGCAAAACATCAATTTACTTTATGGGAAACCAGCATCCTAACAGTGCACTGTACGTAAAAAATGACTTAAATGTAATGTAAATCAGTGGCAACTTTCCTTTCCAATTCGCAAAGGGCTGAAACCAGAGATCTGTATATAATGAGGAGATGAGCATGTCTTCGTCTTAACAATCGGTGTCGTCCCAAAGGCGGGAAAGGCAGGCAACAAGGTTACTTCTGCATAGTATGCACATAGAAACGTATTGGACTTATTATGGACAGATCTTGGCGAGAGTGAGCCCTCTCACTTTGCCCCTTCCCCTCAGCTGAAGCTCTCTCACCTGAGAAAGCATCCGAGTGAGCGAAACTATATGTAGCCAATGTATCTGATGCTGTCTGGCCAGAAATACAGTAGTATGACATGCCATACTATTTTGGTCCAGACAGCATCAGATACATAGTCTACACATACTGAGTCTGGGATGCTTTATCTGAGATTGGTGCGTCTTTCTGTCAGCGCGCGTCTTGGTCAAATAAATGATCAATATTTTATTTGGACGGGCAAAGAGGTGTCTCTTTGACAACAGGCACAACACTGAAATGTCACGGGCGTCCACTTATATCAGTGCATTCGTAACAATCTAACCATTACGAAACTTCTATTCGATCAAATAAGTTAAGTAGGATTACTTTTGTGGACAGGTTGTGGGTGCAGTAAAACCTCTCGCTCTGCCTTTTCCTCCCTGACCACAGGCTTCTACAAGGTTTGTAGAAGCCTGTGGTCAGTGTTCCACACCTGTGCTAGATGGAGGGTCTGTGCTATTCTGAATCCTTGAAGTCCCTACTCCACTGAAGTTGAAATGTAAAAATGTGTTATGTAAGGGTTAAGCTTAGGGCAGGGATGTCCCAAAGATTCTGTCCAGCACTGACGGGAGCAGAAGCACGTGTTGATTATAGTCATGACAGAAACATTCGTGTCATGGTAGCAGCATTAAGACTTTCGGTTTCCCGAGTTTGCCTTCAAAATAAAAGTCTGCTGTTAAACGCTATGTGTATGATAAGAAATAAAACATTTTAGGCAGCTTAGTATAGTGCATAATGTAAAAATTACGTAACTAAAGACTATCACTACTTTAGTGGTAGATCAGTAGGGTCTGTAGAATATTGAATGTTTTTTTTTACATTAATTTACTTCAGCTCCAACCATTTCTCGATGTGCTCCACCATATATTGTAAAGAGTCTATATGTGGTGTTATTTCATAGGGTACTGTGGTCTAAATACCCAGCAGCGCTTTGTAGTCCACCAACTCCATTGACTGCAATGCAATACAATATTGGCCTATAAATTACATGTTGGTTTATAGAGAAATATTTTCTATGCGTCGAAGTAAAAGCGGAGTTGGGATTACCAGTGGTGGAAAAAGTACCCAATTGTAATACTTGAGCAAAAGTAAAGATACCTTCATAGAAAATGACTCAAGTAAAAGTCACCCAGTAAAATACTACTTCAAAAAAGTCTAAAAGTATTTGGTTTTAAATACTTTAAGTATCAAAGTAAATGTAATTGCTAAAATATACTTAAGTATCAAGAGTAAAAGTATAAATCATTTAAAATTCCTTATATTAAGCAAACCAGATGGCCCCATTTTTATTTTTTTATTCATGGATAGCCAGGGGCGCACTCCAACACTCATAATTTACAAACAAACACTAAGGCTTTGGTGAGTCCGCCAGATCGGAGGCTGTAGGGATGACCAGGGATGTTCTCTTGATTCGTGTGTGAATTGGACAATTTTCCTGTCCTGCTAAGCATTCTAAAGGTAATGAGTACTTTTGGGTGTCAGAGAAAATGTATGGAGGAAACAGTGCATGCTTTTCTTTAGAAATGTAGTAAAGTAAAAGTTGTAAAAAATATGAATAGTAATTTAAAGTGCAGATACCCCAAAAACGACCTAAGTATTTTAACAACCTGTTAGCGAGCAGCAGCAGTGTTCAGAGTTTTGGAGAGTCTGGTGTGCCCAAAGTAAAATGCTTGGTACTCAGGCCCAGAAACTAGGATATGCACATAAATAGTAGTATTGGATAGAAAACACTCTGAAGTTTCTATAACTGTTAAAATAATGTCTATGAGTATAACAGTACTGATATGGCAGGCGAAAATCTGAGGAAAATCCATCCAAGAAAATGTCATTTTGTGGGATGGGTCATTTTCCATTGACTTGCTATGGGATCTGCTTAAATCCAGCTCCCAGGTTGCAGTACCTATGGCTTCCACTAGATGTCAACCGTCTTTAGACAAGGTTTGATGTGTTTATCCAATACTACTACAAACGTAACACCCGCTTGATGTCTGCATCCAGCTCCCACACTACTGGTGCCACCAGGCAAGAGGCCGGGAGTATGGGAGTGGGATCCATGGACCAATCCTCTGTTTCATACATCCGGGACAGTGCGTCTGCCTTAGTATTCTGGGAACCTGGTCTGTAGGACAGGGTGAAAACAAAACGGGTAAAGAACATGGCCCACCTTGCCTGGCGAGGGTTCAGTCTCCTCGCCGCCCGGATGTACTCCAGATTGCGGTGGTCAGTCCAGATGAGAAAAGGGTGTTTCGCCCCTCAAGCCAATGTCTCCACACCTTCAAGGCCTTGACGACAGCCAACAGCCTCCGGTCCCCCATGTCATAGTTTCGCTCCGCCGAGCTGAGCTTCCTCGAAAAGAAGGCACAGCGGCGGAGCTTTGGTGGCGTACCCGAGCGCTGAGAGAGCACGGCTCCTATCCCAGCTTCGGATGCGTCCACCTCCACTATGAAGACCAAAGAGGGATCCGGATGAGCCAGCACGGGAACTGAGGTAAACAGAGCCTTCAAGTGACCAAAAGCCCTGTTCGCCTCAGCCGACCACTGCAAACGCACCGGTCCCCCCTTAATAGGAGTCGCTACCTGACCAAAGCCCCGGATAAACCTCCGGTAATAATTGGCAAACCCTAGGAACCGCTGCACTCCTTTACCGTGGTGGGAGTCGGCCAATTACGCACGGCTGAAATGCGGTCACTCTCCATCTCCACCCCTGACGTGGAAATGCGGTACCCTAGGAAGGAGACGGACTGTTGGAAGAACAGACATTTCTCAGCCTTGACGTACAGGGTCATGCTCCAACAGTCGACCAAGCACCTTGCGCACCAGGGACACATGCTCGGCACGTGTAGCGGAGTATATCAGAATGTCATCAATATACACCACTACACCCTGCCCGTGCAGGTCCCGGAAAATCTCGTCTACAAAAGCTTGGAAGACTGATGGAGCATTCATAAACCCGTACGGCATGGCAAGGTAGTCATAGTGCCCTGAGGTGGTACTAAATGCCGTCTTCCACTCGTCTCCCTCCCAGATACGCACCAGGTTGTAAGCGCTCCTGAGATCCAATTTTGTGAACAAGCGCGCGCCCTGTGTACTGACTCGATCGCACTGGCTATGAGAGGTAGCGGGTAACTGTACCTCACAGTGATCTGGTTGATGCCTCGATAGTCAATACACGGGCGCAGACCTCCATCCTTCTTCACAAAAAAGAAGCTCGAGGAGGCAGGTGAAGTGGAGGGCCGAATGTACCAGTTTTTACCCCCAAGCCATAAGACTCCTGAACAGGTAATGAAATGGCTACCCGGACTTATTTTTGCACTGCTGCTCTCTTTTTGTTCTGAATGTTTGCAGTGCTAGTGTTTTTAGTTAATCTGTGTATCTCACATATTACGTGCCCAGTATGATAGAGCAAGAAAACTTCCTTAGCAGATAATGACAATAACAGTAGATGATGTAATGAAAAGTTGGAGGGTGGTTGTTAATGGAGGACATCAGGTGGATCCACGTCTGGGTGTTGGGCAGAACCCCTAGGTCCTGGAGAACCGGGAACAGGGTAGGAGACAGACGTAAACAAGCAAACACACAGGTTACACTTTACTGTGAGAAAATTTGATGGATTAGTGCAGTGTTAGAAATGATTGCCCACTGTTAATTTATTTTATCTGGTAAAAAAAACCATCCTTCCCAGTCCGTGCCCTAAGGTAGTACTCGAAGGCGTTCTGATCTGGTTCGACAACTTCCACCACATCAGGTGGGGTTTCAGTGACCTGAAAGTGCGTTATACAAAAATAGCAATAGACAAACAACAACACCTAAGTCAATCACAACTTTGAAAGACTACAGTATATGCAATAATTGTATATACAATTTAATTGTTTACCTCTGTCAACAGCTGTGGCTCCCGTCCGTACTCGGTGGAGGCCTGGATGCTGCTGCTGTGTGCCAAGAGAATTACCTTCAGGTTGGTCTCCCACCCTTCCTGGTACCAATCAAGGGACTAGCCCATGGCAGTCTTGAGGGTCACCAAACCTGGAGGAGGGGGTAGGAAAGCGATATCTATTGACAATGTACGATATTAAAATATGTCTGATTACGTACCATGGAAAAACAAAAACAAATTGTAAAAAATAAATAAAACAAACCATTGGTGACAGAATATAACCTATTACATCCGTACCTTGTTCCAGCGTTCATGACCTCGGTCACTCAAGATGACCTCAGGAGAACCGTGGGTGTTGAAGATGTCCATCATCGCCTTGAAGGTTGCCTCGTTAGTCTTGTCCTCGATTGGTATCATACCAAACGAAAATCTATTTTTGGTTTCAAGCACCCTTTTTAATGGGTTACAGAAGGGAATTTAGAGTTAAGCACATACTCTTCCTTTACTGACCTTAATGGGTATTGCCTCCACCCACTTGGTAAAGTGATCAGTCTCTGTCAGACACCAGCTGTTGCCATTCCTGGATTTAGTGAAGGGTCCGATGAGGTCCACCCCTAACATTTAGTGTTAAAGAGAAAATTACTTTATTCTTACCTGTATCTGTGTGATACAGTATGCAGATTTTCATATTTGTAAGGATACTGACACACACACACACACACATTCTATAATATTGAACTCTGCTGTGGTCAAATAAAGAAACCATTACAAAACAACTTATCAGGGCAAAATTTGAATTGGGACCCTTACCGATCATGTGCCCTGGTGAAACAACTTTAATGGGCTTCAACTCCAGCGCCACGGTCTTTGCTCTCTCAATCTTCTGGCTGGCTAGACAGGGTACTGACCTTTTAAGCAAAAAGTGACAAATAAAAAAATGTTGTGCTCTCAGATATGACATTAATTGAAATCATAAAGATTTCAGATATAATAGAATGTGATTGACAAACATAAGGTTAATTCATTTGCCCAGCTGTCCACCTCCTTGGAAACTCCCCGTCAGAAGCGTAGGTTGATTTTGGCATTCATGTGCTTCACTCCGAAATGGCCAGCATGCATCTCGGTCAGCACGGCCTCCTTTTCCTCCTTAGTGAAAATCACCCTCCTGTGTGGCCGGCCATCCTTCCCCAGTAGGTAGATATGATTGCCTAACAAGTTGGAAGAGAAGAGTTGCTGTCTTTCTCTCTCTGTTTCTCTCTCTCCATATCTCTCTCTGTCTGTTTTCCACTCTCTAGTCAATACGAGAGTTACAGCGATGGGACAGGACTGTAAGTACCAATTGGAAATCACAAAAAGGGGTAAGAAGTACACTTTTTTTTCAAGGAATGGCCCCTAAGCATTTCACTGTTAGTCTACACCTGTTGTTTTACGAAGTATGTGACTAATAAAAATTGATTTGATTCTAGTGAGTACAATTGGAACTCCACCCAAGCTTGGTATTTGATTGGTTCAACGTGTTGTGAGGCGTCATTGATTACACCAGGTTCCCACCATAACCATTTTTTTCCATTAACTTTGCGAGGAGGCTAGCAAATATGTAATTTATAGGACTATAGTGTATTGCATTGGGACCAATGGAGTTGTTGGAGTAAAAAAAACAACTGTGAAGTGGGAACTCTGAAATCTCTGACTTCAGTGCGCTCAAGACAACTGGGAACGCAGAACAAACGAGCTCAAACTTGGTAAAATAGTTTTGAACGGTCATCCAACTCGGAATTCGATTTCGGACACTCTGGCATCTTTCTAGAGCTCCGACTTTCCAACCTGAAAATCACTGACGTCATGATTTGATCTTGTTTTTCCCCCGATTTACCAGTTGTCTTGAAAGCACCAATAGACCTCAGTACCCCTTGAAATAACACCATATATACACTAAGTGTACAAAACATTATGAACACCTATCCTGTCCATGACATAGTCTGACCAGGTGAATCCAGGTAAAAGCTATGATCCCTTATTAATGTCACTTGTTAAATCCACTTCAATCAGTGTAGATGAAGGGGAGGAGACAGGTTAAAGAAGGATTTTAAAGCCTTGAAACAATTGAGACATGGATTGTGTATGTGTGCCATTCAGAGGGTGAATGGGCAAGACAAAATATTTAAGTGCTTTTGAATGGGGTATGTCAGTGCTTCATTTGAGCAAGATCCTGCTCGAACAGGATCCGGCACCTCTCAATTTTGGACTGTTTCTTTCCGGAACCTATTTGCCAGGATCCGATACTTCTCGTGGCATGAAACCACATTTCCACTGTTTGTAATGTATTGAATTAAAGCGATCACAGTTAATTCGAGTTGCCTCCTCTGTAATTATCCTGCCACCAAAAAGAATGTAGCCTTATGTGAAAATTTAGATTTTCAGCCTGTGCCTGACATTCTAAGAATCTGACATTCTAAAAATGTATTTGGGTTGGGCCAGCCCGGGTTAATGATTTGCGCAACATTGTAGCCTAAAGACCAACTCCTTGCAGTTGCTGTGGTGTGAGAGAGAAGAATGCCAGTATCTCTATCAGAATGAGATTCACTTTGTATGATATCTTTCCCTCTCTCTGCTCTGATAGACATGAGCCTGCAACTACTATCTATCCAGAGTTGTACTTCATCATTTATTTCCTTATAGAATCATAGCCATGGGAAGGGTGCTGGTAGTGCTGCAGCACCCCTGATGAATTGAAATACATTTTCCAAAGTTATAGAATTACTGCCATCTGTTCAGAAATAAAGTAATTCAGAATACACCAGGAGTAGGCCTATAATTTAGCCACAGAGGATCAATAGCTTTTTGTTGTTGATAGCCTAGATTTGATTGTGTATAGCCCATCACAAGGCAATGCATACAGTCGGGAACACATGGCAAATCTGTCAGTGAACAGCATGCAGCCAAAACAGGCCTTTCGCCATCCTTCTCTACACCTTCTGCACTACTCAGATCCTGGCCACCTCAACCAGCCTCTTTCACCGGACACTTCCAATCCCCAGCAACATGGGCACCCTTACATTTGACACATACAACTTTTTGCACCAAAACTACACAATCCTCTGTCCCATGCCCTCCTGCACACTTCACACATATTGGAATCTCCCTACTACAATCCTGCAGCATGACCATAAACATGCCACCTGAAACACCGCAGTAGGTCCAGCACAAAAGATCTAACCGGACAACTGGTATATCCTAAGATGACTTTGACGGGGTAAAGACTCTCTTTCAAAACTCAAAAGGACAAACTGTGTCACCTCTGTTTCACCACGCTCCCCACTGGGTTTGCGTCGCACAAAACGGCGGGCGTCACAAACGCCAGGAATCTTGAACTTCAATTGCTACACCTCCACATATAACACTACCCCAGAAATCAGTCCTTTCAATGGTGCCCTGTTCCTAAGAGCAAAGCAAGAAACAGATATTGACCCGAGTTGCGTGGCACAGAGCGCCTGCTCACTCTGGACGGAAGAAACACAAACAAACATCACAAATTCACTTCGGGTTACCTTTATCAGTTTAACAGTACCTAACATCTTTCCCACCCAACCTGATAACAAATATGGATCAGCCAAAAGGCCTGGATCCACTTTCTCCAAGAATCCCACTCCCACCGGGGCCAAACTCATCTTTATCATAACCATGTCCATAACCGATGCAAGGCTCGGGCTCCTCACCACACCTTCCACCTCTTCACCTCCAGAACTCTGTCTGGAGGACAGCTCACTCGGTTTGTACTTGACCATCTTCCTTTTTATCACCACCTTGATCAGCTTCAAATTCAACCTCTGCTTTGCTCATTCTCTTCAACCTCTTCTTCCTCTTTTTCCACCTCCATTCCTCCTCCGAAATCCACATTTCCGTCTCCGCCCCAATATTAATCTTCTCCAAGCTTTGCTAGCGTCCCGGTGGTATCCCGACAGAACTCCATCTCAAAATCATTTCAACTGCATTTTTTCATCAGCTATGTTCCATAGCTGTCTTCGCTAGATAGACTTTGGCTCCTAGAATACTTTTCTCTGTATAAGCCAATATGTATTTCATATACAGTGTATTGCATTGGGGGCATTTATTTGGCAAAACATTTTGAAACCAAATGTAATGCAAATGTCAATTATATATGAGAAAATATTAATCATTGTTAATGTTTAGACTATATATATATATATATCATTCAAAAGTTTGGGGTCACTTACAAATTTCCTTTTTTTTAAGTAAAGCAAATCTTTTTGTCCATTAAAATAACATCAAATTGATCTAAATACAGTGTAGACATTGTTAATGTTGTAAATGACTATTGTAGCTGGAATGTCGACATACAGTTGAAGTTGGAAGTTTACATACACTTAGGTTGGAGTCATTAAAACTCGTTTTTCTAACACTTCACAAATTTCTTGTTAACAATCTATAGTTTTTGCAAGTCGGTTAGGACATCTACTTTGCATGACACAATACATTTTTCCAACAATTGTTTACAGACAGATTATTTCACTTATAATTCACTGTATCACAAGTTCAGTGGGTCAGAAGTTTACATACACTAAGTTGACTGTGCCTTTAAACAGCTTGGACATTTCCAGAAAATTATGTCATGGCTTTAGAAGCTTCTGGTAGGCTAATTGACATCATTTGAGTCAATTGGAGGTGTACATGTGGATGTATTTCAAGGCCTACCTTCAAACTCAGTGCCTCTTTGCTTGACATCCAAGGGAAAATCAAAAGAAATCAGCCAAGACCTCAGAAAGAAAATTGTAGACCTCCACAAGTCTGGTTCATCCTTGGTAGCAATTTCCAAACGCCTGGAGGTACCACGTTCATCTGTACAAACAATAGTACGCAAGTATAAACACCATGGGACTACACAGCCGTCATACTACTCAGGAAGGAGACGCGTTCTGTCTCCTAGAGATGAACGTACTTTGGTGTGAAAAGTGCAAATCAATCCCAGAACAACAGCATAGAACCTTGTGAAGATGCTGGAGGAAACCGGTACAAAAGTATCAATATCCACAGTAAAACGGGTCATATATCGACATAACCTAAAAGGCCACTCAGCAAGGAAGAAGCCACTGCTCCATAACTGCCATAAAAAAGCCAGACTACGGTTTGCAACTGCACATGGGGACAAAGATCGTACAAACAAAAATAGAACTGTTTGGCCATAATAACCATCGTTATGTTTGGAGGAAAAAGGGGGATCCCCATTTGTTGGGTCGATTACAGGCTCAAAATGGCCAGAAACAAAGACCTTTCTTCTGAAACTCGTCAGTCTATTCTTGTTTTGAGAAATTAAGGCTATTCCCTGCGAGAAATTGCCAAGAAACTGAAGATCTCGTACAACTTTGAGTACTACTCCCTTCACAGAACAGCGCAAACGGACTCTAACCAGAATAGAAAGAGGAGTGGGAGGCCCTGGTGCACAACTGAGCAAAAGGACAAATACAATACATTAGAGTGTCTAGAGAAATAATGTGTGTGTGTGTGTGTGTGTGTGTGTGTACGTACATACATACATACATACATACACTACCTGTCAAATGTTTGGACACACCTACTCATTCAAGGGTTTTTCTTCATTTTTAAAATTTTCTAGTGAAGACATTAAAACTATGAAATAACACATGGAATCATGAAGTAGCCAAAAAAGTGTTAAACAAATCAAAATATATTTTATATTTGAGATTCTTCAAAGTAGCCACCCTTTGCCTTGATGACAACTTTGCACACTCTTGGCATTCTCTCAACCAGCTTCACCTGGCATTCTTTTCCAACAGTTTTGAAGGAATTCCCACATATGTTGAGCAATTGTTGGCTGCTTTTCTTTCACTCTGCGGTCCAACTCATCCCAAACCATCTCAATTGGGTTGAGGTCGGGTGATTGTGGAGGCCAGGACATCTGACGCAGCACTCTCCTTCTTGGTCAAATAGCCCTTACACAGCCTGGAGGTCTGTTGGGTCATTGTCCTGCTGAAAAACAAATGATAGTCACACTAAGCGCAAGCCAGATGGGATGGCGTTGCAGAATGCTGTGGTAACCATGCTGGTTAAGTGTGCCTCCTCCTCCATGCTTCACGGTGGGAACCACACATGCGAAGATCATCAGTTCACCTACTCTGCGTCTCACAAAGACACGGCGGTTGGAACCAAAAATCTCAAATTTGGACTCATCAGACCAAAGGGCAGGTTAACACCAGTCAAATGTCCATTGCTTGTGTTTTTTTCCCCAAGAAAGTCTCTTCTTCTTTTTGGTGTCCTTTTAGTAGTGGTTTATTTGCAGCAATTCGACCATGAAGGCCAGATTCACGCAGTCTCCTCTGAACAGTTGATGTTGAGATGTGTCTGTTACTTGAACTCTGTGAAGAATATATTTGGGCTGCAATTTCTGAGGCTGGTAACTCTAATGAACTTGTCCTCTGCAGCAGAGGTAACTCTGGGTCTTCCTTTCCTGTGGCGGTCCTCATGCATGCCAGTTTCATCATTGCACTTTACGTTTTTTGCGACAGTACTTGATGGTTGTACAGTCGTCTCAAATAAAACTGTGAAGGACCTCGGCGTTACTCTGGACCCTGATCTCTCTTTTGACGATCATATCAAGACTGCTTCAAGGACAGCTTTATTCAATCTACATAACATTGCAAAAATCAGAAACTTTCTGTCCAAAAATTATGCAGAAAAATGTATCCATGCTGTTGTCACTTCTAGGTAAGACTACTGCAATGCTCTACTTGCCGGCTACCCGGATAAAGCACTAAATAAACTTCAGTTAGTGCTAAACACGGCTGCTAGAATCTTGACTAGAACCAAAAAATTTGATCATATTACTCCAGTGCTAGCCTCTCTACACTTGATTCCTGTTAAGGCAAGGGCTGATTTCAAGGTTTTACTGCTAACCTACAAAGCATTACATGGGCTTGCTCCTACCTATCTTTCCAATTTGGTCCTGCCGTACATACCTACACGTACGCTACGGTCACAAGACGCAGGCCTCCTTACTGTCCCTGGAATTTCTAAGCAAACAGCTGGGGGCAGGGCTTTCTCCTATAGAGCTCCATTTTTATGGAATGGTCTGCCTATCCATGTGAGAGACGCAGACTCGGTCTCAACCTTTAAGTCTTTATTGAAGACTCATCTCTTCAGTAGGTCCTATGATGGAGTGTAGCCTGGCCCAGGAGTGTGAAGGTGAACGGAAAGGCACTGGAGCAACGAACCGCCCTTGCTGTCTCTGCCTGGCCGGTTCCCCTCTCCACTGGGATTCTCTGCCTCTAACCCTATTACAGGGGCTGAGTCACTGGCTTACTGGTGCTCTTCCATGCCATCCCTGGGGGTGGGGGTGCGTCGCTTGAGTGGGTTAAGTCACTGACGCGATCTTCCTGTCCGGGTTGGCGCCCCACCCTTGGGTTGTGCCGTGGCGGAGATCTCTGGGCTATACTCGGCCTTGTCTCAGGATGGTAAGTTGGTGGTTGGAGATATCCCTCTAGTGGTGTGGGGGCTTTGCTTTGGCAGAGTGGGTGGGGTTATATCCTGCCTGTTTGGCCCTGTCCGGGGGTATCGTCGGACGGGGCCACAGTGTCTCCCGACCCCTCCTGTCTCAGCCTCCAGTATTTATGCTGCAGTAGTTTGTGTCGGGGGACTAGGGTCAGTCTGTTATATCTGGAGTATTTCTCCTCTCTTATCCGGTGTCCTGTGTGAATTTAAGTATGTTCTCTCTAATTCTCTCTCTCTTTTTCTCTCCTTTCTTTCTTTCTCTCTCGGAGGACCTGAGCCTTAGGACCATTCCTCAGGACTACCTGGCCTGATGACTCCTTGCTGTCCCCAGTCTACCTGGCCGTGCTGCTGCTCCAGTTTCAACTGTTCTGCCTGCGGCTATGGAACCCTGACCTGTTCACCAGACATGCTACCTGTCCCAGACCTGCTGTTTTCAACTCTCTAAAGACAGCAGGAGCGGTAGAGATTCTCTGAATGATTGGCTATGAAAAGCCAACTGACATTTACTCCTGAGGTGCTGACCTGTTGCACCCTCGACAACCACTGTGATTATTATTATTTGACCATGCTGGTCATCTATGAACATTTTAAAATCTTGGTCATGTTCTGTTATAATCTGTACCCGGCACAGCCAGAAGAGGACTGTCCACCCCTCATAGCCTGGTTCCTCTCTAGGTTTCTTCCTAGGTTCTGGCCTTTGTAGGGAGTTTTTCCTAACCACCGTGCTTCTACACCTGCATTGCTTGCTGTTTGGTGTTTTAGACTGGATTTCTGTACAGCACTCTGTGACATCAGCTGATGTAAGAAGGGCTTCATAAATACATTTGATTGATTTTAGACATTTCCGCATTGACTGACCTTCATGTCTTAAAATAATGGACTGTTGTTTCTCTTTGCTTATTTGAGCTGTTCTCTTGCCATAATATAGACTTGGTCTTTTACCAAATAGGTCTAACACCCCTACCTTGTCACAACACAACTGATTGGCTCAAATGCATTAGGAAGGAAAGAAATTCCACACATTAACTTTTAACATGGCACACCTGTTAACTGAAATGCATTCCAAGTGACTACCTCATTAAGCAGGTTGAGAGAATGCCAAGCGTGTGCAAATATATCATCAATGTAAAGGGTGGCTACTTTGAAGAATCTAAAATATAAAATATATTTTGATTTCTTGAACACTTTTTTGGTTACTACATGATTCCATGTGTTATTTCATAGTGTTTTTTTTATTTTATATTTTTATTTCAACTTTATTTAACCAGGTAGGCCAGTTGAGAACAAGTTCTCATTTACAACTGCAACCTGGCCAAGATAAAGCAAAGCAGTTTGACACATACAACAACACATAGTTACACATGGAGTAAACAAACATACAGTCAATAATACAATAGAAAAAAACAAATCTATATACAAAGAGTGCAAATGAGGTAGGATAAGGAAGGTAAGACAATAAATAGGCCATGGTGGCAAAGTAATTACAATATAGCATTTAAACACTGGAATGGTAGATGTGCAGTAGATAAATGTGCAATGTAGAACAACTGGGATGCAAAGGAACAAGATAAATAAATATGGTAGGGGATGAGGTAATTGGTTGGGCTATTTACAGATGGGCTATATACAGGTGCAGGGGTCTGTGAGCTGCTCTGACAGCTGGTGCTTAAAGCTGGTGAGGGAGATAAGTGTCTCTAGTTTCAGAGATTTTTGCAGTTCGTTCCAGTCATTGGCAGCAGAGAACTGGAAGGAGAGTCGGCCAAAGGAGGAATTGGCTTTGGGGGTGACCAGTGAGATATACCTGCTGGAGCGAGTGCTATGGGTTGTTGCTGCTATGGTGACCAGCGAGCTGAGATAAGGCGGGACTTTACCTAGCAAAGACTTGTAGATGACCTGGAGCCAGTGGGTATGGCGACGAGTGTAAAGCGAGGGCCAGCCAACGAGAGCGTACAGGTCGCAGTGGTGGGTGGTATATGGGGCTTTGGTAAAAAAACGGATGGCACTGTGATAGACTGCATCCAATTTGTTGAGTAGAGTATTGGAGGCTATTTTGTAAATGACATCACTGAAGTCGAGGATCGGTAGGATGGTCAGTTTTACGAGGGTATGTTTGGCAGCATGAGTGAAGGATGCTTTGTTGCAAAATAGGAAGCCGATTCTAGATTTAATTTTAGATTGGAGATGTTTGATGTGAGTCTGGAAGGAGAGTTTACAGTCTAACCAGACACCTAGATATTTGTAGTTGTCCACATAATCTAAGACAGAACCGTCCAGAGTAGTGATGCTGGACGGGGGGACAGGTGCGGGCAGCGATTGGTTGAAGAGCATGCATTTAGTTTTACTTGCGTTGTAGACCATGGAAGGAGTGTTGTATGGCATTGAAGCTCGTTTGGAGGTTAGTTAACACCGTATCCAAAGAGGGGCCAGAAGTATACAGAATGGTGTCGTCTGCGAAGAGGTTGATCAGAGACTCACCTGCAGCAAGAGCGACATCATTGATGTATACAGAGAAGAGAGTTGGCCCAAGAATTTAACCCTGTGGCACCCCCATAGAGACTGCCAGAGGCCCGGACAACAGGCCCTCTGATTTGACACACTGAACTCTATCGGAGAAGTAGTTGGTGAACCATGCGAGGCAATCATTTGAGAAACCAAGGCTGTCGAGTCTGTCGATAAGGATGTGGTGATTGACAGAGTCGAAAGCCTTGGCCAGATCAATGAATACGGCTGCACAGTAATATCTCTTATCGATGGCGGTTATGATGTCATTTAGGACCTTGAGCGTGCCTGAGGTGCACCCATGACCGGCTCGGAAACCAGATTGCATATCGGAGAAGGTATGGTGGGATTCGAAATGGTCGGTAATTTGTTTGTTGACTTGGCTTTCAAAGACCTTAGAAAGGCAGGGTAGGATAGATATAGGTCTGTAGCAGTTTGGGTCAAGAGTGTCTCCCCCTTTGAAGAGGGGGATGACCGCAGCTGCTTTCCAGTCTTTGGGAATCTCAGACGTCACGAAAGAGAGGTTGAAATGTCTTCACTATTATTCTTCAATGTAGAAAATAGTTTAAAAAAAAGAAACTCTTGAATGAGTAGGTGTGTATAGATCATGAATACACACAGGTTAATTTCACTTTTCTACTTTTAAGTTAGGGACTTTTATTTTGAACATTTTCGAATTTCCGTGATCCGGAAGTACTTTTTTATTGTCGCTGTGGAGAAGCTGGTTAGAAGTCCTTGAAAATATAACACACACATCCAGTTTATTTATCAAAACACGGGGCTACAACCATGGCAAGAAGATTAATGTAAGTTGCAGTTACTATATATAATGCCACTGTGCTTCAAGTCGCCTTCAGAACAATCAGTCTGCTCACGTAGCAAACGTTATCTTTAGGTGTAACGTTAGGCTAGTTAGTTAGCTGCCGTAACTGGAAAGGTATCTAATACCGTAGCTAGCCAAATCGCCAGTTATAGTTGTAAAAAGACCATAGACCGAGGCAAGTAACGTTAGCTTTCTTGCCAACTAAATATATTATTTAACTAGTTAGTTGCTTACTTGTCAAACAGTGTGCTTAGCTGATTAACCTCAACTCCACGATTTATGATGGAGTCAAAGTGGAACTGACAGCGTTAACTGCTTTGCATATATTAACAGACAATCATGTCAGTCAAAAATATAAAATTCCCAGTTTTATGCTACAAAACCAACTCTATAAGAGATTTTAGCGCACGTGTTCAACTCAAGGCAAAGATTTGTATAACTAAACCAAGATAGACCGCAGCCTCTCGTTTCCAATAGGAATAAATTAGTCAAAGTGGGCAGAGCCAAGCACGGAGGTGGGCAGAGCCAAGCACGAGTTAGCGAGATCCTATTGGCCCGTTCTAGCAGACGTCTGCATATTTCCTTTAGGGAACGCCTCTTCAGAAGTGGTCGTGTGCAATAACTCTTTGCCTTTGCATGCATATACAACTCGATAAAAAAATACAAATACACTTTTGAAAAAGGTGAAATACATCTCGTAACATCTTCCCATGCTGCCGGCCAGTGGGCTTCCTCTCACTACCGTATTTGATAGTGAGTGGAAATGCTAAGCAAATGCTTCACATTTTTATACATCCGGTTAAATTTCTGTCTCATTGTTCTGTCTGTGCTCAAGGCATGATGCTGTACTTTTCTATTTGGCCAGTGCAATGATTTGGGTTCTCAATTCATTTTGGCCAGCTACCATATCGCCCACGATGTGCTGCACTACAAGTCACAAGCAAGTATACGGTGCATTGGGAAAGTATTCAGACCTCATGAGTTTTTCCACATTTTATTATGTTACAGCCTTATTCTAAAATGGAATGATTCCCCCCCCCTCAATCTACCCATGATGACAAAGCAAAAACAGGTTTTTAGAAACAACCAACAAAAAAAACATTTACCTAAGTATTCAGACCTTTTACTCTGTGCTTTGTTGAATCTCCTTTGGCAGCGATTACAGCCTCAAGTCTTCTTGGGTATGATGCTACAAGCTTGGCACACCGGTATTTGAGGAGTTTCTCTGCAGATCCTCTCAATCTCTGCCAGGTTGGATGGCTAGTGTTGCTGCACAGCTATTTTCAGGTCTTTCCAGAGATGTTCAGTTGGGTTCAAGTCCGGGCTCTGGCTGGGCAACTCAAGGACATTCAGAGACTTGTATTGAAGCCACTCCTGTGTTGTCTTGGCTGTGTGTTTTGGGTCATTGTCCTGTTGGAAGGTGAACCTTCGCCTCAGTCTGAGGTTGTGAGCGCTCTGGAGCAGGTTTTCATCAAGGATCTCTCTGTGCTTTGCTCCGTTCATTTTTCCCTCGATCCCAGTCACTGCTGCATAAAAACATCCCCACAGCATGATGCTGCCACCCTAGTGCTTCACCGTAGAGATGGTGCCGGGTTTCCTCCAGATGTGACTCTTAGCATTCAGGCCAAAGAGTTCAATCTTGGTCTCAAGCAAACTCCAAGCGGGCTGTCATGTGCCTTTTACTGAAGAGTGGCTTCCCTGGCCACTCTATCATAAAGTTCTGATTGGTGGAGTGCTGCAGAGATGGGATAATCTTCCAGAAGGACAACCATCTCCACAGAGGAACTCCGGGTTCTTAGTCACCTTCCTGACCAGGCCCTTCTCCCCCGATTGCTCAGTTTGACTGGGTGGTCAATTCTAGGAAGAGTCTTGGTGGTTCCAAACTTACAGTGGGGCAAAAAAGTATTTAGTCAGCCACCAATTGTGCAAGTTCTCTCACTTAAAAAGATGAGAGAGGCCTGTAATTTTCATCATAGGTACACTTCAACTATGACAGACAAAATGAGGAAAAAAAAATCCAGAAAATCACATTGTAGGATTTTTTATGAATTTATTTGCAAATTATGGTGGAAAATAAGTATTTGGTCA
>QNTS01000195.1:0-50610 GCA_003317085.1 Hucho hucho | reverse complement strand
TGACCAAATACTTATTTTCCACCATAATTTGCAAATAAATGTATTAAAAATCCTACAATGTGATTTTCTGGATTTCTTTTTCTCATTTCGTCTGTCATAGTTGAAGTGTACCTATGATGAAAATTACAGGCCTCTCTCATCTTTTTAAGTTGGAGAACTTGCACAATTGGTGGCTGACTAAATACTTTTTTGCCCCACTGTATTCCATTTAAGAATGATGGTGGCCACTGTGTTTTTGTGGACCTTCAATGCTGCAGACATTTTTTGGTACCCTTCCCCAGATCAGATGATGAATGGAAACAGGATGCACCTGATCTCAGTTTGGAGTCTCATAGCAAAGGGTCTGAATACTTATGTAAATACGGTATTTCTGTTTGTTATTTGTAATAGTCAAGGGGTCTGAATACTTTCCAACTGCACTGTATCTCTTTTGTTTTAATATATTATATACAGCATCCTATGTACGTAAGAGGATATTATAAAGGGTCATCTTTTTCAAATAATACAATGGCAGTTTGGGTCGCTGTTGCATGCTTTTTTTGTAAAAACGCATAGGCTATGTTTGGCCTGTGAATTCAGAATTTTTTCAATTTGGCCCCTGTGCACTGATTGAGTTTGACAACCTTGGGCTAGCCTATCCTATTTATGTAGCTATTTATTTATCAAGCTCAAAACAAGCAGACAAGCGTTCACTAGCTAGTTGCTGGCAGGATGTCAAGGCATTGGAGGAGTCATATTGTTTTTTGGTGGCTACAGCTAAAGCAGCAGGGGACATTTGTTTAGCTAGCAAGAAAGGTGAATCACTTTGCTAGCTAGCTTGAATGGCTGAGCATATGTCTTAGTTGTCAATCAAATGTATTTGGCATCGATCAAATGGGCGGGCAGGCAAGTTCCCATTCAGTTGTCAAAACGTGGATTGGGACAAGCAAAGACCAGCAGGTTACTGTTCCCCATAATTTTTCTGTGCAATTTTGACGGCCAACTAGCTGAAAAAGTTTTGATTGTGTTTATCTAATAATATTCCCTGATTTAAGCGCATCTCGTTCTGGCTAGCATTAGTTGTTGATGTTGTTGATGTGCATAGGCAACTGAGGAAGAGAGCGTCTACCTCTTTCATGGTTTGATAAATAGGACCATGAAGTTCCCAAATGTAGGTATTGGTATTTACATATTTGCAGAAATCAATTTGGGTGTATATTTGGCTTTTGTTATGTGTGTTCTAATGATCTAAAGTCGAGCTGTTGCTCCTGCCTGTAAACACAGAGTCCAATTCAAAGTGAATAATGAGAAACAGACTGCTCACAAGTCCTCAACTGGCAGCTTCATTAAATTGTACCCGCAAAACACCAGTCTCAACTTCAACAGTGAAGAGGCGACTCCGGGATGCTAGCCTTCAGTTTTATTGCTTCTTTTTCTGATCAATTGGATGTTATTTTAATGGACAAAAAAATTGCTTTTCTTTCAAAAACAAGGCCATTTCTAAGTGACCCCAAACTTTTGAACGGTAGTGTATACTACTTTCATTTAAGGGCCAAAAAATGGACAACTGCGCCATACAGGCTACAAAATAGTTGGGAGGAGATTTTCGATGTACTGATTCCATGGCACATGGTTTATGAACTGATACCCAAAACAACGCCGGATTCAAAACGTAGTTTTTCAATTTAAATTATTATGTAAAATTCTTGCAACCAATAGAATGTTATAAACTCTGCAAAAAAAGAAACGTCCTCTCACTGTCAACTGCGTTTATTTTCAGCAAACTTAACGTGTAAATATTTGTATGAACATAAGATTGAACAACTGAGACATAACCTGAAGAAGTTTCACAGACATGTGACTAACCGAATGGAGTAATGTGTCCCTGAACAAAGGGGGGGTCAAAACTAACAGTCAGTATCTGGTGTGGCCTCCAGCTGCATTAAGTACTGCAGTGCATCTCCTCATGGACTGCACCAGATTTTTCAGTTCTTGCTGTGAGATGTTACCCCACCTATCCACCAAGGCACCTGCAAGTTCCCGGACCATTCTGGATGGGATGGCCCTAGCCCTCACCCTCCGATCCAACAGGGCCCAGACGTGCTCAATGGGATTGAGATCCGGGCTCTTCGCTGGCCATGGCAGAACACTGACATTCCTGTCTTGCAGGAAATCCCGCACAGGAAGAGCAGTATGGCTGGTGGCATTGTCATGCTGGAGGGTCATGTCAGGATGAGCCTGCAGGAAGGGTACCACATGAGGGAGGAGGATGTCTTCACTGTAACGCACAGCGTTGAGATTGCCTGCAATGACAACCAGCTCAGTCCGATGATGCTGTGACACACCGCCCCCAGACCATGACGGTCCCTCCACCTCCAAATCGATCCCGCTCCAGAGTACAGGCCTCGATGTAACGCTCATTCCTTCGACGATAAACGCAAATCCGACCATCATCCCATGTGAGACAAACCGCGACTCGTCAGTGAAGAACACTTTTTGCCAGTCCTGTCTGGTCCAGCGACGGTGGATTTGTGCCCATAGGCGACGTTGTTGCCGGTGATGTCTGGTGAGGACCTGCCTTACAACAGGCCTACAAGCCCTCAGTCCAGCCTCTCTCAGGCTATTGGGGACAGTCTGAGCACTGATGGAGGGATTGTGCGTTCCTGGTTTAACTCGTGCAGTTGTTGTTGCCATCCTGTACCTGTCCCGCAGGTGTGATGTTCGGATGTACCGATCCTGTGCAGGTGTTGTTACACGTGGTCTGCCACTGCGAGGACGATCAGCTGTCTGTCCTGTCTCCCTGTAGCGCTGTCTTCGGCGTCTCAAAGTACGGACATTGAAATTTATTACCCTGGCCACATCTGCAGTCCTCATGCCTCCTTGCAGCATGCCTTAGGCACGTTCATGCAGATGAGCAGGGACCCTGGACATCTATCTTTTGGTGTTTTTCAGAGTCTGTTGAAAGGCCTCTTTAGTGTCCTAAGTTTTCATAACTGTGACCTTAATTGCCTACCGTCTGTAAGCTGTTAGTGTCTTAACGACCGTTCCACAGGTGCATGTTCATAATTCTTTTTATGGTTCTTTGAACAAGCATGGGAACCAGTGGTTAAACCCTTTACAATGAAGATCTGTGAAGGTATTTGGATTTTTACAAATTATCTTTGAAAGACAGGGTCCTGAAAATGGATGTTTCTTTTTTTGCTGAGTTTATATGGAAACAACCATCCCAGCTTTGCAGATTTTGCTGCAAAGAGACAATCATTAGATCACTTGTTTTGGTACTACCCATATGTAGCTTGTTTTTGGTCGCAGGTTCAGGAATGGCTGAAAGAAATGCAACATTTACTTGGAGCTAACTCTGCAAATAGCACTGCTTGGTGATTCATAGTCATAGTTAATCAATCAATAATATAATAATACTCTTAGCAAAGGTGTTTATCTTTCATCTATATTCTGTAGAAACTATAAGAATAGAAAGGTTCAGAACTTTTGTGAAACAACACAGCACAGTGGAAAAATATGGCAGCTAAAAATCAAAACTGAATGGTCTTCAGAGATAGATGGGAGGGGTTGAGAAGTGTAGCTGAAGGCTGAGACTAAAAACAAACATCATGTAAAATATGTTGTCCGTGAAATGTATGTAGTATGTATAAGCTGGAAGTGAAAGCCTAAATATTGTTGCCCATTAGTTTACTCCAGTTAAGGGAGGGGTGGTAGGGTTAGGGGAAATAATAAAGTAGGGATGCAAATTTCGGTAAATTTTTCTGCCGACTAACTGACCCTCATTAACAGGTCAACAAACAGTTCCATTTTTTCCCAAACAGTAAAATGACGTGACCAACAGAAAATACTATCAGAGATGTGTATATAATGACGAGATGCTTATATTTCCACCCTAACAATGGGAGTCGTTCCAAGGCAGGCGACAAGGTAAGGCCCAAAATAAGCCAATAGAAACGCATTGGACAGATTTTGGCGAGAGTGAAATCTCTCACTTCGCCTCTTCCTCTGTCTTCCTCTGTTCCGGAACAGTATGGATCACTTATGTTATGTTTCTGTTCCTTGAAAAATGTTCATTTGTTTTCCAATTGCCAGGGTTAGAGGTTCCAAAACCCTTCTATGGATTATATGTCTATGGCCACAACGCAACAAGCTGTTCCACAGATAAAAGGTGTGATCAGACAGGGGAAAAGGTGCTAGTGCATTGATAAGCACCCCAAAGACGGCATTTGGAAAGTATTCAGACCCCTTCATTTTTTCCACATTTTGTTACGTTTTTTAAAAAAATGTATCCACAATCTACACAATACCCCATAATGACGAAGCAAATACTTTTTTTAATGAAAAAATCTGAAATACCTTACTTACATAAGTATACAGACCCTTTGCTATGAGACTTGAAATTGAGCTCAGATGCATCCTGTTCCCATTGATCATCCTTGAGATGTTTCTTCAACTTGATTGGAGCCCACCTGGGGTAAATTCAATTGATTGGACATGCCATGAGGTTGAGGGAATTGTCCGTAGAGCTCTGAGACAGGATTGTGTCTAGGCACAGATCTGGGGAAGGGTAACAAAACATTTCTGCAGCATTGAAGGTCCCCAAGATCACAGTGGCCTCCATCATTCTTAAATGGAAGAAGTTTGGAACCACCTAGACTCTTCCTACAGCTGGCCTCCCGGCCAAACTGAGCAATCCGGGGAGAAGGGCCTCGAGGTGACCAAGAACCCGATGGTCACTCTGATAGAGCTCCAGAGTTCCTCAGTGGAGATGGGAGAACCTTCCAGTGGAGATGGGAGAACCATCTCTGCTACACTCCACCAATCAGGCCTTTAGGCTAGAGTGTCCAGATGGAAGCCACTCAGTAAAAGGCACATGACAGCCTGCTTGGAGTTTGCCAAAAGGCACCTAAAGACTCTGACCATGAAAAATAAGTTTCTCTGGTCTGATGAAACCAAGATTGAACCCTTTGGCCTGAATGCCAAGTGTCACGTCTGGAGGAAACCTGGCACCATCCCTACTCCTTCATGTTGTTGGGGTGTTTTTCAGCGGCAGGTATTAGGAAACTAGTTAGGATCGAGGGAAAGATGAGCAGAGCAAAGTACAGAGAGATCCTTGATGAAATCCTGCTCCAGAGCCCTCAGGACCTCGGACTGGGGCGAAGGTTCACCTTCCAGCAGGACAATGACCCTACGAACACAGCCAAGACAATGCAGGAGTGGCTTTGGGACAAATCTCTGAATGTGCTTGAGTTGCCCAGCCAGATCCAGGACTGATAGAACATCTCTGGAGAGACTTGAAAATCGCTGTGCAGCGACCATCCAACCTGACAGGGCTTGAGAGGATCTGCAGAAAAGAATGGGAGAAGCGCTACAAATACAGGTGTGCCAGGCTTGTAACGTCATACCAAAGAAGACTTTGGCTGTAATCGCTGCCACAGGTGCTTCAACAAAGTACTTAGTAAAGGGTCTGAATACTTATGTAAATGTAGTATTTCAGTTTTAAAATGTTCAATAAATGTGCAAAAATATCTAATCTTGTTTTTGCTTTTTCATTATGTTCCTTCGTGTGTAGTTTTATAAGGGGGGAAAAAACGAGTTAATCAATTTTAGAATAAGGCTGTAACGTAACAACATTTGGAAAAAGTCAAGGGGTCTGAATACTTTCTGAATGCACTGTACATCAGTGGAGGTTGCTGAGGGGAGGACGGCTCATAATAATGGCTGGAACAGCGCAAATGGAATGGCATCACACAGATAGAAACCATGTGTTTGGTACCATTCCACTAATTCTGCTCCAGTCATTACCACGAGCCCGTCCTCCCCATTTAAGGTGCCACCAACCTCCTGTGATATATATGCATAACGATCTGCATGTCATTGTGTCAGTAAGGGTAAAGTACTGCATGAAACCTTCTTTACTCTAAAGTTAACAAAGACACACACGCACTTGCTCTGTTTCTCTCACTCTCATAAACACACACATAACACAATGCTCCTAGGGCTATTGTGGTGACCGTATGACCACCACACCGGCGGTCACGAGTCATGACGGCAGTCCAATTCCACGTAACCGTTTAGTCACGGTAATTAGGCTCCTACGGTAATTAGTAGCCTACCAGATTTGCTAACTGCCTGGTACTCAGCACTCTACTGTCTCTCTAATCACTCTGACATCAATGCAAATGTAATCAAAAATCTATTCAAAAACCTCATGAGTGCCATGAGCTCAATGTTGTGCAACATTTCGATAGTTTAAGCAATTGCGTGAGTTTTAATGGCCTCTATTAAAAAGAGGAGTATCCCATCAGCTTTCTATAGGCTAGGCCTATTACATTTTCTTAAGAAACTTTCCTAATTTTAAGCACATTGCTTTGCTTTAACACAGGAACATAGCCTACCTGGTTGTCATGAAAATTAACCACATGAAAAGCGTTCTCCATTTGCTATTTAAGTGCATAGATTACATATTTTGTGACAGGTGCATGATAATGGTCAATTCTAAATCAAAACTAATTTCACACACACATTTCATAACTGGTGTAGAGCCTAACTTGCATATAGGCTGCGTGTGAGTTTCAAGTTTGTGGAAGATCATTTTCACCATACAAATGCACCTTTTATAATAACGCATTACATGCATAATTGCATTTTCTGTCACTTTCGAGAACTGTTTTTTCCCCCCCTAATTGATTGCATTTTGGAACATTTGCGCTCATAGCCTACTGCCATGTGTGTATTGCTGCACTTATATGTGAAAAAATAGCCTAATAGATTACCAACATTTTAAGCTAAATGATTAGCCTCATTGCTTGCAAAAAATGTTTTTATGCGAGTGGTTGTATTAATTTGGGATCTTTTACATCTCACAACTGTCCCAGAGTATGTTTGGAATATTTATTTATTGCACAAAAGGACAAGTTGACCAATAGAATAGGTCAACTTTTGTACTTTTGGGCATAGTAGATTGACAGGCTAGTGTTTTTGCTGTTTGTTAAGCCTACTCATCTTGTTTCCTGACGAAAAGTAGGCTAAATGTGGACAGTTCTAATATCTTTAATATGCGCCTCGGAATTTGATAAGAGGGACGCCCGCAATTGCATCTTGATGTGTCTGTCATTCACTTGTAGCCTACTTCTTAGCTGAAATGCCTGTGAGAAAGACCCGATGGTGTTGGCTACATCTGAGAGAACCGTGTGAGTGAGAGGTGCATTGGCGCACGGCAGCCAGGAGAAGGGAATTATAACTAGCCCAAGGGCACAATGCAAATTTGGCTGCAAAATGTATGGATTGTTTTAGGGTGCATTACGGCCACATAAGGGGGATGCCGCGGGGAAATTCAGGGCCTGGTAAGAATATTATCAAGTGCTTGTCAAATTGTGAATGAGAGACTGATGAAGTATGTGCAGCTTGTGACTTTTTTCAAATCATCATTAGTCTCATCATGCATGTAGCCAAGCGTTTGTATCACAACTAGAGGTCGACCGATTTAATCGGCATGGACGATTTAAATTACGGCCGATTTCAAGTTTTCATAACAATCGGTAATCAGCATTTTTCGATGCCGATTACATTGCAATCCACGAGGAGACTGCGTGGCAGGCTGAGCACCTGTTACGCGAGTGCAGCAAGGAGCCAAGGTAAGTTGCTAGCTAGCATTAAACTTATCCTATAAAAAACAATCAATCTTAACATAATCACTAGTTAACTACACATGGTTGATATTACTAGTTTAACTAGCTTGTCCTGCGTTGCATATAATCAATGCGGTGCCTGTTAATTTATCATCAAATCACAGCCTACTTCAACTTTGCCAAACGGGTGATGATTTAACAAAAGCGCATTCGCGAGAAAAGCACAATCGTTGCACCAATGTACCTAACCATAAACATCAATGCCTTTCTTAAAATCAATACATAAGTATACATTTTTTAAACCTGCATATTTAGTTAAAGAAATTCATGTTAGCATGCAATATTAACTAGGGAAATTGTGTCACTTCTCTTGCGTTCAGTGCAAGCAGAGTCAGGGTATATGCAGCAGTTTGGGCCGCCTGGCTCGCTGGGAACTGTGTGAAGGCCATTTCTTCCTAACAAAGACCGTAATTAATTTGCCAGAATTTTACATAGTTATTACATAACATTGAAGGTTGTGCAATGTAACAGCAATATTTAGACTTAGGGTTGCCACCTGTTCGATAAAATACGGAACGGTTCCGTATTTCACTGAAATAATAAACATTTTGTTTTCGAAATGATAGTTTCTGGATTTGACCATATTAATAACCTAAGGCTCGTATTTCTGTGTGTTTATTATAATGTGATTTGATATTTGATAGAGCAGTCTGACTGAGCGGTGGTAGGCAGCAGCATGCTCGCAAGCATTCATTCAAACAGCACTTTCCTGCGTTTGCCAGCAGCTCTTCGCAATGCTTGAAGCACAGCGCTGTTTATGACTTCAAGCCTATCAACTCCCGAGATTAGGCTGGCAATACTATAATGCCTATAAGAACATCCAATAGTCAAAGGTATATGAAATACAAATGGTATAGGGAGAAATATTCCTATAATTCCTAAAATAACTACAACCTAAAACTTATTAACTAGGAATATTGAAGACTCATGTTAAAAGGAACCACCAGCTTTCATATGTTCTCATCTTCTAAGCAAGAAACTTAAATGTTTTTTTACATGGCACATTTTGCACTTTTACTTTCTTCTCCAACATTGTGTTTTTGCATTATTTAATTCAAATTTAACATGTTTCATTATTTATGTGACTAAATAGATTTTATTTACCAAATTGAAGATGTTTTTAAGCAACGGCCACTAGTCTCTGCGCATACAAGAGACTAGTGCCCATTGCTTAAATTAAACTGAATTTTTAAACAATTAAACATTTTTTAACAGGCGCCAGCAGGTTCTTTCGATCAGTAGGGATGAAAAAGTTAGCAGTATCATATGAAACTGTACTACGGTATTCTAAAATGTTGGTATCATGAAGTGTTGGTACCATGATATTACCGGTATAACGTGCAACACTAGGCTACTGTACTGAACGTTACAAGCATTATTCTGAAGATAAGGAGAGAGCTTTTTAATTAGCTGGAGAAGGATTAACTTGTTCAATGCTAGTTGAAGGTTTAATATGCAGAAATAGCTCCGCCATTTCCTGGTTGTAAAATTATAATAGTTTACCTAATTTCTGATTGTGACAAAATAAGCACTCATTGTGGAAAGAATCATTGTACTATCTAAACCGCTGTGAAATATTTTTTCTATAACCAAAAATATTGTATTCTCAGCTGTTTTGAAGCTGGTGTACAAAACCGAAATTAAAAGACGAAAAAAATGAAACTTAAGAATGGGAAGCATAGAAATAGCGCACATAGAACAGATCTACTGCTTTTTAGACTTTAAATGAGCATGAAAGATCTATACCACACATTTGTATGTGAATTGGGTCGGAGTCACCCAAAAATGTACATATAGCAGGTTTAAGGACTCTATAGGTCTAGTTATCACATTTTCACGTTAGATTTACTAACTACAAAAGGTAATGTGTTTTAATTCTGGTGCTGCTTTTCACACACAAGCTTGTTAGCTAGCTAGCTCAAAGGACATTCAAAGTCCCTGCATAGAAGCCGCTCTCCTCCTAGGTATAATTCTGTGGAACTAATTCAGATAATGCATTTCATAACAAGATGCCCAGTGCTTTAAGCCTCCTCCTCGATCTTGCGCCATAGGCTCCACTTGTCTGTTCGTCACGCATGTAAACAACTAGCTTGCTTGCTCTATCTGCACTGATTGGTGAAGTCATTTAATGAGCAAATGTACAAAACTGTTTGAACAGGTTAAAAAAGGAACAATATAAACCGGTACTTTCTTTTGGTTTGAACCGGTTCAGAACTTTATTTTGCTAGTTGGGACAGTGGAACCGAATGGGGGGGGGGGATGTTGGTTCTGTTCAGAACGAAAATATTGGAAAATAATTTTGGTTCCAACCCCTGATTTTTAACACTACTATACTTTTTTATACACAAACATTTTGATTAATGAAGTATAGAATTGGTTGTCTTCCTCAAATGAAGGGGATAATAACTCAACCTTTGAGAGAGGGAGGGTATGTGATTTAATTGGTTCTCAACTCGTGGCTCAGACACTCCATTCAGGATAAATGGAGCTAGTCCTTAGTTAACCTTCTCCAGATTAGGTTCGTTCTGAGTAGCAAACGGAAGTGTTGTCGAATCCAATGGGTTGGTTTAGCGTTATCTAGCCTAGCATGCTGACAAAAAGGGCAGTTTAAGACCTGTATTTAAATCTTGTTGATGTATCATTTTAGATAATGGGATAATTAGGAGTATGGCGCCATCTCCCATACCCGGATTGAGGTACGCTTTCCGAGCCATATGTCGCGCCGGCTCGGCTGTGTCCTGATCATGGCAGCCTGCCGTTCTGACCTTTTTTCCAAGGTCGTAAAAAATGTGACTACAGTGTTTCCGTTATATTGTGCCGTTCCTAATTGTTGCCACCTTTTTAGGAAAAAATAAATAACATGAAATAATACTCGACGCACTCTTTCATGATGTTAGAGAGCTATCCAACCACATGGGCGCCTCTGTATGTGTGTCGTGTGCGAGTCGGGCCGCTGGAGAAAGAGAGGAGAGTAAAGTAGCCTAATAAGCCTATACAATTTGATAGACAACTTTAGCTGGAATGATACAGAAAATTACCGACATTGCCCTCATTACAAAGTAATTTTGCTAATGTCGATACATTTGGTGATTAGGGTTGACAACGTTCCAGCAGATGTTTTTGTTCCAAAAACCATTATTTGGTTAAAAGTAATGTGCATTAACCTGCTTCTTGCAATGGAAGTGTCTGCCCTTTCCCTGTTTCGCGTCTGGCTCTCACTCCCGCTCCCCAGAGGTGGGTCGTAATGCGCTACTGTGGGCTGTATTCTTACTCAAGTAATTTCTAAAGAAAGTAACTTACATTTGACCAAATCACTTCAGTTACATAGATTTATATTATTATCGTCGCTGTTGGATGAAAACCTTGCAACTCCAAATTTGGTCTATCTTTTTTTTTAAATAATTTTTCCTACCTGAATCAATACTTTACGTCTATATGAATGTTTCACGACCCCTTGACCAACGAAATGTGTTCAAAAAACTTATCATCAAAACTTCGCTCGAGGATATTGCGAAAAACGTCTATTATATATGGCAGATTTCAATACTGGTGATGTCCTAATGCGAGAGATTTTCTTCTCTCAGATAAACTGTTGATCATATTTTTGTGACATTCCTACCTCAAGAAATGTGTAATTTAAGAGGGCCCACCACATTTCTCCTTTGTGTCTGCCCCTTCGGTCCAGGGTGCGTTACATGGTGCAGTTGCTAATGTCAGGCACATCTATCTGCAGGCACATCTATCTATGGTGAGATTGTAGACTCCTAAATTGATAATGAAGTTTGTCTAACCATCTACTTCACATGCTGATATTGACTTTGTTATTATTGTGTGTAGCTACATTTGTAATACTATATAAGTATTTCTCAGATACCCTGAGCATTTAAAACATAAGGAACACCTGCTATTTCCATGACAGACTAACCAGGTGAAATCTGTGATCTCTTATTGATGTCACTTGTTAAACCCACTTCAATCAGTGTAGATGAAGGGGAGGTGACAGGTTAAAGAAGGATTTTAAGCCTTGAGACAATTGAGACATTGTGTGTGTGTGCCATTCAGAGGGAGAATGGGCAAGACAAAAGATTGAAGTGCCTTTGAACTGGGTGTGGTATTAAGTGCCAGGTGCACCGGTTAGAGTGTCAAGAACTGCATCGATAAACCGTTTCCCGTGTGTATCAAGAATGGTCCACCACCCAAAGGACATCCAGCCAACATGACACAACTGTGGGAAGCATTGGAGTCAACATGGGCCAGAATCCCTGTGGAATGCTTTCGACATCTTGTAGAGTTCATGCCCCGACGAATTGAGGCTGTTATGAGGGCAAAAGGGGCTGCAACTCAATATTAGGAATGTTTTCCTAATGTTTTGTACACTGACTGTATAATTCTGCTGTTGAAATTGTCTTGAGTGCAAATTAAATGGCTAGGTAGCTACTAGTTAGCTACACTGAACAAAAATATAAACGCAACATTGCAAAAAACGTATTTCTCTCAAATGTTGTGCACAAATTGGTTTACATCCCTGTTAGTGAGCATTTCTCCTTTTCCAAGGTAATCCATCCACCTGACAGGTGTGGCATATAGGGTTGCACATTTTGGGGAATATTCAGAGGTAGAAACTTTCCATGGAAATTAATATTAATACCATTTAAATGTGATGTTTTTTGCATTGGATATAAACTCAGCAAAAAAAGAGACGTCCTCTTACTGTTAACTGTGTTTATTTTCAGCAAACTTAACATGTGTAAATATTTGTATGACATAACAAGATTCAACAACTGAGGCATAAACTGAACAAATTCCACAGAAATTGAATAATGTTTCNCACCTCCAAATCGATCCCGCTCCAGAGTACAGGCCTCGATGTAACGCTCATTCCTTCGACGATAAACGCGAATCCGACCATCACCCCTGGTGAGACAAAACCGCGACTCGTCAGTGAAGAGCACTTTTTGCCAGTCCTGTCTGGTCCAGCGACGGTGGGTTTGTGCCCATAGGCGACGTTGTTGCCGGTGATGTCTGGTGAGGACCTGCCTTACAACAGGCCTACAAGCCCTCAGTCCAGCCTCTCTCAGCCTATTGCGGACATTCTGAGCACTGATGGAGTGATTGTGCGTTTCTGGTGTAACTCTGGCAGTTGTTGTTGCCATCCTGTACCTGTCCCACAGGTGTGATGTACGGATGTACCGATCCTGTGCAGGTGTTGTTACACGTGGCCTGCCACTGCGAGGACGATCAGCTGTCCGTCCTGTCTCCCTGTAGCGCTGACTTAGGCACACTCCATGTATAAACTCCCAGCAATTTAATGGGTATCAACATACATTATTGTTAGCATCAACATGTTTCATTCAATTTCACATAATTCGTATTTGAGGGAGGAGATTGAATGATTAGCTTCAACAAAGTAGAAGCTAACCATTCAATCTCCTCCCTGAAATACACAGGCATTGAGCATGTTGCTCTACCAAGGAGAGGAGGTAACATCGAGATCCTACTACTGCAAAGGGAGCCTTACTGGATATCCTATCCTAAAAACATTGACCCCTAGTGGTCTGAATATTGACTTTGATCTCAGGCCCTTATGAACAATTTGTTATTTTATGAACAAGTCTTATAAATGTATATATTCTTTCTACAGCTAATTAGCGTACACCTAATATGTTCCCCCTGTTGATGATGCTTATTATACATTAAGGTTGAACCAAAAGATTACATCTAACAAATATGAAATGAAATACGAAACAATTAAATATGTGAAATTGAATTAAACAATAATGTATGTTGATGCTAATATGATGTACAATATTCCGTTATGTTTCTATATGATAACAATAGCCTAATATATTTAATGTCATATGCTATTTTTTAACAGTTTCACTAATTAATTTTTATTAACTTAATCATTATGACACACCCCTCACTATTGTCATTGGTTGCACTAATTGCACTGTTGTCTACATAACCTGGTTCAAGTATTCATGACATTACCCTGTGGAAGGCACAGTGATGCCAAAACGTTGGTAAATACCCATTAAATTGCAGGGAGTTTATACATGGCGTGTGCGACTTTCTTTATTTTGGTAGTTTATTCACCGTTAGTCAGTACCTCAACACAAACTTTTTTTTCTGGGTGTGCGCCAGCTCATGTTTTTTAATCTACCACAGCATATGGAGACAGAAACATAAACCTTTTACCTTATGATAAGTAGACATAATTGCAAATGATTAAATCCATCCAATATGAATCAAAAAAGCAATTTAGTTACGAATTGAACTTTAAATGAGTTGACTCTTCACATGGGATGATTTCACTGAGCAACAAAAGAAAGGGAATATTGAATGATCCCCAATGATCCATCACATCTCCCAAAAATGTTTTCAACATACATCTGTAAAATGATAACCAAAGCTTTAGTTTCTAGGCTGTCTTCCTCTCAGGCTTCCATGTCTTCTCCCTGGACCTCCTCAATGTCCACCTCTTGAACATCAGACTCTGAGGCCTCGGCTTCACTGTCACTTTCCAACCTTGTTGAGGATGGCTCGTTGTCGGGCTCAAAAAGCCAAAAATGTGCCCGGATGGCCACCAATTTTTCAACCCTTGTATTGGTCATCCTGTTGCATGCTTTGGTGTGTGTTCCCAAACAAGGACCAGTTGCGCTCTGAGGTGGCTGATGTTGGTGGGATTTGGAGGATGAGGCAACGGGAAAGAGCCTCAGATCCACAAAGTCCCTTCCACCAGGTGGCTGATGAGATATGTTGGCACGACTGCCATATTGCATCTCCATCCCAAAGCCCTTGCTTGGACGTGTACTTCGCCAGACTGCCAAGAACCTTGCCCTCATCCAGGCCAAGGTGGTGTGACACGGTAGTGATGACACCATAGGCCTTGTTGATCTCTGCACCAGACAGGATGCTCTTGCCAGCATACTTGGGGTCCTACATGTAGGCTGCAGCGTGTATGGGCTTCAGGCAGAAGTCTTCATCCTTTTTGATCTATTTCAGAACTGCAGTTTCCTCTGCATGGAGCAACAGTGAAGTGGGCATGACAGTACGGATTTCTTCTCTTACATCTGCAAGCAGAGTGAACATCAGACAGGATGGCATTGTCTCCCTCAATCCGTGCAATGGCTACTGCTATAGGTTTCAGGAGTTTCAGGCTGCTTACCACTCTCTCCCAAAATACATCATCCAGGAGGATCCTCTTGATGGGGCTGTCCATATCGTCAGACTGATATGGCCATTTCTTGGAGAGACTCCTTCCCCTCCAAGAGACTGTCAAACATGTTGACAACACCACCCCAACGGGTGTTGCTGGGCAGCTTCAATGTGGTGCTCTTATTCTTCTCACTTTGCTTGGTGAGGTAGATTGCTGCTATAACTTGATGTCGCTTCAAATACCTAACCATTTCCTTGGCTCTCTTGTAGAGTGTATCCATTGTTTTCAGTGCCATGATGTCCTTGAGGAGCAGATTCAATGCATGAGCAGCACAGCCTATGGGTGTGATGTGAGGGTAGGACTCCTCCACTTTAGACCAAGCAGCCTTCATGTTCGCAGCATTGTCTGTCACCAGTGCATATACCTTCTGTGGTCCAAGGTCATTGATGACTGCCTTCAGCTCATCTGCAATGTAGAGACCGGTGTGTCTGTTGTCCATTGTCTGTGCTCTTGTAGAGTACTGGTTGAGGGGTGTAGATTATGTAGTTAAATATTCCTTGCCCACCAACATTCGATCACCCATCAGAGATGATTGCAATATAGTCTGCTTTCTCTATGATTTACTTGACCTTCACTTGAACTCTGAACTCTGCATCCAGCAAATTAGTAGATAAAGAATTTCTGGTTGGAGGGGTGTATGCTAGGCGAAGAAGATTCAGAAATCTCTTCCAAGCCATTGCCTGTGAGCATCAGAGGTGAACCAGTTGCATACACAGCTCGAGCAAGACATTCATCAGCATTTCTCTGACTACATTCCTCCATTGAGTCAAAAAAACTTCTGATTCCAGGAGGACCATGAGTTGTTGATATCGATAAGGTGTCTGATTCATCATTTTCAGTAGAGGGACTTTTGTCAGAGGTTGCTTGTTGTGAGCGCTGAGTGAACTTTATGCACATGGCCAGATAATTCTGCATCTTTGTTGCATTCTTCACATATGATTTGGCACAGTATTTGTAAATGTACACAGCTTTTCCTTCTACATTAGCTTCAGTGAAATGTCTCCACGAATCAGATGTGGCATTTTCCAGGAAAGATTAGATTTTTTTTTTTGTAAAAAAACAACAAATACAATTCTATGTACAGGTAAATAGTTAAGCAGTTAGATTAAACAACTCCTTTTGTAAGAAAAATGTTTTAAAATGAAACATGTATGGAAACAGGTGAATTAACACTTCTCAGTTAACAGGCTCAAGCAAGCTAAAACCCAACTAGCAGAAATTATTTAAACACACTCGACACTACCCGGTGAAATGTGAGGCGCCAAATTCAAAATCCAAAAGTTGAATTATTAAACATTCATCAATATACAAGTGTTGCATAGTCATCAAAAGCTCTGATTCTTGGCAATATCACAGCGTTGTCAGATTTCAAAAAGGCTTCACGGCGGAAGCACAACATTTGATTGTTTGAGGATAGCCCCTCTCATATTTTATGCATTAGCATAAATCCATAACCAACGTGGGTCTCAAAAAACACATAAAATCCCTTACCGTTATGATCATAAAATCCACCGTTGAGTCGCCCATTGAACCGTGAAGAGAACACGTTGAAATTATGCCTATACACTTTCTACAAACAAATCAAACATCATTTTAATGTATCCTTTTGTGTATATTTGCTGTAATATTTCAAACGGACGATAACGTGAATGATAGGAAAGAAAAATAAAGTGGTGCGCGTCAAACCTTGTTTACAAAAGTGGTCCCCTGACTTCCTCCTGTTCCTATCCGTTCTGGTTACTCCTAGAATTCCCAGTCTTTGTATAGAGACTGTTGACATCTAGTGGAAGCCATAGGTACTGCAGTCTCAGTCCTACATAACATTGTATGCAATAGGCACAATGGAGAAGATGCTCATTTACAAAAAATAACTGCAATTCCGGATGGATTTTCCTCTGGTTTTCGCCTGTTATATCAGTTCTGTTATACTCACAGACAATATTTTAATACTCTTAGAAACTTCAGAGTGTTTCCTATCCAATAGTACTAATTATGTGCATATCCTATTTTCTGGGCCTGAGTGGCAGGCATTTTACTTTGGGCACCTGTGGTAAGACTCTCCAAAACCGTCACCTATGCAGCAAAAAATCAATTATGTCATTTAAAATATATTCACCACCACCTAGTATGGGTATTTTCTTAACTACTTAGGGAGTGGTGGGGCGCTACGAAGACATCCAATGCTTCTTTTGTTAGAAAAAGTCATTTATTATATCCATAAATCTCCGTTTGGTTTGTGCGTTATGATCAGAAAATACAGCGTCCACTCGCCCATTGAACCGTGAAGAGAACTCGTTCAACCTATACCTATACACTTGTCCATGAACAATCAAACATCATTGATAATGTATCCTTAGGGACACTTATGTATATTTAGTATAATATTTCAACCGGATTATAAACTGGGCGATAGGAAAGGAAAAAAACACAGCGCGCGCAAGCCTGTGAATGCGCATCCTCTTCTGTTTACATCTGGTGACCACTTCCCAATTCTTCTTCTATTACCATCCAGGGCAACTAAACATAATCAAAACACTGTCTAGAGACTGTTGACATCCAGTGGAAGCAATAGGTACTGCAATCTCACTCCTATATATAGCTGTTTTCAATAGGGAGGGCTTCAAAATGAGGCAGTGTGTCAAAAACACTTTTTCCAGGACAGAAATTCCTCGGGTTTTCGCCTGCTATATCCGTTCTGTTATACTCACAGACAATATTTTAACACTCCTAGAAACCTCAGAGTGTTTCCTATCCAATAGTACTAATTATGTGCATATCCTATTTTCTGGGCCTGAGTGGGAGGCATTTTACTTTGGGCACGCCAGACTCTCCAAAACCGTCACCTCGGGAGCCGCTCCCTGCATCGTTGTTTAAGGGCTTGTAAGTAAGCATTTCACTATAAGGTCTACACCTGTTGTATTTGGTGCATGTGACAAATTAAATTTGATTTGATTGTAATCACAACTTACCAATTGAATTGGGGATAGTTTAACCAAAATATGCCACAAGACCTAGAATTACCTTGTGTATCCACAAAAAAAGCTTCACTGTTATAAGATATATGTTTTGATGAATTTTAAGCGAAATTCCCAGGCTTAACTTCCCATGGAAAATTTCCGACCCTTTGCAACCCGAGTGGCATATCAGTAAGCTTATTAAACAGCATGATCATTACACAGGTGCAGCTTGTGTTGGGGACAATAAAATGCCACTCTAAAATGTGCACTTTTTTCACACAACACAATACTACAGATGTCTCCGGTTTTGAGGGCGTGTGTAATTGGAATGCTGACTGCAGGAATGTCCACCAGAGCTGTTGCCAGAGGATTGAATGTTAATTTCTTTACAATAAGCCGCTTCCAACATCGTTTTAGAGAATTTGGCAGTACTTCCAATCGGTCTCACAACCGCAGAACACATTTAACCATGCCAACCCAAGACCTCCACATCCGGCTTCTTCACCTGCAGGATTGTTTGAGACCAGTCACCCGGACAGCTGATGAAACTGGTTTGCACAACCAAAGAATTTCTGCCCAAACTGTCAGAACCCGTCTCTGGGAAGCTCATCTGTGTGCTTGTCATCCCCACCAGGGTCTTGACCTGACGGCAGTTTGGCGTCGTAACTAACTCTCTTTCAGTGGGCAAATGCTCACCTTATATGGCCACTGGCATGCTGGAGAAGTGTGATTTTCATGGATGAATCCTGGTTTCAACTGTACCGGGAAGATGGCAGAAGGCATGTATGGCGTCGTGTGTGCGAGCGGTTTGCTGATGTCAATGTTGTGAACATGTAGTGGTGGGGTTATGCAATTGGCAGGCATAAGCTACGGACAACGAACACAATTGTATTTTATTGATAGCAATTTGAATGCACCCTTTGCTATGAGATTCAAAATTTAGCTTGTGTATCCTGTTTCCATTGATCATCCTTGATTGAAGTCCACCTGTGGTAAATTCAATTGATTGGACATGGTTTGGAAAGACACACCTGTCTATATACGGTCCCACAGTTGACAGTGCATGTCAGAGCATTAACCAAGCCATGTGGTTGAAGGAAATGTCTGTAGAGCTCCGAGGTACAGACCTGGGGAAGGGTACAAAAAAATGCATCATTGAAGGTGCCCAAGAACACCGATACCTACAAGTTTTGAACAACCAAGACTCTTCCTTAAGCTGGCCGCCCGGCCAAACTGAGAAATCGGGGGAGAAGGGACTTGGTCAGGGAGGTGACCCAGAACCCAATGGTCACTCTGACAGAGCTCCGGAGTTCCTCTGTGGAGATGGTTGTCCTTCTGGAAGATTCTCCCATCTCTGCAGCACTCCACCAATCAGGCATTTTCGGTGATGTGGCCAGACGGAAGACACTCTTCAGTAAACGGCACGGTGAAGCATGGCAGTGGCAGCATCATGCTGTCGGGATGTTTTTCAGCAGCATGGACTGGGAGATTAGTCAGGATCAAGGGAAAGGTGAACGGAGCAAAGTACAGAGAGATCCTTAATGAAAACCTGATCCAGAGAGCTCATGACCACTGGGGCGAAGGTTCACCTAAACACACAGCCAAGACAATGCAGGAGTGGCTTCGGGCCAAGTCCTTGAGTGGCCCAGCCAGATCCCGGACTTGAACCCGATCGAACATCTCTGGAGAGACCTGAAAATAGCTGTGCTGTGACACCCCCCATCCAACCTGACAGTGATTGAGAGGATCTGCAGAGAAGAATGGGAGAAACTCCCCAAATACATGTGTGCCAAGCTTGTAGCGTCATGCCAAATAAGACTTAAGGATGTAATCGCTGCCAAAGGTGCTATTGTGAGTGCAATAAAAGGTCTTAGTCTTAAATTCAACTTTCTGTAACCTGCTGATAGCATGATAGAAAATCAATCAATCTAATGTGTTTATAAAGCCCTTTTTACTTACACATTGTGCCATCTGCTGATGTATTTATTGCGACTGTAAGGTCGGAATCTTTTGGCTAGCCGCAATGAGTCCTATAGCAGGATTGATACACGCTCCTCCGGCTCAGAGGCTTCAGAGAACTGCTCCGAGCAGAAAACCCATTCATTATGGAGAAGAAACGCTAGTTTGATGTGGATGGGTAGTCGGGCTAAGGGACAGTACAAATACTTTTTTATTTGATATTGGCAAATTGATTGAACAGACTTTCTTTGGCTTGTAACTCGAAAGCTAGAGACTCCTTGACACATTCTCACCTGTCATGCACCTAGGACTGGAGAAGAGGGGAAGACCAGGACTATTGAAATGTACCCCATTGACATGGGTCCAATGACATTAGTCCCCTTCCCTGTATTTTACTGACTGCACCTGCTCACTTTCTACTCTCACTGTTCATCTGTTGTTCAATGTTCAGAAGAAGGCTGTGTTGGCCAAATGCATTGCTATAGCCACAACATTTTTTAAATAAGCATTGATTGTATGGACTAGTTTCCTGGAGCCAGATTATTAGAACTGTTCTTGGACTAAAAACACGTTCCATTGATCATCTATATTGAGCATACCTTTTAGTCCAGGAGTAGGGGTCTGGGAAACTGACCCTGGAAAGTGTGCTTGGGCTCTCCTTTAACCCAGTCTCCTGTTTTCCATACAGATACCCGCTGTACCAGATCGGGAACCCCCAACTGAGGATCTTCCGTCCGCCATTCTCCCTGACTCTGGTCCGACCAGGGAAGGAGCAGCCTCAGGACACAGTGCAGTTCAGAATCCCCATGGAGTAAGTCTGTTTTTTAATGACCTGTAACAGCACTGAGAGTTGTAAATTAAATGTGTCCAAACGAATGAGGGCACACTGAGGGAGAGAATGGTTGATAATCGGACCCCAGCTCAGGACCCAACCTAACTCCTTTTACTTAAAGTGTAGCCTTTACTTGTTCCCCTTCCCCTCATAGATTTAAAAGCATTAGATGGGTGTGTAAGAATTTTCACTGTATTTCTTACACCAGTCCATTTCCATGAGGTGGAGTGAACAAGTGCTTGTCTGCATCCTGGCCACTAGATGGAGTGCTAACCTAAAGAAACGAATGGCAGCCATTGGCTTCAGGCTACTTTAGGTTGTTTCTCTGACCCCAGTACTGAGCTGATTTGACTGAGCATGAGATGAGAAGAACAAAACTGAGTACATAGTGGCTTCCCCAAACTATTGATTCAGGGTCTGGTATATTTTCAAGGGCAACTTGTTCTTACTGTGTGTGTTTGCTTTATTGCTATGCTAGCTCAGTTCATCGATGTTCGCACAACTTAAACATGACACCAAGCATGTACAGGGAATGATTATTACCATCCAGAGCCGTAGATCCAAAGAGTTGAGAGATGTACTATCATTTTATTGGGGTCTTGTTGGCATTAAAATTATTGCCACAATGCCGTTGTCTTGGTCCAAGAAGTAGGTCACAAGTCATCTGCTGCTTCGACCATCAGACAGTCCAATGACTCCACTGAATTTAAATTGATGCTTCAAGTGGAGCATCAAAATGTCTTTGCAGGGCCTTATTCCTAATCTATTCATTCAAGTACTGGGTTCCCGCCCCAGACTCCAGGATGTTTGTTTTAAAAGGCTGGTCTGTGTGTGGGTGATTCTTTCTTTTAAATTCTTCCTGGGGCCTTTGCCTGGGCCAGGGAGAGGCACATGATTGCTGTACCTCCACCTAAAAAAAAATGGTGTGTTTACTACACCTTGTTGATCCTCTTCAGACAGACATACATGCTCACACAAATATAAACACACACACACACACACACATACACACACTGTCTCTCTCTCTCACTCACTTACACACATCAATACCCTCCCCGGATCACCTAATGTACATGATATTGATGACTACTCAGGGTTTCCATTTGGAAAATGTGGCGCCGGACATTTGACCGGCAGCAATTTTATTTTATAGGACATTTAAGAAATTTACCGGACCCATATGCATTGGTTTCGTGACCTAATTAGGGCGTCCCCCTACTGTTCTCAGAATGACAGAAATCACATTTAGTTTATGGTATTTCATCTTAACAGAACATGCAGCTCGAATGCAACGGCGTGCGTAATTCTTAGGCAGAGGCAGAGCATCTGTAAGGCTAGGGGAAGCTAAGCTTTCCCTAAAGTAAAATGCCAAAATTGTATAGCCTAATTAGCGTACTCCTGTCTATACAGAAATAAATCAAATCATTCAAAATAGGCTACTACACCAGAATGATTTGACCACAGAGGATCATTCGCTTCTTAAAAATAAAAAAGCTGTCGATTGTTTTAAATCGCATAGCCTACAGTCGGAAGTTCCCGCAATTTGGGCAAATCGCACCTCAAATACCAAATAGATGATTGAGTCGCAATATTTAAAAATACATTTCTGGATAAACAGTTTGGATGTGGCTATTGCTGTGAAGAGAAGACAACTAAAAGACAGACTGGAGTCTTTTCATTATCAAAATTCTGAACTTAATTGAGCAAAACGTATTGGCACCAGCGGAGATCGGTAATATCCCCGGTGAGTGTGCATATTCACAGTTTTTATCATGAACTTTCCTCTTCCTGTACTCCCTGTTCACTCATGACTGCACGGCCAGGCACGACTCCAACACCATCATTAAGTTTGCAGATGACACAAGTGGTAGGCCTGATCACCGACAACGATGAGACAGCATATAGGGAAGACATCAGAGACCTGGCTGTGTGGTGCCAGGATAACAACCTCTACCTCAACGTGATCAAGACTAAGGAGATGATTGTGGACTACAGGAAAATGAGGACCGAGCACGCCTCCATTCTCATCGACTGGGCTGTAGGGGAGCAGGTTGAGAGCTTCAAGTTCCTTGGTGTCCACATCACCAACAAACTAACATGGTCCAAGCACACCAAGACAGTCGTGAAGAGGGCACGACAAAACTTATTCCCCTGTCAGGAGACTGAAAAGATTTGGCATGGGTCCTCAGATCCTCAAAAGGTTCTACAGCTGCACCATCCTGACTGGTTGCATCATTGCCTGGTATGGCAACTGCTCAGCCTCCGACTGCAAGGCACTACAGAGGGTGTTGCGAACGGCCCAGTACATCACTGGGGCCAAGCTTCCTGCCTTCCAGGACCTCTATACCAGGCGGTGTCAGAGGAAGACCCTAAACATTGTCAAAGACTCCAGCCACCCTAGTCATAGGCTGTTCTCTCTGCTACCGCACTGCAAGCGGTACCGGAGCGCCAAGTCTAGGTCCAAGAGGCTTCTAAACAGCTTCTACCCCCAAGCCATAAGCCTACTGAACATCCAATCAAATGGCTACCCAGACTACTACTGCATTGCCCCCCCCTTTACACTGCTGCTGCTCTGTTATTATCTATGCATAAGTCACTTTTTAATAACTCTACCTACATGTTTATCTTACCTCGACTATCCGGTGCCTCCGCACATTGACTCTGTACCGGTGCCCCCTGTATATAGCCTCGCTATTGCTATTTTACTGCTGCTCTTTAATTATTTGTTACTTTATTTCTTTTTTTTGTAGGTATTTTTCTTAACTGCATTGTTGGTTAAGGGCTTGTAAGTAAGCATTTCACTGTATGGTCTCTACACCTGTTGTATTCAGGCATGTGACAAATGACATTTGATTTGATTCCAGGTTAGATTAACGTTAGTGTATTTGTGTCTCCCCTTTTCCCAGGCCTAATAAACGATCACACAAAATAGTTTTTATTGATCTGTTTGTCAGTGTCAGCAGAGTAGGCTACCCTGTCAATTTTGTCGTATTAAACAATATTCTGCTAAGGTCTCCAGTCATATAACATGTAGTTGAATTGCATGAAATGTGTTTTATAAAAGGCCAACATTTTTCCTGTGCAAACAAAGGAGAAGGAATGTGTATATAGCCTTTGCCCACTCTAAGTAACTACGCGCTGCATTGGAAAATAACTAGTCTGTCAATCTACTATCCCCATAGTAGAAAAGTTGACCTATTCTATTGGTCAGCTTGTCGTTCTGTGCAAGAAAGAAATGGCCTATTCCAAACAGACCCTGGGACAGTTGTGGGATGATTGATCCAAAATTCATACAACATGCCTACATCCAACATTAAAAAAAAGCGACAGATCCGAACGTTTAGCATAAAATGGTGCTAAACAATATTGTTTTATTTTTTTAGGGGTTAACTATTCTTCAAGTTATAAGCACAGCAATGCGCACCAGGCAGTAGGCTACGTGCGAATGTTCGCTTCATAATGCAATTATTGGGGAAACATCATGGTGAGCGGTTTCATGTGACAGAGATGAAAATATCCAAACAAAATTTTGAAAGAGGGGACATGTAAATATGCAGCAACTAGCATGGGTTGCTAATATGACTAGGATTGTGCCTTTGGCTACTGGACAATTTAAAGAAAGTTTATTTGAAAACCAATTTGAAAACGGCTAATGTTTTCAATGGCATATTGGAAGTTTTTCTAAAATAAAAACCTGCACATTTTTTTGGCTAGGCTACTTTGAAGCAAGGTAAGACATGCCTCATATGTAGTAAAACGTTCCGGTTTCTAACATTTAAATGTTTCCTTTATAATTCTGGCCAAAGTTCTTTTTGTTTTTTTACACGCGATTTCTTAAAAAAATTTTGCGCACTGATTGGGCTTATTAAAGCACGTTTCACTCCAGCAGCAACAAACACCTGTTTGAACTGTTTTTGGCAGCTCTCGTGCTACATCGAATGGCATTTCATTATTAGGCTATAATGCATTATTTCGCAATGGGCCGGCGCCAATATTATTCATCAGCTTTTCCATTAGTTTTTTTTTTATCAGCCAAAAGCCGGCTATTACCGTCTTAACGGAAACCCTGTGACTACTGTGCCGTCACAACAATAAAGTGATTGTGATTGTGGCCGTAGGTAGTAGCGTTTTGGTAGTGAGCCTTTCTTGAGTGCTTTAATTTTGTTTGTCAGGACGAACACAAGGTTCGCTTTGTCTGCCTAGCACCTGGGGCCTGACATCAAAACACACCCATAGAGGTCCTATTGAATTCTGTGGACTCACAGGACGGAACTCGACTCGTTCTCTCTGCTCCTCGCTTTATTATTATACACTTCCCAAACGCTCTGCAAATGTTTCAAAACTACACATCCGTCTCCTAATCCTTCCTTGGCACTTTCACTGGCTCAAAACACCCGGGAGTGCTTCTCTCGCTTCCTTAGTGCTGAGGGCGTTTGGTTTCTCTTGTCATTTTGAGTGTTCATTGAGTCATTTTGTGGTCTTGAAGTATCTCTTCCTCCCTCCAGCGCCATCGTTGGGTTTCTAGGTTTGCAGACACATTCTTGTGTAAGAGAACAGTGACTGGCTTCAGATTTCAGGATACACACACACACACACACACGATGGGATAAAGGTCAGCAATTTTTGTCAGGGACTTGGTCAATTATGGTTTGCCAGTGGTGGGATAAGCTATTGTGTAAAACAGTGAATGTTTAGAATGTATGTGTATTATCTAGATGGCCAGACAGTTTTAGAGGAACGATTGCATAAATTTGTTCAAATTAACTGCCAATATGCCAGCATTCCATTCTAACAATAGTCAATCCACTGGCTGAAATCAGTTGATGATAGGACTTAGACAATTTGTACTGATATTGTATGTTATCATAGCATTCACAGCTTTCCATGAAAGCAACATGGTCTGTTTACCTATACAGTATTTTAGAGGTTTATACAGAACATCGGTATAAAACCTGTATAAACTGTATTTATAATTATGACAATATTTTAAGTTGATAATAATTTTACTACACAATTTCTGATCGGAATATGCCTGCACTACCATTCATGCCAATTACACTGGTTTCTCCCTGACCAATATGGCTGCCATTTTCACCCAATTCTGGAACTTTGAGGGTTTATGACATAGCCCCTCTATTAATTTTATAGGATCTGTACGATTTATTCATTCATTCATTCTGTGAACTTGGGATCATGTATTCTACCTGCTGCACAAAATAAGTGTTGTTGTTTTGCCAGGAGGTTGCCATGGTTACCATGGTCTGCTTCATCTCTTTTGGTTCCACCATTCAGAGTCTCTGAATTGGAAAAATAGCATTTAACCCCCTACGGTTCTCAGAATGACACATTTTGTTTATGATATTTCATCTTTATTTCATATTTCATCACATTTTGTTTATGATATTTCATCTTAATAGAAATACCTGTGCGTCAATCTAAATTACATAACAAAATAATCCCCATCAAAATCTGTCTAAGCTAGATGTGTTTTTTTGCATTGGAATGGTCAATCCACGACTTCCGCATCTGCGGTGAAAGGTGGCAGAGCTAGAGCAGTGTTTTTCAGACCATGAGACATCCCGAAAAAACGGTCTTCTCACGAAAACATCTCTAGCATCCGAACGGTTTGGCCTAGAAACTACTATGACCAGTCTATGAAATGAGGACACTCACACACACAATGGTGTTCTCCGTTTTGCTCTACGACCCCCACAAGTGTCAGGAAACTCGTCTGAACTCAGTAATGTTTTGGCTACATACTAATGGGACAAACATGATGGTGTTCTCCGTTTTACTCTACGACCCGCAAAAAGTGTCACGGGACTCGTCTGAAGGTAACCAGTACCTGTTTAAAAAACAAATGGAAGTATGAAGGTAGTTTTGTGCCTACCCAAAAAACTGTGGTTAAATATGTGTAATCTAGATTTAGGACAGACACTTCAAAACCTTGTTTCTTATGATTTATTTTTTGACTGTCCTTTTTGCCATTTATGAATGTGTTTTTCATGCGTTTCTATGGGCTTTAGTAGTAATGGGCAAAATCAATATTTTTTCAAATTATAATAAAAAACATTTTTTGATACCTAAAGGGGTCCTAGAAGTCTAAATCAAATAGCTATATGATCCATAGTATGACCATCTTAAAACCATTAGCACCCCCCCTCCGATAAGTAATTTAGTGACAAACACATGTACTGAAAGTTAAACGATTGAGCGTAGTAGTTTATGTAAATTAAACTAGAGGTAATGCAGGTGGACCTCTTAATTAAATCCACCTCAACTGACTGCTTTGTGCTCACAAAAAAAGATTTGTAGTTCCGCTGCCTTTCAACTTGTCTGCAGTCTTCATGACTTCTCTCATAGCTTATTTACAGTTCTCTCTGTAGGAAATGTCACAGCAAATCATTTTGTGCCTGGCCTTCGCTGTTTCATGTATCCTCCTAAACGATGACTCAGCATAATAATTGAAACTGTTGAGTTTTCCGTGTGTGTGTGGGAGTTGGAGACCTTGTTACCCTTTTTACCTTTCTTTTATATAATAACATGAAGTGTGAACTGCTGCTTATCTCCTCAAGCAGGACGTCACTAATGTCATCTATCAACTGTTTCTTCTTTCTCTCCTCATCTCAGGTTTCATGTCCTCCCTCCGTACAAACCTTTTGTTAGTCTCTTGGTATTTCATGTTTTTGAGTTGTGCCCTGTTTATTGTGTTGGTCTTTGTCACGGTTAAGACTTTGTGTGTGTACAGGACACAAGGAGCACATTTACAAGGAGCACAAGTTGTAAAATGTAGGAGCACAAAAATACATTTTTGAGCACAATTAAAGTATTTTGAGTAGTGTTTTAATGATAAAAAATGACAGTTCATGAATAAATGGTTTTTGGGGTGTTCCTTGCTCAGTCAAGCACAATGTACCCTCAAATATTTGATTCACTTAGTGAGACAGATGTAAAGCTGCCTCTTTAAACAGAAACTTCTCCTTTTGAAAATGACCTATACATATATTCTAGTGTCAAAATGTACTACAAAGTGTAAATCGGATCATTTTGGTCACAATGTCAGTCTCGTCCAAAATGAAGATTTGCGAGATTATAGAAAAATGGTATCGCCAAATGAAGTGTACCATAAGAGTTTTCCTTGGGTTGGGTTTATTTTAAACTGACCCACATGCCCACAGCTGGCAGCACCAAAGTAATCATCAATTCGGAGCTCAGCTGTATGCGACCCGATTGTAATGCCCATGTTCAATTTGGTTTGATATTCAATATCCCTATGGGGCTAGTTGAGGACCATTAGAAAATGCCCTTGGAAAGTATTCAGACCCCTTTACTTTTTCCACATTTTGTTAGTTTCCAGCCTTATTCTAAAATGATGAGAAATAAAAAATTAAATACAATCTACACAAAATAATACCTTTTTAGCTAATTTATAAAATAAACTGAAATATCACATTTACATAAGTATTCAGACCCTTTAATCAGTACTTTGTTGAAGCACCTTTGGCAGCGCTTACAGCATTGAGTCTTGTTGGGTATGGCGCTACAAGCTTGGCACACCTGTATTTGGTGAGATTCTCCCATTCTTCTCTGCAGATCCTTTCAAGCTCTGTCACGTTCGATGGGGAGCGTTGCTCCCGAAGCCTGTCCTGTGTTGTCTTGGCTGTGTGCTTTAGGGTCGTTGTCCTGTTGGAAGGTGAACCTTCGCCCCAGTCTGAGGTCCTGAGCGCTCTGGAGCAGGTTTTCATCAAAGATCTCTCTGTACTGTGCTCCGTTCATCTTTGCCTACACCCTGACTTGTCTCCCAGTCCCTGCCACTGAAAAACATCCCCACAGTAGTACCCGGTAGAAAACAAGAGAGAGGGGATGGATAGATAGAGACAGAAAGAAAAGGTGTACAGTAGAAGTACACCCCTGAGGGATGTAGGTTAGGGTTTATACCTTAACCGGTATCCTGAGATTTCTGACCAAGCTCCTTTCTGTTTCCCAAGAGTGGAAAAAAGGAGGGTACCGTGGACCAATTATATACAGTTGAAGTCGGAAGTTTACGTACACCGAAGCCAAATACATTTAATCTCTGTTTTTTACAATTCCTGACATTTAATGTTGTTTTTGAAAGAAAATGACATTTTTGGTCCATTAAAATGACATCAAATTGGTCAGAAATACAGTGTAGACATTGTTTATGTTGTAAATGACTATTGTAGCTAGAAACTGCAGATTGTACGCCTATGTAGATACTTCATTTAAAAACAGAGGCCCATTATCAGCAACCATCACTCCTGTGTTCCAATGGCACGTTGTGTTAGCTAATCCAAGTTTATCATGTTAAAAAGCTAATTGATAATTAGAAAACCCTTTTGCAATTATGTTAGCACAGCTGAAAACTATTCAGAACGAATAAAACTGGCCTTCTTTAGACTGGTTGAGTATCTGGAGCATCAGCATTTGTAGGTTCGATTAAAGGCTCAAAATGGCCAGAAACAAAGGACTTTCTTCTGAAACTCGTCAGTCTATTCTTGTTCTGAGAAATGAAGGCTATTCCATGATAGAAATTGCCCAGAAACTGAAGATCTCGTACAACGCTGTGTATTACTCCCTTCACAGAACAGAGGAAACTGGCTCTAACCAGAATAGAAAGAGGAGTGGGAGGCCCCGGTGCACAGCTGTTTGAAAAACAGACGCCTCACTAGTCCTCAACTGGCAGCTTCATTATATAGTACCCACAAAACACCAGTCTCAACGTCAACAGTGAAGAGGCGACTCTGGGATGCTGGCCTTCTAGGTGTAGCTGTATGAAATGGACATATCAAATCTCTGGCTTCGTTCATAAATTAGACCAGTCATCACAATGCTAGCAGCTTACCATATTTACTAAACACAAAGTCCCCAATAGAAAACATAACTTACTTGCGTGGCTTGTATAAATGTAATTGCTCAATTTCATGTGTAGGCAACACGCGACCTCTCGGCGCAGTTACGGTAGACAATCTCCATCTCACATTCACATTTCTCCAAACTAAAGTCTCTGAACATTTTCTGAAAAGTTTGGGAAATTACCAGGAGTTTTGCAACCCAACCCCCCCATCTAAGACTAATCCCCTAACTCAGTGGTTCCTAACCAGGGGTACTAGGCTTATCCACAGGGGTACTTGAGAAGACTCATGAGACCATAGGCCTACTGATGAAATGCACATGAGGGGGTATTTCAGGGGTACTCTGGGCAGAGCAAAATTCAGTTGGTGCTACAGTAACCAAGAAAGTTTTGGAACCACTGCCCTAATTGATATAGCCGAACTGTTATCTATCCACCAAAATATGCTACTCTAGTAGGAAACAAAGACCATGAGACAAAGACCCAAAGTTCACAATGTTCCCTTCTGTTCTCTCACAGGAAGCTGCATCGATTACACTCGCCTCCATTTCCCTTTGACTCAACGTTAATATCAGATTTATGACCAAAACAATACGAAACAATACATCTTTAATAATCCCCCCGAGGCCTAACGCAGGGATTTTTTAAATCCTTGGGCGGGCAGCGTAAGCGTTTTTTTTGGGGCCGCCTAAGTCCAAACAGTGCCTAGAATTGCAGGAAATTCAGCTCCATGGCAGAGTATGTAGAATCGGAGAACATTTGCTTTAAAATTGCAACCTTTTCTCTCAGCTGCATGGAGAAATTTGTAGAATTGCAGTAAATAGGCTTAAAAATGCTAAAATGTCTGTACACCACCAAGACGAGGGCCTCTAAAATAGTCTCTAAAATTCAGCCGTGCTGCCGGGCCCACCGCGGCCATGCCCCTGCCACTCCCCTTTTGCCACACGCACCACCTAAGCCCCTTTTTGATCCAGAAAAAACCCTGGCATACCCATGTCCTCGAAGTCTCCAACCTGCTCGACATACGCCGGCCCAAATCTGAAACCATTCCCAACGTTATCGGATTCCCTTCTCTTTTGCCTGGGTGGAAAGCTTCCGTCATCCGTGGGATAGTGTTACTGCAGGGGAATGCGCAGAGCCGTGTGTTTGTGTATAAATATATCAGTATCTGAGGTGATGATGCATTCAGCCTTGACAGCTGCTTTCAGACAGGTATTCGTTCTTTCCTGGGAGTGGTGAATAAAGGTGTGAAAGGTTACGGCTCCTTCTGTTTCTGGAGTAAACAGTGTTGTCGTGAGGACTGCATTACTTGAGCAGTAGGCTTGAGCTCTGAGTCACTGCACCCTTTTGGCAGTTTGGTTTGTTGACTGTTGACTCTCCCTATCGTCTTACCTTTATCGCTGCACTTTTATGAGTTTGTTGTTTTATCTTGGCTATCAGAGGGGGCGCTGTTGCTTGAGTGAAATTCCTTGTCGGTTGGCCGGTCTGAGTGGGTGAGTGTGTGCGTGTGTGGCAGGAGGATAATTGGAGTGTGTGACAGCAGGGATTAAGAGAATGTTCCTCTCTTTAATCAGGATCAGTGTTCTCGCTCTAATGACCCTGAGAGGACTCTATTCCCCAACCCCCCCTCCCTCTCCACTCACACACTTTCTCTCCCTCCGCTTTCTAGGAAATCCTCCCACTCACACAATCACACTCTTTCTCTCCCTCTTCTTCTCAAGTGCCCTCTCTCTCCCACTCTCTAACCCACTCTTTCTCTCTCTCTTTCTCTAACCCCTCTTTCTCTGCCTCTCACTTCTCTTTCTCTCCTCTCTTAATTCCACTCTACTCTGCTTCACTAACCTCTGGCACACACATTATAGGATGGAGGGATTAGGGGAAGGAGGAATGGAAACAGGGCCCGGAGGCGCATCTGTGTGTTGCATCTCTAAGGAGTCTGTTCTGGGTCCCCATAAATAAATGATCCTAAATGTGTTTGTTCACACTTTTTTTCCCTGAATGGCCATTGTCCCTTGGCTCGGACTGCTCTGCTATTCTAGCCTGAAGAGGTTTCAGTCCCTATGTCTTCCCCTTACTGAAAGAGATCATGTTGATTTGAGGATAAATCTAATCAAATTTTATTTGTCACATGCGCCAAATACAACAACCTTACCGTGAAATGCTTACTTACAAGCCCTTAACCAATAATGCAGTTCAAGAAAGAGTGAAGAAATATTTTATTGAAAAAAAACTAAAGTAAAAAATAAGAAGCTGGGCTTTTGGAGAACACTGACTGCACTACACTCCCCTAAGAACCATTGTGTTTCCACTTTGTTTGGACCAGTACTGGTGAAATGGTGGGTTACTGTAGTGTATTCAAACTAGCCTATGCAAAGTAAGGTCATAAAAAACCTGGGTTTCTATCATGTTAGACCTTTAGCATTGTAATGTAAATGAGTTGGGCCAGTAGTTTCTTATGAGTGCAGGGTCGCGATCAGTAGGCACAAAATGGAAGAAAACGGGGCTGTGTTTGTTTTTCCTTAATGTACCCTAATGAACAATACCCAAGGTCTACATTAAGATTTTGCTTTGTCTAGGCCTTGGAAATATGTCAGAAAATAAGTCTTTCCTACATCTGTGGACCATATCGCTCTACTTGTTGTGAAACTGACAAGTCTGTAGAAATAGGCCACTTCACCTGGACGTTATCTTCCATAGGCTAACGCTGTTGATTTTTTTTCTCTCCCCCTCTTCTCTCTCTCCCCCTTTGTCTCCTCTCTCTTTGTCTGTTCATGACCTGTGGACAGAATGACCAAATGTGACGTGAGGAACTACCTGGAGAAGCTTTACAACGTTCCAGTGGGAGCTGTCCGCACAAGGATACAATACTGTGAGTATCATTAAACATACCATATGTTGGTCAACAGCAAATACGTATTTAAATGATTGGTTGGTAGATTTATTTTGTGCATTTTTTATGACCATTAAAACTCCTAATTTAAACCACACATCACATCATTGCGGATAACACAAATCAAAGCTCTCTGACCTAAGTTACATTTTTTTTTATAAAATGACAAACAAGACTTTTTTGGGCACAATCCAAATACCATTCTCACCTTGGGGATAATAACTTTTATCATTTGTAAAATGGTATGTTTTGCAGTGTTTAGCAAGTTTAGCTAACCCCATTTTTATTAATTCATAAACAGTGAGCGGAGTGTTCTTAGCGGTTAGCTATAGAGGTATTATTTTTATTTGTTAAGAAGAGCGGGTTTTATGTTGTTAGCATGTTAACCTATTGCAGTGAGGGAAATGCTTTTTTTGTGGTTAGCTGTCAAGGTAATATTTTTATCTGTTGATAAGCAGTGACAAAAGTGTTTTTGCGTTCGTTAGCATGTTTAGATATCGAGTATCCATTGATAAGCAGGTAGGGGCGAGTTGTTTAGCAGTTAGCGGTGATTGCGGTTAGCGTGCCTGGCTGGACTTTCCAACACAGCTGCTTATCACAGAATCTGCTGCTGCAGCACTCCGGCCTACAGCTGTCCCAAGGTGCCCCTGCACTCTTCCTCCTGCTCCAAGGCGTAACACACACACACACACACACTTCTCAAGGGCCAAGCAGGGTTACACAACCTTACCCCTCTCTCTCCATCCATCCCTCTCTCCCATTCCCCCTTCTTTTAAAGTTTAGATGATCACAAAGCCACAGAGGGGGGTTATATGATTGACTAAATGATCCTCTTGGCATTTCATGGGGGAGGAAACATTTGGGGTTAGCATGGGCTGTTTAGAGGCTCTTTTATGAGGCTACGAATTTGCTAGCTCCTGGAAGGAAGGAAGGAAGGAGGGAGGGAGAGAGAAAAAGTGAGAGGAGGAGAAAGAGAGGCCTGGATACCGGAGGGATTGTGGTGATGCAGGGAGGGCCAGAGAAGGAAGGCATGCTGCTGGGCTTGGAGGGCCAAGAGGAGCCCCCTCTCTCTTTGGGGCAGAGAAAGACTGAGAGAGCGAGAACCCCAGAGAGAGAGAGCGGCAGAGGGAGACAGCGAGACGCCAAGCCTACGTAATATGGAAAAGAACCCATTAGAACTCTCTTTACGAGAGCTGCGTTAAAGGCAAGGGGGGGAAAGAAAGGGGAGAGTGAGAGAAGGAAAGAAAAAATAACTGAGCTGGCGAGGGGGGCCCAGGCGATCCCGAGGTGCGTCAGAGAAGGTATCCCTGCCTGCGTCAGGGGTTCCATGCCATTGGCAGCCTAAAGAGGGGAACGAGAGAGAGAGAGGGACGCAAATGACCCCTTTCTTCTCTCTCTCCCTGGGCGGCAGGCGGGCTCGGGTATTTTGGAAGGCGTTGCCATGGCTACCCCTCCGGCTTTGGGATTTGTAATGTGGTAGTCGTCTGCCAAACCACAATCCCCCTTCAAAAAAATAGTTTGTGTGTATGCTTGCACGCGCTTTTGTGTGCTAGGATGGGGTGAATGTAGTGGTACAACCTGGGGTCGATGGGGATATGACAAACAACACCATCATGGGGACTTAGCCTACCTAATCACCTGACTCTGAGTTGGGGGTGAATGTTCCCCCCCTACAAATCCATTCGGATTTGCAGTTTTTTTTGTACTTGACCTTCTCCAGGCTGCCTATTCATTTTTATTTTAACCAGGACTGAGACTGCAGTACCTATGGCTTCCACTAGATGTCAGCAGTCTCTATACAAAGACTGGGAGCGATAGAAGTAAGCAAAATGGATAGAAACAGGAAATGGTCAAGGGAGCTCAGATGTCAACAAGATTTCTCGGGCGCGAGACTGGATGCGCGCCCCACTTTATTTTACTTATATAACGTTTAGGTGACCATCCGAGTGAAATATTATCGCTAATATTCATAAAAGGATAGCTAAGGATGCATTATAACTGGTCTTTGATTTGTTTAGGAAAAGTTTATAGGTATATTTGAACGCGTTCTCTTCACGTTTCAATGGGCGATTCGATGTTGGATTTTCTGAACATAACGCGCCAACCAAACTGGGATTTATGGATATAATAAATTACTTTTTCTAACAAAAGAACCATTGGATGTCTTCGTTGGACACTTGGGAAGCCATCAGCAGAAGTTCTTCAAAAGGTAAGGGATTTGTTTTCGCTGTGAAATGGGTTTTGTGTGAACCGCGATGGTTTATGAATTTATGCTAATGCAGAAATATTAGAGGTGCTATCCTCAAACAATCAAATGTTGTGCTTTCGCTGTGAAGCCTTTTTGAATCTGACAATGCTGTGATATTGCCAAGAAGCAGAGCTTTTGATGACTATGCAACACTTGTATATTGATGAATGTTTAATAATTCAACTTTTGGATTTTGAATTTGGCGCCTTACATTTCACCGGGAGTGGGGCGCTAGCTAAGGATGCATCGCTAGCGCCCCACTGCTCCCTAAGTAGTTTTGAGAGTTACCTATCTAATAGAACGCAGAGGATTTTCTTTAATAAAAGCCTCTCTAATGCAAAGTCGGTTGAGTGTTGAGTCCCGCAGGGCAGCCTGCTTGGACCGTTTATTTCTTTTTTCTGATGACCTTCCACTTAAATAAAGCCTGTGTGTCTATGTATGCTGACGACTCAACCATATACACGTCAGCTACGACAGTAAAAGAAAGGGTAAGTGTACCTATTAGGCTCACGTACCCATTAAGCACAGTATGCTCCTGTTAAGCCTGGTTTGCATTGAAACACACAGGATAGTGTTTGGATATCCCTACTATTCAATGAACATGAGCATAAATCGTTTTCTTGTTCATAATTAGATTAAAACAAATGACAGTTGTGCATTTTATTCATCTAGCCATGGTGTCTTTACCCAGATTAGAAACAATTAGCAACAATTAGTAACCTCCGTACTCTCTCCAAGACGTTTGGAGTGGACAGCTAGTCCTTGATGCAGAGAGAGAAGGAAAAAGATCCGGGTTGAGGGATATCTGGAATAGAAGACATACAAGTAGGTGACAAAAATGCAAACAAATGAAGGACAAGAATATGACTATTGGACGACTACTCATGCATTGTTGAACTAATTAACAAGAATAGCAGTACAGCAAATGTGAATCGGCTTCAGATAATTCATTGAAAGTTGTGTTTTATGGTCTTTGTACATGGCTTCTTATCCACTTAGGGCCAGTGTTGGTGGCAGTTTTTTGTCTTTCTTTTTAACTAAGCAATAACACACCTGATTCTAATCATGTTTTGATTGAAGTCTATAGTTGAATCTGGTGTGTACTGGTTGGCAAGAACAAAAGCCTAAGTCCACATTGATCTTTGTGGATCAGATTGGACCCCCCTATTATGAGTGCTACTTTCATGATGAATAGTAATGATCAGTTAATATTAATAACCTTAGGTGAGATTATTATAATCACATTTGACATAAAATTTAAGTTCGTAGGTTTTTTAACATTTAGAAATTATTTAAGAGGTGGGCGTATTTAGAAACCCGTGGGCTTAAATGGTACATTCGGTACCCATGAAGCCCAGTTCGGACTTTACACATTTTATCAAATATTTGTATATCTTATAAAACAATGTTTTTAATAATGTCATAAAACTTCACGAGAGAGTCATCTCTTCACGAGAGAGTCATTTTCTCTCCACATTTTCTTACAGAAATGATGGCCGTATATGTTTGAAAAGTCCAAACATTTTGGTGGGATTAATACTTACACTACTCTAGCACCCTTAACTTAGAGCTCCAGTGAGTTTTATAATGGTAAATAGCAATAGGCTGGTGCTAAATATCTCAAACCAAAAGCATTGTTTTTAGGACAAATCACTAACTCAACCCTAAACCTTGTCTAGATCTGTTACTGAATAATGTGGCGATTGAGCAAGTGTAGACTAACCCTAGATAGCAAGCTGTCATAGTCAAAACATATAGATTCAATGGTTGCTAAAAAGGGAAGAGGTCTGTCCATGGTAAGGCGTTGCTCTGCTTTCTTAACATCTCAATCAACTAGGCAGGTCCTACAGGACCTAGTTTTGTCACACGTGGACTACTGCCCAGATGTGTGGTCATGTGCGCCAAAGGACATAGGAAATTTGCAGTTGGCCCAGAACAGTGCAGCATTTAGATGTACATGGAGGGCGAACGTCAGTGGTATGTATGCATGTCAATCTCTCCTGGGTCAAAGCTGAGGAGACATTGACTGCATCACTATTGGTCTTTGTGCGAGGTGTTGATGGGTTAAAGGTACCGAACTGTCTGTTCAAGCAGTTGACACACAGGTCGGACCCTCATCGGCACCACACGAGACATGCAGCCAGAGGTGTCTTCAAAGTCCCCAGGTCCAGAACAGAGGCTGGGAAACACACAGTATTAAATAGAGCCATGACTACATGGAACTTTCTGCCACCACAGGTAACTCAAGCTAGCTATAAAAACAGATAATTCATTTTTTTAAATATATATATATATATATATATATTTTTTTTTAAAACACCTTACGACATGATGGGACTACAAAGAGAGACATTTATGTATTTTGTATTGTTTTTTGTATTGTATTATGTAGTGTTATGTATATTATGTATTTTTGTATTGTTTTTTATATTGTCTTATGTATATTCTGTATTTTGTATTGTTTTTTACATTGTATTATGTGGTGTTGTGTATTTTGTATAGTTTTTTGCATTGTATTTTATTGTTTTTTGCATTGTATTATGTAGTGTTGTGTATTGTGTTTTACATTGTATTATGTGGTGTTATGTATATTATGTATTGTATTGTTTTTACATTGTATTATGTTGTGTTTTGTATTGTTTTTTGCATTGTGTTATGTATGTATTTTGTATTGTTTTTTGCATTGTATTATGTAGTGTTATGTATATATTTTGTATTGTTTTTAACATTGTTTTATGTGGTGTTATGTATTTTGTATTGTATTATGTAATGTTGTATTGTTTTTTACATGTATATTATGTTTTTTACATTGTATTATGTGGTATGTAATTTTGTATTGTTTTCTACATTTTGTTATGTATATTATGTATTTTGTATTGTTTTTTGTAGTGTTATGTATTTTGTATTATGTAGTGTTTTGTATTGTTTTTTTGTAGTGTTATGTAGTGTTATGTATATATTATGTGTTTTGTATTGTTTTTTTGTAGTGTTATGTATTATGTAGTGTTTTGTATTGTTTTTTGCATTGTATTATGTAGTGTTATGTATATATTTTGTATTGTTTTTAACATTGTTTTATGTGGTGTTATGTATATTATGTATTTTGTATTGTTTTTTACATTGTATTATGTATTTTGTATTGTTTTTTGCATTGTATTATGTAGTGTTATGTGTATTTTGTATTGTTTTTTGCATTGTATTATGTATATTATGTATTTTGTATTGTTTTTACATTGTATTATGTAGTGTTATGTATATTATGTATTTTGTATTGTTTTTTACATTGTATTATGTATTTTGTATTGTTTTTTGCATTGTATTATGTAGTGTTATGTATTTTGTATTGTTTTTTACATTGTATTATGTATTTTGTATTGTTTTTTGCATTGTATTATGTAGTGTTATGTATATTATGTATTTTGTATAGTTTTTTTGCATTGTATTATGTAGTGTTGTGTATTTTGTATTGTTTTTTGCATTGTATTATGTATTTTGTATTGTTTTTTGTAGTGTTATGTATTTTGTATTATGTAGTGTTTTGTATTGTTTTTTGCATTGTATTATGTATTTTGTATTGTTTTTTGTAGTGTTATGTATTTTGTATTATGTAGTGTTTTGTATTGTTTTTTGCATTGTATTATGTAGTGTTATGTATATATTTTGTATTGTTTTTAACATTGTTTTATGTGGTGTTATGTATATTATGTATTTTGTATTGTATTATGTAATTTTGTATTGTTTTTTACATTTTGTTATGTATATTATGTATTTTGTATTGTATTATGTAGTGTTATGTATATTATGTATTTTGTATTGTTTTTTACATTGTATTATGTATTTTGTATAGTTTTTTGCATTGTATTATGTATTTTTACATTATGTTTTTTGCATTGTATTTTGTATTGTTTTTTACATTGTATTATGTAGTGTTTTGTATTGTTTTTTGCATTGTATTATGTAGTATTTTGTATTGTTTTTTACATTGTGTTATGTATTTTGTATTGTTTTTTGTAGTGTTATGTATTTTGTATTATGTAGTGTTTTGTATTGTTTTTTGCATTGTGTTATGTATATATTATGTATTTTGTATTGTTTTTTGTAGTGTTATGTATTTTGTATTATGTAGTGTTTTGTATTGTTTTTTGCATTGTATTATGTAGTGTTATGTATATATTTTGTATTGTTTTTAACATTGTTTTATGTGGTGTTATGTATATTATGTATTATGTAATTTTGTATTGTTTTTTTACATTTTGTTATGTATATTATGTATTTTGTATTGTTTTTACATTGTATTATGTAGTGTTATGTATATTATGTATTTTGTATTGTTTTTTGCATTGTATTATGTAGTATTATGTTTTTTTGTAGTGTTATGTATTTTGTATTGTTTTTTACATTGTATTATGTAGTGTTATATATATTATGTATTTTGTATTGTTTTTTACATTGTATTATGTGGTGTTATGTGTATTTTGTATTGTTTTTTGCATTGTATTATGTATTTTTACATTGTTTTTTGCATTGTATTATGTAGTGTTTTTTACATTGTATTATGCATTTTGTATTGTATTTTGTATTGTTTTTTTGCATTGTATTATGTAGTATTATGTATTTTATTTGTTGTTTTGTTTCCTGTTTGGGCCCCAGTAACAGTAGCCACTTAATTGGCGGTCCTAATAAAAAACAAAATACTATTCCATAGTTCTGCTAATAGTTTATAGGGTCTACAGTTTAAACATTGACACATTGCGTCATCAACAGCAAGATGCAACATCCTTCTATAATAGATTAAGCTCTAATCTCTAATCTACAGCAACAGTCCCTCTCTTCTGGTTGTGGTTGTTTTTCTCTCTCTGATAGGTATGATGTCATTACCACCGACTGGGGAAGTAAGAGGTTAACCTGCATTCCTAAGTCAACAGGACCAGGATCTGCTCTATTTTACAACCACACATGCACCTTCTACATTTCTACTTTAGCCAAACCTCTAGTCATTGCCATCTTTTGCTGTTACAAAAGACAATAATTGGCTGAAGTAGGGAACTATCTCCTCGATTCTACTTGGTTGATACTTTTTATCAACCACAGCGCTCTCTTGCTCTGTCTCTCTCTCTCTCGCTTCATCTCACAGGTACGAATAAGAAGAGAAACCACCTCAACCAGAAAGTGAAGAGACCGGATTATAAAGTGGCATACGTTCAGCTGGTGAGTTACACACACTCTCTAGCTCTCACACACTTTTATTGGGGGTGGGGACTTATTAAAGAGAACACTCAGTAGGACAGGGTGCTTTTGCCCCTCTAAGCCCTCTTTTGTCTTTTGTAGAGGCTAGTCTTTGGGAGGTCGAGGGACTGTAAGAGGGATGAGAAGGTTGAGGGCTTTTTTTCCCCCAGAGTGCCCCAAGGCAGATAGGCTTTGAAGGGGAGAACACTCAAACCCCTTCACCTTATTGTGGCTCAGTACCTTAAGTCCCAGCCCTGTTTTCAGTGTGTCTATTCCCCCCCATGCGCGCACACACACCTGGTGCTTCGACATAGACTCCATGCACTCCTTCTCCTACGCACAGACTAGCCCTGCTTCGCTCTCTCTCTCTCTCTCTGTCTGGCCGGCCGGCCCAGGGGTCAAAAGGTTGTCTCTAGTTACATGCCAGACTTATTACAGAAAGTATAGAGCCAGAGGTATGGTTATCGTCTCGACTAACTGGCCCAGCGCTTTCTGCTCCTGTGTGCTGCTGGAGTGAAACATGATTTTAGAAGCCCAGTCATTGCGCAGCAATTCTATATGCAATCACGTCTTAACCGTTTTGATGGCCACGATTTAAAAAGAGCAACTATGCAATTGTTCTATTGGTTTTCAAATCAACTTTATTTCATAGTCCAGTAGGCAAAGGCACAACCCTAGTCATTATCAACCCATGCTAGTTGTTGCATCTTTATCTCCCCTCTTTCTAAATTTTTTATTTATATTAAAATTTCTGTCACATGGAACCTCTCGCATGTACTGTGCCTAATTGCATTATGGAACGAACAGTCCTACAACTGTCCCAGAGTCTGTTTGGAATAGGCTATTTATTTCTTGCACAGAATGACAAGCTGACCAATGGAGGATTGTAGATTGACATTGATTGATACTATGGGGGATAGTAGATTGTAAATCAACAGTGGTGTAAATGCTGGTTTATCACTCCCTCTATCACAGGCAGCACAGGGAACCATCAATCTGGGAACCAACGAAGGGATGAATAATTGACATTGTCTAAACAGGACAATTTGAGAGGGGATACATAATTGAAGCACGCCCATGAATCTTTTAGAGGGGAGACTTCCTCTTGTCTGTCTGAAACAAGCAGAACTTCGAGAGAGAGAGAGGTCTGTCTGTCTCCCTCCCACCCAACCAGTCCCACAGCCTAATCAGCTGTGTGAGTATGCATGACAGGGCATTAAGCCATCCTTTATTCCCAGCGAACACACACACATACAAGCACACCAGAGTTTCTCTTAGAAATATTTGGCACCGGACAGGTGATTTTAATTTGAAGATTTTCATTCATCAGACATTTCGTGACCTTAAGATTATGAGGCTCTATCTGCACAAAGCATACTGTAGTTCTGAGATATTGAGCCTCAAAATGTTCTATCTGACACTTCTGAATTAATACAGAAAACTGTAGCTATTTGAATACATAAATGATAGAACACAGTTTTTACCAAGATAGTCAGAACCCATCATCAAATACATTAAGAAATTATCATCAGACAAATACGTGTTGTCACTGAACAACATTGTGATCACATCATTTACTTTAAGATTTTTGCTTGTGTGCCATTATTTCTGGCTAGACTAGTCTTAACCATACTTAGAGCGAGATGACAAAGATGTGTTCTGATTTGTCCGTCTTTATTTGTTCAGGCTTGTGATTGGATTGCAGATAGAACCTTGTAGTGCCAAGTTCAAATGGGTTTATGCAGATATAAAGTTCTATTTTTTAATTTGACACTTAACATGCACTTTTTCACAAATCTAACTGCACAAACATGAAGAACCATGTAAAGATCAATTATATGTGAATAACTCATTTTTGACAAAAATGTCATATAACCTTATAGTTACACATTGGGGGCGTAACCCGTTACTACATCCACCCACGCAGCCAGCACCATCAATAAACAAGAGTTATTGGCCATATGAGACACATTTACATGTCAATATAACAAATATTGTGTCGGGGGAAACACCGTTCAGCTGGCGACCCAAGTAAGCTTGCCGAACCCTCCCCCTATCCTGGATAAATCTGGGCCTATTGTGCGCCACCTCATTGGTCTCCCGGTCACGGCCAGCTGTGACCCAACCTGGGAACGAACCCGGGGCTGTAGTGACGCCTCAAGCAGTGCCTTAGACCACTGCGCCACTCCGGAGGCCTAATTTGTTCATTTTCTAAAAATAAACATTATATTGTTAGATTATAGGATCCGGCAATTACCGGCTAACGGAAACCCTGATAAGGCCTAAAATAAACATTTGGGTCCACCAGCCACTGTTGCAGGTAGATAAAAAAAATGTTTTTGACCATAATATAAATGTAATTAAAACATGTTTGAACTTGCTTTGTAATGTTTCTAAAACAAGACATCTATTAGTAAGAAGTCATGTGGTATATTGCTCAATTTCATATTAAATGTGTGACCTGAGACTTTTGGCAAAAATTTTATGAGATGAGAAAATGTTCAGCTGCCCCTTTAAGAACGGGAGGTTACCGTGGTAACGGGCCACTCAAGTCGTGTCACTTGTCTGTGATTTTGGATCTGACTAGTAGTAAACGGCATCTCTTCACTAGCAACCGAGCTTGTGAACAAAACAATGTAATAGCCAAGAAACATGAGGACAAAGTCTCACTTTGTAGACTTTCGAGTAAACTTTTATGCACCTCAAAAATTATTCTATCATTCTATAACTCAGTGCGCATTCACCTTTATATGTACAGTCAGCAGCATATTGAGCCGATGAGTGTCATTCACGCTTTAGTTATGTTATATGTTAGTATGATTGTGCTTGTTTGAAGGCATGCTTGTCTTAGTGTGAACAGCCAAATGGCTGGGTCTACATGTGCTTAAAGTTTAAAGACATTGATATAAAAATGAATATCTAGCCTATTTCTCTGGCAGGTCTGCAGAAAGAAAAACACGAACACGCGTGCATGTGCAAACGCATTTACACACACTATTCAAAAACCCTCTTTTCTCTAGAAAACAAGATTGTTCCTAATTGACACCACATGTGGGGGAGTGTTCACAGCAGTTCCCCTATCCCCCCTCCTTCTCCTCTTCTTCCCCTTCCTCCCTCCATCAGCTAATATTCCAGCAGAATTATGGAAGGGCTCTTGCTTTCCTTCTTGCTTCTTTCTTTCCCATTACAAGCTCACTCACTTCCCCCTTGATATATATATATATATCTCTCTCTCTCTCGTCGCAATTTTATTAAATTCAATTTGCTTGATTGGCATGACTTAACAATGTACATATTGCCAAATGTGTACTTTGGAGATTAAGTGATTGATTTAAAATATGAACATAATTTAAATAATAATAACCAAGATTGTCAAAGGAAAATCTGTAACAACAATAATCAAGGGTAAAAATAGCCATACAATGGACAATAACAATACTATGGCATAGAGGACATGTGCAGGTTGGTCTGTCAGACACTGTCCCTCATCTTATGACAGGCAGCAATGTAGTGCGCTGCCAACGTTGAGCTCTCGTTGTCCTCCCCCAACAGGACAGGTAGCCTACTCTCATCAGAGAGGTCTTTGAAACCTTGAATAAGTAAAAAAAACAAATGTGGGGGAAATGACACTGTTTTATATTTTTTGCTTGTGGTTGAAAATGCAGGAAATGTCTCTCGCTATCTCTCTCTCTGTCAAATTCAAATTCAGATAGCTTTGTTGGAATGAAATACAATTAGTAGATATTCCGAAATACAGTACAAAGCAATGAGTATTATGAAATACAGTTCTACAGTTTCAGTAATAATAATAGTACATACAGTATACAGGTAAAACAATTCAATGAAAATAAGTTTATGAAAAAATTCAATTCTCATAAATAATAAACAACAAAATGTACATTGATGACGATTACACTATGTATCACTTGTAAGTTACATACAATGTAAATACTTCAGGGAATTAATGCTCATTGGATGCCCCTCAGGCTATGGCAATCATATACAGTCGTGGCCAAAAATATTGGCACCATTGCACTTTTTTCAAATAATGTGCCGTTTATTCCAGAATACTGTTGAAATAAAAAAATATTTTGATATCTATATATGTACGTCTTTGGTTTGCAGTTGAACATAACAAAAAAATCTGAATAATTTACTAAATGTTATCTTATTCCACAAAAAAATCCTAAAATGGCACGTACAATATTATTGGCACCTTATAGAAGTAGTTAGAAATAAATAGATTTCAAGCAGGTGCTTCTCATTTACTTTGGAATTGAACTCAACTGTCGTAAGTTGCAGGTGCCTGCAATATAAAAATCACTAATTCAACCAGTTTGAATAGAGAAAAGGACTCATTCTTCTGTTCTGTGTCACTGCGTGTACCGCAATGAGCATGGAGAAAAGAAAGGAAACCAGAGAATTATCTGAGGAGGTCAGACACATGATTGTAGCCATGCATGGACAATCTCAAGGCTACAAGTCCATATCCAGAGACCTTGATGTTCCTGTTTCCACCATACGTAATGTTATAAAGAAGCTTAAGGCCCATGCATGCCACTGTAGCCAACCTCACTGGACGTAGCCGCAAGAGAACTTGATGGAAGATTGCAGCGAAGGATTGTTCGAATGGTGGAGAAAGCACCTCGATCAACTGCCACACAGATTCAAGCAAGGTATGATAGTTTCAACTTGCACCATCCGTCGCCAACTCAATGAAAGGGGGTTATATGGTAGGAGACCCTGGAGGACCACACTGCTGACAGAGAGATAAAAGAAAGCCTGACTGCAATTTGCCAAAACACACCTGAACATGCCAAAATCATTCTGAAAGAATGTCCTGTGGACAGATAAGACAAAATTAGAGCTTTTTGGTAAAGCACACCATCTCCGTTTACAGATGACAAGATTAAGCCTTCAAAGAACTGGGTGTCTTGAACGTGTGCATGGCATCATGAAATCAGGAGAATACCAAGGCATTTTGGAGCGCAATGTCGGACCCAGTGTCAGAAAGCTTGGTCTCCATCGAAGGTCATGTGTCTTCCAGTGGGACAATGACCCCAAATACACTTCAAAAAGACAAAACACTGGACTGTTCTGAAGTGGCCAGCAATGAGTCCAGATCTAAACCCCATTGAAAACGTGGAGAAATCTGAAAACAGCAGTTGAGAGAATCTGGGAAAACTGTAGCAGTTTGTACAAGAGGAGTGGGCCAAACTGCCAGTACAGAGGTGCAGGATGCCCATCAATGGCTATAGGAAGAGCTTGATTGCAGTTATTTTGACCAAAGGCTGTGCTACAAAATATTAAGTCAATAATTTTGTCAATGCCATTTCTGTTTATTTTCTGATTTAAATTGATATACACTGCTCAAAAAAATAAAGGGAACACTAAAATAACACATCATAGATCTGAATGAATGAAATAATCTTATTAAATACTTTTTTCTTTACATAGTTGAATGTGCTGACAACAAAATCACACAAAAATTATCAATGGATATCAAATTTATCAACCCATGGAGGTCTGGATTTGGAGTCACACTCAAAATTAAAGTGGAAAACCACACTACAGGCTGATCCAACTTTGATGTAATGTCCTTAAAACAAGTCAAAATGAGGCTCAGTAGTGTGTGTGGCCTCCACGTGCCTGAATGACCTCCCTACAACGCCTGGGCATGCTCCTGATGAGGTGGCGGATGGTCTCCTGAGGGATCTCCTCCCAGACCTGGACTAAAGCATCCGCCAACTCCTGGACAGTCTGTGGTGCAACGTGGCGTTGGTGGATGGAGCGAGACATGATGTCCCAGATGTGCTCAATTGGATTCAGGTCTGGGGAACGGGCGGGCCAGTCCTTAGCATCAATGCCTTCCTCTTGCAGGAACTGCTGACACACTCCAGCCACATGAGGTCTATCATTGTCTTGCATTAGGAGGAACCCAGGGCCAACCGCACCAGCATATGGTCTCACAAGGGGTCTGAGGATCTCATCTCGGTACCTAATGGCAGTCAGGCTACCTCTGGCGAGCACATGGAGGGCTGTGCGGCCCCCCAAAGAAATGCCACCCCACACCATGACTGACCCACCGCCAAACCGGTCATGCTGGAGGATGTTGCAGGCAGCAGAACGTTCTCCACGGCGTCTCCAGACTCTGTCACGTCTGTCACGTGCTCAGTGTGAACCTGCTTTCATCTGTGAAGAGCACAGGGCGCCANTGGCGAATTTGCCAATCTTGGTGTTCTCTGGCAAATGCCAAACGTCCTGCACGGTGTTGGGCTGTAAGCACAACCCCCACCTGTGGACGTTGGGCCCTCATACCACCCTCATGGAGTCTGTTTCTGACCGTTTGAGCAGACACATGCACATTTGTGGCCTGCTGGAGGTCATTTTGCAGGGCCCTGGCAGTGCTCCTCCTTGCACAAAGGTGGAGGTAGTGGTCCTGCTGCTGGGTTGTTGCCCTCCTACGGCCTCCTCCACGTCTCCTGATGTACTGGCCTGTCTCCTGGTAGCGCCTCCATGCTCTGGACACTACGCTGACAGACACAGCAAACCTTCTTGCCACAGCTCGCATTGATGTGCCATCCTGGATGAGCTGCACTACCTGAGCCACTTGTGTGGGTTGTAGACTCCGTCTCATGCTACCACTAGAGTGAAAGCACCGCCAGCATTCAAAAGTGACCAAAACATCAGCCAGGAAGCATAGGAACTGAGAAGTGGTCTGTGGTCACCACCTTCAGAACCACTCCTTTATTGGGGGTGTCTTGCTAATTGCCTATAATTTCCACCTGTTGTCTATTCCATTTGCACAACAGCATGTGAAATTTATTGTCAATCAGTGTTGCTTCCTAAGTGGACAGTTTGATTTCACAGAAGTGTGATTGACTTGGAGTTACATTGTGTTGTTTAAGTGTTCCCTTTATTTTTTTGAGCAGTGTATTAGAGTAGAGGAACAATCTCTGTTTCTACCTCCCCTGTCATGCAGTGACCACAGGCTCTCTTCTTTGGGTAGCCATGTCTTTTTGTGTCTCTCTTTTTCTATAGCCAATTGATGGTCACTGAGCCTGTATTTGGTCAGGATCTGTCTCTGTTTAGAGAGATTCTGCCAATGTGTATTCTCTTTTGAGGGCCAAATAGCAATTTAGTTTATTCTGTATTTTTGTTTCATTTTCCCAATTTTTCAAATAGGTTTTCATTTCTAACAATTTGATTGATTTCCCTGTGTGTTTGGATAATAGGACAATAGGGTTGTTTCGTGTTTTTAACAGCTGATTGGGGGACTCTTTTCAGGGTTCAACTCTTGGGTTTCCAGTGCTTTGTATTGTAAGGATGTTTTGGAACATAATTTCAAATGGTGCCAAAAGGTTATTTTCTTTATATTTACAATTAAAGGGAATCTTCCGAGTTCCGATCTGCATGCATTATTTGGTAGTTTCTTTTGGATATTTAGGATAATTCTGTAGATTTAGCTTATAATTGTAATTACAGGTTGGACCCCAAACCTCGCTTCCATATAGTGGAATTGGTCAAATTACACTATTCAATATTTTGCACCAGATTTGGGCCACCCCCAGGTGGTAAGGGTAGACAACACATCTGCCACGCTGATACTCAACACCGGGGCCCCTGAGGGGTCCGTGCTTAGTCCACCCCTGTACTCCCTGTTCACCCACGACTGTGTGGCCAAGCACGACTCCAGCAGTATCATTAAGTTTGCTGACGACACAACAGTGGTAGGCCTGATCACCGACAACGATGAGACAGCCTATAGGGAGGAGATCAGAGACCTGGCAGTGTATATATTTTTTAAAATGTAACCTTTATCTAGGCAAGTCAGTTAAGAAGAAATTCTTATTTACAATGGCGGCCTAGACTGACCAAACCCGGACGACGCTGGGACAATTTTGCGCCGCCCTATGGGACTCCCAATCACAGCCGGTTGTGATACAGCCTGGATATAGGCTCCTTAATGTTAAGTAATCTTATTGTGTTAATTAAATGTTTTTACTTTAGTTTATTTAGCAAATATTTTCTTACATTTTTATTGAACTGCATTTTTGGTTAAGGGCTTGTATGGAAGCATTTCACGATAAGGTCTACACCTGTTGTATTCAGCGCATGTAACAAATACAATTAGTTTTGATAGTTATTTATTTTTGAGAATATTTATTTTATGCAGTAAAATGCTTTTCATGCTTTTGCTTTTAGTACATTCACTGCCAGACCAAATCCACCAGAGGCACAGATTGTTTGTCACATGTAGTTAGTTGGACATGTTCAACCATTGTATTTCATAATTTGAAGGAGTGTCTGCTGCTCTGATTCTTGGCCTTTTTCTGGAAAATCACAACTTTGGTTTTCTGAAAGTTGAGCTTGATTGCCCAGTCAATGCTTTTTTCCCCAAAGAATGTTAAGTTGTTCCTGTAGACCCTGTTCTGTTGGTGACAGTAGGACAAGGTCATCTGTGTAGTGCAGGAATCTGACCACCTCATCTTTGAGGGTGAGTCCAGGGGCTGCAGATCGGTCCAACAACACTGCTCGTTCATTGATGTAGATGTTGAACGGGGTTGGACTTAAACTGCACTCTAGTGTCTTCCCTCGCCCTTGTGCAAAAAATTATTTTATTGTTCCGTTTAATACTACATGTGTTTGAGTAAATCAATTTTATGATGATATATACTTTACCCCGAACGCCGCTTTGGAGGGTTTTGTAATATAATCCATGTCATATGGAATCAAAAGCATTCTTAAAATCAACAAAACATGCAAATACTTTCCCTCTGCTTTTCTGATGAACATGTTGGTTTATTAGTGTGTGTATGTGGTCTGTACTGTGAATGGTTAGAAAGCCAATTCGTTTTTTGCTGAGAGCCTTATGTTGTGTGAGGAAGTTCTGTATTCGGTCATTGAGAATACAGAAAAACAGTTTCCCCATGTTACCGGTGACACATATTCCTCTATAGGTATTAGGGTCTAATTTGTCGCTTTTTAAAAATATATTGGGGTAATGAGCCCATGGTTCCAAATATAGGGGAAGTAGCCGTTCTCCCAAAACCAGGTTGAATAGTTTTAATAAGGTGTCCTGCATACAAAGCATTTTATTCCTGATGTTACCAGGGCCACATCCTTTCCAGGTTTAAGGCTTTGTATTTTCTTTGAAAGTTCAGCCTGTGTAATTTGGTACTCAATCGAGTTCTGGTTGTTTTTAATCTTGTGTTCTAGGGAGCTGAGTTTTTCTAGAGTCTTTCCTCTCTCTCTCTCGCTCTACAAGTTATTTAAAACATGACTGTAAAGAATCCAAGCGGTTATGCAGCCACTCTTCACGACTGTGTTGGTGTGTGTGGACCATGATAGATCCTTAGGGATGTGGACGCAGAGGAAGTTGAAGCTTTCGACCCGCTCCATTACAGCCCGGTCTATGTGAATGAGGGTGTGCTCGGACCTCTGTTTCCTGTAGTCCACGATCAGCTCCTTTGTCTTGCTGACATTGAGGGAGAGGTTGTTGTTCTGGCACCTGCCAGGTCGTGCGCAGCCACACAGTTGTGGGTGAACAGGGCATACAGGAGGGGACTAAGCACGCACCCCTGAGGGGCCCCCATCTTGAGGGTCAGCATGACGGATGTGTTGTTGCCCACCCTCACCACCTGGGGCCGGCCCGTCAGGAAATCCAGGATCCAGTTTCAGAAGGAGGTTATCAGTCCGAGGAGCCTTGCGCTTGGAGGGTATTATGATATTGAACGCTGTAGTCAATGAACCGCATTCTCACATAGGTATTCCTCTTATCTAGGTGGGTGAGTGCAGTGTGGAGAGCAATTGAGATTGCGTCATCTATGGCTCTTTTGGGGCAGTATGCAAATTGAAGTGGGTCTAGGGTGGCTGGGATGGTGAAGTTAATGTGTGCTATAACCAGCCTCTTAAAGCACTTCATGATTACAGAAGTGAGTGCTACAGGGTGGTAGTCATTGTGGAATGAAGCCTCAGAGTTTTTAGGAACAGCAATGATTGTGGTCATCTTAAAACATGTGGTGATTACAGACTGGGACAATGAGAGGTTGAAAATTACTGTGAATATGCCTGCCAGCTGTTCTGCACATTCTCTGAGAACGCGCCCTGGAATACTGTCAGGGCCCGCGGCTTTGTGGGTGTTGACCTGATTTAAAGACCCTTCTCATGTCGGCCTCGGAGAGCCTTAAAGACCCTTCTCACACCCGGCAAGATGTTGTTGAGTTCGTCTGGTAGAGAGGCATAGTTTGGCAGATCACGTTTGGGTCTTCCTTTTTAGTCCGTAATGGACTGTAGCCACATGCGGTGAGCGTTGGAGTCTGTACAATATGATTTCACCTTATTCTTATATTGTCCTGTTGACTAGTTTGCTGACAACACGACGGTGGTAGGCCTGATCACCGGCGACGATGAGTTAGCCTACAAGGAAGAGGTCAGTGACCTGGCAGTGTGGTGCCAGAGCAACACTGTAGCCCCTGCCAAATGCGGTGGGCGTCGGAGCCTGTGCAATATGATTCCACCTTATTCCTATATTGTCCTTTTGCTCGATTGATGACTCTGCATTTGATGACAATTTTGCTGACGACATGATGGTGGAAGGCCTGATCACCGGCGACGATGAGTTAGCCTACAGGTCAGTGACCTGGCAGTGTGGTGCCAGAGCAACAACCTTCTCTCAACGTCAGCAAGATTAAGGAGCTGATCGTGGACTACAGGAAACGGGGGGGGGGGGGG
>QNTS01000194.1:2476401-2533738 GCA_003317085.1 Hucho hucho | reverse complement strand
GGGGGGGGGGGGTGACAGAGGTCAAAGTGAATCATCTCCTCTGCACCAGATGATTATGGAGGCCGCCAGCCCGCAGCTGTGAGCCCACTGCCACTACCTGGTCTAGTGAGGGGTGCGCCGGCAATGAGGGGCGACACCTCAGCCCCATTGCACTTGCCCTATGCGGGGGATGACGGAGAGAGATGGGCGGGGCTTTCAGTAGACTCCAGGTTCAAGTGTGTGGCGCCTCGCGTGTTCCACATGACTCACTGCCAGGGGTGGTCACATGATGAATGGTGGTCGTGTTCTCTAACGGCCTCGGGGCCAATTTCAGTGTCGACATTAATAACGGACGCTGATGACATCATAGGAGGGAGACATTAGTAGTTGGCAGTGATCGTGATCGAGATTTAGTGCAAGTAACATGAGGAAGACACTTAGGAAACACTCTTTATGAAACACACAGAGACTTGTGAGTGCATTTATAATGCTTTATGATACACTTATGGCGCATTACAACACGTATACGCTGTCATAACATCGCATAAGTAGCTTTAACAAAGTGTAGAGAACGGCGGGGCAGGAAAGCGAACCTCGGTCACTGGCTTGAAAGGCAAACACCTTACGCAACTGAGCGAATAGGGTAACATGGTGGAAATGGTAACATGGCTCACATAAAGAGGATCGTTACAATAATATAGTGGATACAATAGAAGTAGCAACATGAGGAAGACTCTTCGCACACACAGATTCATAGAAAATAAATGGCAGTTTTCTAGTAGCCTTGTGCTAGTTGCGTTAACGGAAATAGCAATTAGCGACTAGCAGTGGTTAATTGGTCAGTGGTGAGGTGTTGTTTGACACAGATGACATCGTAGTAAAGAGACAGTTGCCAATGATAGTGATCAGGATACAGTAGCAGCAGGAAGAAGAGGCTTCAGATTTATGGAAAAAGGTTGCATCAGTTGTTTAGTAGGCTTGTGCTAGTGGTGTTAACTGAAGATGGTCTAATTAGCGACGAGCTAGCAGTGGTTAATTGGTCAGCGGTGAGGTGTTAGTGGGGTGATAATTGAAAACAACGTTGTAATTTCACTTACTGTGTCAATACAGTTGCTGACGTTGAAGAAATGTCCGTTTATGCTATATTATTGCAACACACAACTTTTAGGCACCCTCCATTATCTTGACTTTGTCATTGCTGACTTACATTTAAGCCTAGAACTTCGTATTCAGCAATCCCAGGCTCGGGCTATCTGGCTCACTTTCTCAATTCATTCTTTTGGAGGTGTGACACAGAACCTTACGGTGGACTCACACAATCACACACGTAGACACAGACACACACATGGACGCGCATGCACAAATATGCATGAACACACACACACACAAACACACACATGCAACCAGACTCACGCACGCACCATACACACACTCAATGGCACAGCCAGATGATGTCAATGGGCGCTTTAAATCTGGTGGCATCAATGAGTGACAATGAAAACCTACTAGCTACACTAACTACTGATTCAGAGGTGTGAACACAGCTGTTTGATTCACAACAAATCCAGACACATTTCATCACGTCTTAAACAACACCCATCAACAAGTCTAATGTTTTACATGTCTGGTACAGTGAGCTATCCTGCCAACCTGCTATGCTTGCTATGCTATGCTTGCTATGCTATGCTTGCCTTCACCACCAGTATTTAGCACTTTCTCGCATCTTCAGTAAGCACTGCAAATTCAGCTTTTTTTGGAATACACATTTGTGTAACGATACTCTGATTGAGTATTGTTGCGATTTCTTAGCGGCACCTGTTCTGCGTAAAAAATTATAACCTTATCAGCTTTTATTAATCATTTGTGTCTGCGTGCTGGAATTTTTATCGCGACTCTGTTGGAGAATGGGGAGACAAAGGAGTCATGGGTGTCAGTGTCACTCCCAGTTGAATTTAGCGAGCCCCAGGAATCCACCTAGCGTGTCTGTCCCTGAGCTTATGCGCTTACTCTCTCATGACGCCTTACCATTTTAAACCGTATTTGGTTTGCAAAAGTGAATCTAAGCTCCCTCCTTTTTCCCTCTTGGTTCGTTTTTTTTTGCTTAGCTAGAGACTGAAGATAACGGGGAGCTGGCGGGATAACTTCTGGGACAGTGGACCAGCAGATTCAGACGAGAGGTCACTGGAGGGGTGGGGTGGAGAGATTTGGGGAGGTAAGGGGGGGACAGAGTAGACTGTGACACCCTGGAGAGTCAGTGGAGCTTCAAAGGGAAGTCAGTGTGATTGACAGGCCCCCTAGAGGGGTGGAGACCCTGGTGAGGAGAAAGGCAGGCCACAATCACAGGAAGCCTCAGCAGTGTCCATGGCTCCCAAATTCCCACAATGCACCGGGGGAGGGGCACTGAGTGGGGACGGGATGCTGAGGGTCTTGGGGACCTTTGGACGGATCATGGTACTCCGTTGTGTCGCTATACTTTGCCCTTGAGACAATGCCATGAAGGACACAGAGTGTCACAAAAGACACAAAGTTGCAAAGTGAACAAAAAGTTGTCTATTGTCCAGATGAGTCCACATCATTTGCCATTTGTTGAATAAATCCAGCTACATCCCCAAATAAATGGAAAAGATACATCTGGAAATTAGGTTATTTTCTATTATCCATACAAAATATATGCCATGGGGCTTGCTCTGAACAGACAACCACTTTTGAGCTCTAAAAACCTCGGACAAATAACGGATAATGGCAGCTCAGTGTTTGTAGTCAGGGCATACGTTAGAGATAGTCATAGGGCTGTAGTTTAATGTGTCTCTGTAAACACACTGAGCTCTGTCTAAACAGGACTCCATCGACCAGCCTGTAATCATGATGAGCATGTCTTTCTCTCTCTCTCTCCACTGGATTAGTCAACACTTGGTCTGTCTGCTGTACAGTAAGCTGTTTCTGATCTTATGGTCATGTCCTAATTGTTAGTATTGGAAACCTGATACCTAATATGTACCTTTACCATTTTCTTCAAAAGGCCAATGTCTCAAAATAATATCCAATGGAGAACATTTATAGCCGAGTTTCCCAGACTCAGATTAATAAATAGTTCTGGACTAAAAAACATTCTCAATTGAGATTTTCCATTGAAAGCGTTTTTTTTGTTGTTGTCCAGGACTGTGTATGGGAAACCGGCCCATCGAGTGAAAATTCTCATGAATTAAACAACACACAGGTATATGACATAATAATGCAATTAAATAAAACAAATGTACCAGAGTAGAGAAACAGAACAATACTACAGGTATCCACTGCTTACAGACACATCCCACTGGGAACACACCGCTTAAATCAACGTTGTTTCCATGTTATTTCAATGAAATTACATTGAACCAACGTGGAACAGACGTTAAATTGATGTCTGTGCCCAGTTGGATGCGTCACACAACACATTTAAAGTCAACCACGTCTCTGTGAAAAAACGGAATAAATAAAGGTCAAAATGAATAAAATAAACCAGAACACTGTTTAGCTCCTTGCTTCCTCCACATCCCTGTATTCATTATGTACAATAACATCATAACATCCGTGTGTCTGTGAGACTGTGTCCACAAATAACAAGCTAGAGCCACTAAAGCTAGTGTCACTAACAGGCTCTGCTTGCTCTCTCTCTCGCTCTCTCTCTCTCTTTCTCTCTCTCTCTCTCTCCCTCTCTCTCTCTCTCCCTCTCTCCCTCTCTCTCTCTCCCTCTCTCCCTCTCCCTCAGAGGAACAACCATGTAGCCTGGCCATGGAGAGAGAGGTGGACAGAGAAAAAAAAGAGAGAGAGAGAGAGCAGTGGAACGTGGAGGGCAGTTGCCATGTACTACCCCATTTTAACCCATCACACTATGTATGGGGGACATTTTGACTTATTTTGCATCGTAATTATTTTCCACCCCAAAGGTTGCTTCAGGCAACGTCAACCACTGCGTCAGGCACCACTGCATTAGCGGCACATTGCATTATTTATTTGTGTGCGGGCAGGCGGATGGATACCCCAATACCGAGGAGACTTGTGTTGTGGGGGCCTCTCAATGTCAACTTTTAGCATTGTGGGAGGCAGTTGGTTGTTGGTTGGGCAAGGCTGGCCTTTTTAGCAGGGAGGTAGAGCTCACATAGATAAAGCGTTTGGCTCAAGGGCAAAAGAGAGTGGAGCGTGACCGTGGTGTGGCATTGGCGACTGGAGTGTATGTGTCATGACTAGGTCCATATCCATGGTTGAGTGCTGGCCCTCCCCAATGCAGGAGTCAACTGGTCAGTGGGTTGGTGGTGTGACATATTGAACATTTATGGGGTCTATAGGTAACCTGGTATATTGTTTACTACCATGTGTAAATAGTACAAAACACATGAAGGCTTGTTGTGGAGATAGATGGTCCACAGTCGATTACCCCTGAGTAACATAGTTAAATAGAGCTAGGTACAGTATGCGGACCAGTTCATATTATATTATACATAGCTAGGTCCCCAGTGAATTGATAAAAGGGTTATTAGGCTACTGTACACCACACAGCACTGGGGTGCATGTGTTTTCTGCATGTCAGGCTAGGCTTCTATGCAGTGAGGATCATTCCACAGTGATTGTGACGTCTCAGAAGGTAATACCCAGGTATCCCCCTCTCTATAGAACAGCCCAGAAACCGAAACCTCCAGTTCGCGCTCTGCTACCCATCACCCACCTGACCTGTCAGCCCAGGCCAATCTCCCTCTACCCTTTCTCCTTCTTTCCTCCCTCCCTTCCCCAGACTGACAGCTGAGCCACTGTCCCTGTCATGGCTCCTCAGCATCCCCCCTCCATCTCTCCATCCCTCCACCTCCCTCTCCTAGCACTACTACAACAGCAGCAACATCAACTCCTTGCTCCTCTCTCTTTCTCTCTCGCCGGGTCGGCCACACGAGATGCTCAGACGCCTCCGTGACATGACAGCGGCAACATGCTGATGCTCCGGCAAGCACCCACACCCCTCCACCTCCCCCTACTTCCCCTGTCCCCCCAAGGGGAGATCCAAGCTCCTCTTTCGCTCTCTCACCTTAGCACAGATCCAGTGGACCGGAGAGGCAGACAGACAGAGGGAGAGAGAGATTCACTCTCCATTCTTGCTTTTTCTCACTCTCTTTCTCTCTCTCATGTTCTTCCCCGGCCCTGGGAGCTTTAGGCCTAATGGGAGCTGACACCGCTGAAGCGACCCGGATGGACGGAGGGAAGGGGCAGCATATTGCAAGAGGCAGCATCCAATTATTTTTCTGGCTGATAAGTGCAGCGCTTGTTTAAGGCTGCCAGGCCAGAGCTGGGGTAAGGAAGATGGTGTAGTGGGAGGCTGGGGCTGGGGCTGGGGTTGTGAGGGTGTGGCTGGGGTTGGAGGGACTGGGGCTGGGAGGCTGGGGTTGGGGATGGGGATGGGGAGGGCTGCATGGCTGGCAGGCCCAGATCTGGCAGGAAGGCCTGTCACACTCAAACAGCCAAGGCTACTCAGCCATGCTTAGGGATAGTGCGGAAGAGAGTGTCTGTGTGTGGGTGGATGGATGGGAGGGGAGACTGTGTGTATGTGTTTTTTTTGTGTTTGTGTTTGTGTGTGTGTGTGTGTGTGTGTGTGTGTGTGTGTGTGTGTGTGTGTGTGTGTGTGTGTGTGTGTGTGTGCGTGCGTGCGTGCGTGCGTGCGTGTGTGTGTGTACAGTATGTGTGTGTTTGTGTCTCAGGTGTGTACTGGTGATATATGTATTTACATGTAATAGTATGACTTGTATATGATTTGTTTATATTGTGCATGTTTGTATAAGTGTATGTTTGTATGTTCTTTGTGTGGGTGTGTGTGTGTGGGAGTGTGTCTGTCTGTGTCTTTGTGATGTGTTTTTCTGTGTGTACATACACTCCTTGCTGTCCCCCACTCTCCCTGTCTAGTAACGGTCCCCGCCCTTGCTTTTACGGATGTAGGATTGCTGTGGATTTTGTGAACGCTCAGATGCCTCAGTGTACAAGGGGAGAGCTGATCACTGGCGAGAGAAATTAGCAATTTGTGTCCCTGTGCATATGTGCATGTGTGCAGAAACAGCATATGGTTGGATGACAAAGTGCTTTGCGCCACTTTGCGCCAGTCACTATGAGACAAAGCTGCGGTATAACAAGCAGAGAGGCTTTGAGCGCTGAACCGTCGGAAGAGAGAGAGTTTGTGTGTGTGTGGGAGCGTCCATGCGTATGTGTGCGTGCATGTGAGAGAGAGAGAGAGAGAGAGAGAGAGAGAGAGAGAGAGAGAGAGAGAGAGAGAGAAAAGACAGACAGAGGGGGGGACACTGCATATTTGCAAAGTATATAAAAACATGGGCCGTGTCCGAAATCTGGCTTGCCTACTACTTACTAAATCTGCATACTGTGTACTAATCGTACTACATACTATTTTGAACGTACTGTTTGGGAAAAAGGTCTGCAGTAAGCAACAGATGTCAACATGCTACTCATTCTGAGAAGGCATCATAGAACGTGCAATCGCGCTTGTTCCTCACCATTCTGATTATCAGCTGTTGTCAAACACACGTAAGTGAGAAAAGACGGTTGTCTTCCTCAATAGTGTGCAGCAAAATCTACTTGAGGAAAAGCCGAAATGAGCATGAAATCCTGGCATTTAAAGCATACTACATGTTTTAAAGTTCACATACTATAAAATCATACATTACATATTTCCCTCAGGATTCCTATAAATGCAATAATTGTCACATTACACACCATAGTAGGAGATCCATTCCCTATATACTCATGACTGTCAGTTCTTGTCTAAACAGAAAAGGCATCGTTGTCGCTGACAACCCATCATTTCCCCTGTCGCGTGTGTATCAACGTTGTAATAAGGGTTATGCAATCCAAGTGTCACAACCTGTAGAGCGGGCCTGCGTTACATTGGTTCCGGTTTTCCTGTTGTATACGTTTCAGTGAGCACAGTCGCAAATGTGGCCAGACACTGCTGGGTTTCTGTACAGCACGCTGTGACATCAGCTGATGTAAGAAGGGCTTCATAAATACATTTGATTTGCTGTAAACAAGGAAGTGCCCCTCAAAGATTCGGCATCACACATGAAACGGGGGCTTGCAGTACCTGAGAGGAAGGAGGGGTATTGTACAATACGACCCAGGATACATGCAAGGTTACATGTAACTCCTCTTCTCTATTTTTTTGACGTATTTACCCCTTATAATCTAATGTTTGACTGTCTTTCCTTTCTCTATCCCTATTCACTCATCTCTTCTCTCTTCTGTCCCAACATGCTTTGGGGGGAAACTGAGTGGAAGCTGGAAATGTGCAGTTTCAAGGTCCCCTTAGTGAGGAACCCTGAACAGAGGAGGTTTCTAACCGGGAGGGAGTCCCTCAAATGCTTTAATTAATGTGAGTACAGGAGACCCCGCAGGCTTGTTGAAATAGACCAAATAGTAGAAGAAAGAAGAATTGCTAATTAGGCCTATAATGTTGCTGACCGTGCTAGCTCCACAGCGGGGCTGAGTTTTATTGACATTAGCAGGACAATGAGATCTGGATTCAAGGGACTTATTCCCTTTCTGTTTGTGTGCTCCTGCCTATAGGCTTTCACTGAACTAGAGACACATTTTTACAAAACGTGATCTACAAAAGACAGTGTGTAGAATGTTGTGGTGTTGCTGTGTTTGTTTGCCTCCCTGTGTACTGGACACACTATTTTGAAAAAGAGAGTGTGGCCTATACTGCTTGTGTGAATACCAAAAGGTGTATGAACACAAGCGCGTGTGTGTGTGTGTGTGTGTGTGTGTGTGTGTGTGTGTGTGTGTGTGTGTGTGTGTGTGTGTGTGTGTGCTTGTGCGTGGTGTGTCCTGGTGCCTCCCCCTTATTTCGGTGCAATGCAGAACAGGAGCTTTTAATGCATTACATGTTCCTGGCCCGGGCAGAAGGGAGAGTGGGAGTTGAGAGTTGAGAGGGAGAGAGGGAGAGAGGGAGAGAGGGATCAATAGTATTGACCTGTTTACCTTAGTGCGGAGCACACGAGCCAGTGCTCCGGTTTACCACATGAAACCAGACTATTAGTAATACCTTGGTCTAGCTCTTTAGAGATTGACCACACAGCACGGTAGTATAACGGACATGGGGAAAGAGAAGGAGAGAGAGGGAGGAGAGGGGTATAGAGAGAGGGAGAGAGCAACGCTGGACGTAAACCCCAGGATTAAACCCGCCAGGCTTTTACCAGAGCTAGCCTCCGGACCTGATGTGGTCACTCAAGCCTGACGTCGAGCTGCAGGGCATTGTGGTCCGTCCGCCTCAAGCGCGCTCCCCCCGGGCACTTTTGTGATCCCCGGCGACCCCCTTCACACCTCCTCCCACTAAAACAGAATTTCTTTAAATGCTTTTTTTTTTTCTGCTTCCTTTTCTATTGCTTCTATTGCATCTCTGGCTTGTTTTTCCATTGATTTTTATCCCTCTCCCTCTCTCAAGCCACAGCCCCCCTCCTCCCCTCCTCCCTCCTTCCACCCCTCTGCATCTCCCAATCTCCCCCTCTCCCCTCTGTTGTTGATCCCAAACTGATTTATTTATTTATTTTAATCTCGTTGCCAGGTAATTTGTACGAGGCACCTTTCTGCCTCCTTCTGCTCTCTCTCTCTCTATCTCTTTGCCTCCTCCATCTTTCTCTCTACGTTCTCTCTCTCTCTTTCTCTCTCCCGCTCTCTTTAACACACTTTCTATCCATCCTTCTTCTCTTTCTTTCTTTCCTTTCTTTCTTTCTTTCTTTCTTTCTTTCTTTCTTTCTTTCTTTCTTTCTTTCTTTCTTTCTTTCTTTCTTTCTTTCTTTCTCCCTCTCTTGCTCGTTCTCTCTCCTCTGTGTATTTAAATTTCCCCTAGATATCATTGGTGGAGGGAGGTGAAGGGGTGAAGATGGGGAAGAGGGGGCATGGGGAAAGCTGGGAAGTGCAGGCAGAGTGGCTGTTGTTTTGCTTAAAAAATATTTTATATATATCTTTTAAATTTTTTGGTCTTCCTTGTCCATAAGATCCAGTCAAAATGAGCATTCCTAATTCAGGAAGTACAGAGAAGGAGAGAGGGAGGCCTTTCTTGCACAAAATGATCCCTGTGCCTCGTTAGCTGGAAATATAAGGGCAGGAAGGGGCGAGGGGGCAACGATGGGGATTGGGATTGGGATGTCTCGAGGGGGTCTCTCTCCCCACCACATCTCCCCTCTCTCTCTCTCTCTCTCTCTCTCTCTCTCTCTCTCTCTCTCTCTGTCTCTCTGTCTCTCTCTCTCTCTCTCTCTCTCTCTCTCTCTCTCTCTCTGTCTCTCTGTCTCTCTCTCTCTGTCTCTCTGTCTCTCTCTCTCTCTCTCTCTGTCTCTCTCTCTCTCTCTCTCTCTTTCCTGGCAGGCTAGGCTGTATTAGTATTCATAGGGTGACTCTGTCACTGGGGTAAATAAGAGCCTGGCTGACTCCACACCCAGCTGGCACACTGTCTCCAGTCTGCAGTGCTGGAGCCGAACTCTTAGGGATCACAACAACAACTACAGGAGCCCTAGTAACACTGGGCTGCATCCCAAACGGTACCATATTCCCTATTTAGCACACTACTTTTGACTAAGGACCCAATAGGTCTCTGGTCAGAAGTATTGCACTACATAGGAAATAGGGTGCTATTTCAGACAGCTTGATAGACAGGGAGACAGGTATAAGGCGGGAAAGAGAATGGAGGGAGTGGACAGATGTTTGTCAGACTGGACTGGGGTATAGCCTATAGATATAGCCTAAAGACACAGTATGATGGCTAAAATCCACACCCACTATACTGCTGGCTTGAGGATGAAACTTGAGGATGAAACAGGGTTGATCCTGGTCGGACCCTGGATGGGAGACCATATGAGGCTGGAAGTGGTGTTGGAGGGCCAGTAGGAAACACTCTTACCTCTGGTCTAAAAAAAAGGTCCCAATGCCCCAGGGCAGTGATTGGGGACATTGCCCTGTGTAGGGTGCCGTTGTTTGGATGGGACGTTAAACGGGTGTCCTGACTCTCTGTGGTCACTAAAGATGTCATGGCACTTATCGTAAGAGTAGGGGTGTTAACTCCGGTGTCCTGGCTAAATTCCCAGTCTAGCCCCCAATCTAGCCATACCGTCATGGCCAGTTAACCATCCAGAGTTTCCAATTGGCTAATTCATCCCCCCTCCTCTCCCCTGTAACTATTCCCCAGGTTGTTGCTGTAAATGAGAATGTGTTCTCAGTCAGCTCACCTCACCACCCACACACATACACACCTTACTTACTTCCTCCCTTGAAATAATTCAGAGGTCATCCCGGTATTCATCTTCCTTAATCATGCATATGAACGTGACCTTGGCAAGGCCTCAGCACTCTGCGACACGCCGCCCCATCCCATCCAGTATGCTTTGCATCTCTGATTGCGTTAAACCATGTTTTGGTATCATCAGCATACATAAGATCAACAGCCCCATGGACTAAGCAGGACAAAATGGAGAATCGCTGAGACCTTTAAAAGCCTTCTGGCTTTTGAAAATAAAATCAACATAATTCAGGTGAAGGTGAAAATGGCAATATGCGTGCGGTCTGAAGTAAAGTAGATTAGGCTATCAAGCAAATCTAACAAAACCACAAGAGTTGTAGCTAGCTAGCCTAACAGCGGGCCTTAAATGGCTGGGCATTATTATTATGATGCGTTTATCCATGCAGAATGGCTTGGTCCCGATGGAGGCCCCTAAATGAAGGGGTTGACCTTGAACAAGCCCTCTCTGTGTTCATTAGCGTGACGTGGTACTTATCTGTAATAACGCTGCCAAAGAGGATACACGGGCCCAGGCCCAAAGTCAATGCTGTACCGTTGGAAAGGAGAGTTCACTGTTAGCATTTAGTTATTAAAGCCGTTGGGGCTCTTAGGGGGTCTGCTCTGCTCTCATCCGACCCCCTGATATGTACAGACGAACTTGAGTGTGGTTTTGTGTGTGTGCATATGTATTCTTGCATGCACGTATGTGTGTGTCCCTCTGTGTCTGTTTGCATGTACGTGCACACACACGTGCATGCAAACAGTGTGTGTGTGTGTGTGTGTGTGTGTGTGTGTGTGCGAGTGTGTGTGTGTGTGTGAAGGGCTGGGATGGAGTGGTGGGGGTAAATAAATGAATAAATCAGAAAGAGAGGGGGAGAACAGAGACTGAGCGTGGTCGATAGTGTCAAAAGCAGATGACAGATCTAAAAGAATGAATATTGATCTTTGTCGGGGCCTTTACTCCGGCGACCTGTGGGAGGTCAGCCTGTGTAATTAGAGATGTGGAGGAGCACAGGAGCGCCCCCTAAAAGCCTACCCCCTGCAAACCCCAACCCTAGGAACCAATGCTCCATTTACATACCCTCTATGTCCTCCAGTCCGGACTTCGGACGGACAACTACGGAGTTAGCTGTGTCTGGGTCTGACTGTGACAATGTGTGAATGGATCTGTGCTATTTTGTCTTTTAATTTTGATGATGTGTGAATATATGTGTGATTAGAGATGTGCATTCTTTACAGCAAATCTTGTTTCCCATTTGGATTATCTTGTCTCAGGAAGAATAGCCATACTCTGGATCAGTGCTTCCCTTACCTATACACAGATATTGAAATATGATTTGCTTTTCGGGAATACTTGCTGTGATTCCCATTTACCTACAAGAGATGCTGATCGTATTTGTTTCATAAAACACTTCATGTCAGGCCAGTGGGTATGTGTGGAGTGAGTTGAAGTGGTAAATGTGAGCTCAATAAGACATGGGTAAGGTGAGGGTTTTTATTGGAGCGGGGCACAGGGATTAAAACCACACATCCCTCAGGCTACACACATACGCTGAACAGGGAAGGGACACATTTGATGATGGCAGTTTATAGATCTCTCTCTCTCTCTCTCTCTCTCTCTCTCTCTCTCTCTCTCTCTCTCTCTCTCTCTCTCTCTCTCTCTCTCTCTCTCTCTCTCTCTCTCTCTCTCTCTCATGGTGTAAACATACATATACACACAAATTCAAAAATAAACATACAGCAACAAGCACAGCTACATACATAGAAACACACACACACACACACATGCACACGCACACGCACACAGCATCCCCTCTCCCCACACACACACTCTCTTTATCTTTCTTGCTGTGGATAACTGCAGGCAAAGAGTTAGTGTGGCTGTAATCCCTGTATCAGTGGCTTTATCCGCAGCAGTAGCACTTCTGATTTAGTGCTTAGCGGCCCAAGTAATGGGCCCCTGACAGGCCCCCCACGTCCCCTCCACCACGCCATAGTACCCCACACACACCATACATCGCACATGCGCTCCTTGCCTAGACATTACTACATACGGGATGGCCCTCAGTTCACACACACAAACAGGCACACACACACACAGCACACAAACGGCGGCAGCGGCAGTATGGTTGTCACCGCCCGGGGACGTCTCATGGTAAGGTGAACTCAGAGTGAACCTGCTCACTACATAAATAACATCTCTCATCTCTCCAAAGCCTACTCAGCCTCCACTCCCTTCTCTCTCTTCTCCCTCTCAAGTCACACTCCGCTCCTCCCTCATCCAGACTTTGATAAGAAAGTACACTCACAAATATACACATAGTCACAGACACATGCACATGGACACACACACATATTACAGACACCCACATATGAAAACACTGGTGCATAAATGCCTCAAGTCCAGGAGCCCCCTCACCACCATACAGAAACTAGTAATTTGAAAGTTGACTTTTAGAAGTGTACTTCACGTTGTAGCTTACTGCATATACAGTGCATTTGGAAAGCTTTCAGAACCCTTCCATTTTTCCACATTTTGTTACATTACAGCCTTAAAATATGTATCAAATATTTTTTTTTACTCATCAACCTACACACAATACCCCATAATGACAAAGCGAAAACAGGTTTTTATATTTCTTTGCAAATGTATAAAAAACTAAACAGAAATACCTTATTTACTTATGGATTCAGACCCTTGGCTATGAGACACGAAATTGAGCTCAGGTGCATCCTATTTCCACTGATCATCCTTGAGATGTTTCTACAACTTGATTGGAGTCCACCTGTGGTAAATTCAATTGATTGGATATGTTTGGAAAGGTACATACCTGTCTATTTAAGGTCCCACAGTTGACAGTGCATGTCAGAGCGAAAGCCAAACCATGAGGTCGAAGGAATTGTCCGTAGAGTTCCGAGAAAAGATTGTGTCAAGGCACAAATTTATGCAGCATTGAAGGTCCCCAAGAACACAGTGGCCTCATTCATTAAATGGAAGAAGGTTGGAACCACCAAGACTTTTCCTAGAGCTGGCCACCCGGCCAAACTGAGCAATCGGAGGAGAAGGGCCTTGGTCAGGGAGGTGAGCAAGAACCTGATGGTCACAAAGACAGAGCTCCAGAGTTTCTCTGTGAAAATGGGAGAACCTTCCAGAAGGACAACCATCTCTGCAGCACTTCACCAATCAGACCTGTATGGTAGAGTGGCCAGACGGAAGCCACTCCTCAGTAAAAGGCACATGACAGTCCGCTTGGAGTTTACCAAAAGGCACCTAAAGGACTCTCAGACCATGAGAAGCAAGATTCTCTGGTCTGATGAAACCAAGATTTGAACTCTTTGGCCTGAATGCCAAGTGTCACGTCTGGAGGAAACCTGGCACCATCCCTACAGTGAAGCATGGTGTTGGCAAAAAAACATATTCAGCGGCAGGGACTGGGAGACTAGTCAGGATCGAGGGAAAGATGAACGGAGCAAAGTACAGAGAGATTCTTGATGAAAACCTGCTCCAGAGCACTCAAGACCTCAGGCTGGGACAAAAGGTCACCTTCCAACAGAACAACGACCCTAAGCACACAGCCAAGACAATGCAGGAGTGGCTTCAGGACAAGTCTCTGAATGTCCTTGAGTGGCCCAGCCAGAACCCGGACTTGAACCGGATCGAACATCTCTGGAGAGACCTGAAAATAGCTGTGCAGCAACGCTCCCCATCCAACCTGACAGAGCTTGTGAGGATCTGCAGAGAAGAATGGGAGAAACTCCCCAAATACAGGTGTGCCAAGCTTGTAGTGTCATACCCAAGAAGACTCAAGGCTGTAATCGCTGCCAAAGGTGCTTCAACAAAGTACTGAGTAAAGGGTCTGAATACTTATGTAAATGTGATATTTTTTCAATGTCTAAAAAACAGTTTTTGCTTTGTCATTATGGGGTATTGTGTGTAGATTGATGAGGGAAAAAAACAGTTTCATCCATTTTAGAATAAGGCTGTAACGTAACAAAATGTGGAAAAGTCAAGGGCTCTGAATACTTTCTGAATGCACTGTACATATAGTAGACATTCCTTTAGAATCCATCCTCAATGAAAATATGAAAACCACTCCCCCTTGTAACGCACACTCTTTCCCCTTGACGACTACAGTTCAATCAAGTACAGACTTAACTGAATGAACAAAGACGGAATGCAATATAACAATTTTTTTTTAATAGTGTGGGGAATGGCCTAGTCTCTGAGGGAAGATCCTCGGAACCCTATGCGGGGCTGCTGGCATGATGTGATGGCAGGGAGTCCTATGCAGGGCTGCTGGCATCGAACCCCCCCTCGCTGGGGGAAAGGAGTTCCAATGACGGGCCTTAAGGTTGTTATAGCTGGTGGAGGTGGGGAGGTGGATGGCTGTCAAAAACTGTTGCTGAAAAACAGCAAGTGAGAGAACAAGGCTAAGTTGACATATAAATGCATCCCAAGACTTACGCCCACTGGTTGAGAGAGAGGAAGGTGATAATTGCAAGAGTGAGCCCATAGGTTAAACAGCAAGCATGAGGAATGTTCATTATTGTGCCATGCCTATAGGCTATAAGGTAAATTGGTGAATGACTTTCCACACATGACTATCGAAAAAGAGAAGAAACAAGACGCTATGCTGATATGTTTCTATTCATTCCCACGATGCCCGTAGAATAGGAAACAAAGTGAGTCATGTTCTGCTTACTGGATGAAGGTAAACAAGCATTCAGACCAGCCTTCTTGATTGAACTTTTTTCGTAAACTGCATTACAACTGTTCTCCCACCTGCTTTTAAGGCAGCGGCATCACAAACACCAACCAGCTCTACCAACTGCACAGTGTACAACAAGCTACATTAATGACACAACTCCCTGTTGGGGGGGGTGGAGGTGGTTGGGGTCACCCTAATCGATACAAAGGGAGCTTGGGCTTTTAGGAGGTGGGGGTGGGAGTGCAGACACTAGGGTGGGGGTTGAGGGTTGTCATGGGTCATGGAGATGACTACCCCACTCACCCAATTCTCTTAGACCACTATTAGTGGTGATGATGAAGGGTAATTGCACTATTAGGGGTGTAAATGGTAATAGGAGGTGGTGTTGGGAAGTAGTTAGAGTAACTGGACTAATTGGTAAGGAATTGGTGGGTCCCAATAATGACTAAAGGTATACCCTTGAGAATAGCTAACGCTCTGACTCTTTTTAGTGAGAGATATCAATGCCAACAACAGGGTTGCATTAATTAGGGCACACTGTTGCAAATCGTTTTCCAACGGAAAATGCAAACAAGAGTTCCTGTATTGGACAAGTTTAGGTCATCCCTCTTTTTCAATATGTTTTCTTCCGGTTTGTGCCAAATGAATACGATCCTGAATTCAACAGAATCAGCTTACTACTTTAATCATGTAATTTAGTCACAGTGCATTTATTGTGTTTATTTGTTACACAAGTAAGTAGGCTTCAGAAATTCACTGTAGCCCTGAGCCTAAATTCTTCACAATTCCTAACTGATATGAAATTATTAATAACAAGGGTCTTTATATATAAGACATATTGTGTATAAGTACTCTTTATAGTGAAGTAGGAAGCAGAAGGTTTGAGTGGTGATACAGTGCTTCTGTGTTTTGGCAAGGGTTTATGGCAGTGGTTTATGGGGTGGCAGGTTGCCTAGTGGTTAGAGCACTGGACTAGTAACTGAAAGGTTGCAAGATCGAATCCGTGAGCTGTCAAGATAAAAATCTGTTGTTCTGCTCCTGAACAAGGCAGTTAACCTGCTGTTCTTGAAAGTAAGAAATTGTTCTTAACTGACTTGGTTAGGTAAATAAACATGGTGTTAGTGCTATTCTTAACACACTGTGTTGGCTGGAGTTTACAGTCTCCTTGGATATATATATTTGTTAACTAGGCAAGTCAGTTAAGAACAAATTCTATAGTGCTGGGAAAAAGTGTTTGCCCTCTTTCTGATTTTCTTTATTTTTGCATATTTTTTTGTACTGAACGTTATCAGATGATCATCAAGACTGTTGTAAGAATGTTCTATGGACAGATAAGTCAAACCTATAACTTTTTGAGTTAAAGCAGTTCTGCATGGAAGAGTGGGCCAAAATTCCCCCACAGCTGGCTATCCCATTGTTATAGGGAGCACAACTTCTGCTCCCATTACCAATATTTCACAGCGTTATCATTGTACTGCTTCCATATTCCCAGTCAGTAATATTCTTGTGAGCATAAAGTTTAATTCCGCTATTAGCTCTGTTACTGTTAGCCAAATTAGGAAGCCCACTGTGGTAAGCTCGTCCAGTGCTATTATTTAAAATACCACAAATATTGATACCCCCGCTGTTTTCAAATTGCTTAGGGGGCTTGGGCTGTAACATATCAATGTACGAAGTTTGATGTCAAAGATGGACCTTCCAGATATTTTCTTTTTTCAAAAGAGACTTGACTAAATGTCTCGATCCCGGATAAGGACATCGACATAGCTGATTACTACATCTTCAGGTGTGACAGATTGAAAAAAGGGCTATGTACAGTATGTGAATTCAACTCTTGTGACATCACGTTCTCAAAATATCACTATCCCACCAAAAATGTAAGCTTTTGGTTAGAGATGTAGCCATAAGCCAAAATACACATTTATCTGTTTTAGGGATTTATCACCCCCTCCCTGCATTGGCGGACGCTGTTGGTACTAAACCTTTTCTGTCATCTGAATGAGTTGTTTTAGGAGATTATTTTTGTTTTGTTGACATTTTAGTCATTTAGAAGATGCACTTACCCAGAGCAACTTACAGTTAGTGCATTCATCTTAAGATAGCTAGGTGGGACAACCACATATCACAGTCATAGTAAGTCATTTTTCCTTAATAAAGTAGCTATCAGCAAAGTCAGAGCTAGTAAGGGGGAAAAAAAGTCAAGTGCAAGTGTCAGTTCACAAAAGGCTTTTTTATTATTATTATTCAATTTTTTATTCGATTACTATCAGCAAACCAATCTAAGGGGTCTCAGACTATTTTAAGAATATTTGTCTTGGCTTTAACCTGACTCTACTGATTGCAAATCTCTTCATTCTGACAAATAGCCCCCACAACTACTTGTCCAGTGGTGTCTTGTCAGGTGCCGGGTGTAGCTGATGCAATTGAGTCAGGCGCAGGACAGCAGAGATGAGCAACACAATGTAGTTTACTCAATAGAAATAACAAAGTCCCAAACAATACCATGCCCACCAAAATATGGACTGACAATCACAGGAACAATAACGCACACAAACATGGGGAAAACAGAGGGTTAAATAATGAACATGTAATTGGGGAATTGAAACCAGGTGTGTATAAAACAAAGACAAAACAAATGGAAAAATGAAAGTGGATCGGCGATGGCTAGAAGGGCGGTGACGTCGACCGCCGAACGCCTCCCGAACAATGAGAGGGACAGACTTCGGCGGAAGTTGTGACATGTCTTTGCTAATGATCTCGGTGATCACTATGTTATTGCATGTAGAAGAGATACCAAACAGATTAACACTGATCCTCGTGTAATTATGAAGAGACATTTAACAAGAAAAATCCCCATCATCTTTTCTCCATGATATGTTTTACTCTGACCTTTCTTCTATAAGCTGCATGCCTGACCCTGAATCAGCTCCAGAATTTTTCTCATCTATTTTTATCTCTGGCAGACAAACACGATCCCTTTAAATGCCTTAGAGTAAAAAATAGAACAAATCCTTGGTTCTCTATAGATATGTCCGAAAAATCAGGCCTAGGCCAATGCTAGAAAATCTTTGTATGGGCTGCGTCTCAATCCTCCACATCTGCGGTGGAAGGTGGCCGAGCTACAGCAGTGTCTGTCAGACCATGAGACGTCCTGAAAATGGGTCTTCTCACAAAAACGTTTGTTGCGTCGAACGGTTTGGGCTACAAACTAATATGACCACTCTATGGGAAAATGAGATTGTGGTCTATGGCCCCCACAAGCCTAAGGGGACTCGTCTGAAGTTGTGCCAACTTCTGTCTGCAGCGTCCAAACCGTTCGGGCTACAAACTAATATGACCACTCTGTGGAAAGAGATTCTCATGAACTCGATGGCTCTACGACACCGACAAGTGTCACGGGACTCGTCTGAAGGTAACCCGGTATGGTTGATAAAATGAATGGAAGTAGTGAGTTAGTTTTGTGCCAACAAAAAAATGGGTTAAATACAGTGTATTCGGGAAAGGATTCAGACCCCTTCCCTTTTTCTACATTTTGTACGTTACAGGCTTATTCTAAAATTTATTTAAAAAAAATTATCCTCATACATATACACACAATACCCCATAATGGAAAAGTGAAAACAGGTTTTTAGAAATGTTAGCAAATTTGTTACAGTTGACAGTGCATGTCAGAGCAAAAACCAAGCCATGAGGTCAAAGAAATTGTCCGTAGAGCTCTGAGACAGGATTGTGTCGAGGCATAGATCTGGGGAAGGGTACAAAACATTTCTGCAGCATTAAAGTTCCCCAAGAACACAGTGGCCTCCATCATTCTTAAATGGAAGACGTTTGGAACCACCAAGACTCTTCCTAGAGCTGGCCGTCCTGCCAAACTCAACAATCAGGGGAGAATGGCCTTGGTCATGGAGGTGATCAAGAACATTATGGTCACTCTGACAGAGCTTCAGAGTTCCTCTGTGGAGATGGGAGAACCTTCCAGAAGGACAACCATCTCTGCAGCACCACCAATCAGGCCTGTATGGTAGAGTGGCCAGACGGAAGCCGCTCCTCAGTAAAAGGCACATGACAGCCTGCTTGGAGTCTGCCAAAAGGCATCTAAAGGTCTCTCAGACCATGAGACACAAGATTCTCTGGTCTGATGAAACCAAGATTGAACTCTGGCCTGAATGCCAAGCGTCACATCTGGAGGAAACCTGGCACCATCCCTACAGTGAAGCATGGTGGTGGCAGCATCATGCTGTGGGGATTTTTCTCAGTGGTAGGAACTGGGAGACTAGTCAGGATCGAGGGAAAGAATAATGGAGGAAAGTACAGAGAGATACTTGAGTAAAACCTGCTCCAGAGCGCTCAGGATCACAGACTGGGGCGAAGGTTCACCTTCCAACAGGACAACGACTCTAAGCACACAGCCAAGTCAACGCAGGTGTGGTTTCAGGCCAAGACAACGCAGGAGTGGTTTTGGGACAAGTCTCTGAATGTTCTTGAGTGGCCCAGCCAGAGCCCGGACTTGAACCCGATCAAACATCTCTAGAGATACCTGAAAATAGCAGTGCAGTGACATTCCATCCAACCTGACAGAGCTTGAGAGGATCTGCAGAGAAGGGGTCCTAAAATTGAAAATCAAATAGCTAAATCATCCATTGTATGACCATCTTTAAACAATTCCATATATTAGCTTAGTATACTTTTAGAGTATTAAAATGACCTTAGCAATCAGGGCTTTCAAGTTATGGAATTTTTTGTTGTTGAAATTAAACAGAGACAGGTGAAGAATTTTCACATTTATTTTCCCACTCACTTTTCCTACTGTCAACAATGAGCTAGAGCAACGTCACATGTGAAGGATGCATACAAGGTCATGTGGATGGAGAAGGAAATATATTGCTTTACAATAACCATCAGGGTGTACGCTTCTAGTGACTTGACCTACATTGCATACTCTATGAATATGAACATTGCACATGATTTATGGTCTTTATGGGGGGGCGGATCTTATGACATTGCCAGCAGAAAGATTTGAGTTTGAATTCCAAAAAGACAAGGGTTGTAGCTTTCAAAACGTTCTATATTCTGACCCCCCCAAACTCGCTGGACTCTGTACAAGGTCCAAAGCAACCACTCCGAGTTTAACAGGTTAATTGACCCTGGTTTGCCAGTCGACTGCCTGCTCCTCTCCCAGCCTCTAGTTGGCTCGATGGAAGATCCCTACATTTCTAGTGAATTTTTCTTTTAATTTCAACAACTTTCTACTTGTGATGTGCTAAATGCCTTGCGCAAGATTGTAAAAAAATCCACTGGGGCTAATATGCTTGATCCTTTCTTGCTGCAGCTTTCTGCTCCTCTGATTGCAGAATCTTTAACACATTTTTAACGTTACAACTATTTCTGGTACCATCTCCAGGGACTGGAAGGCGGCCCATATACTCACTCTTCACAAAGGGGGAGTATATAGGCCACCCCATTTCCAAATTTTAGAATCCTTGATAAATACTCAATTTAGATCCTATTTAACCACGAAATGTATTATAAAAGTCACACCCTGATCTGTTTCACCTGTCTTTGTGCTTGTCTACACCCCCCTCCAGGTGTTGCCCATCTTACCCATTATCGCCAGTGGATTTATACCTGTGTTCTCTGTTTGTCTGTTGCCAGTTTTTTGGTTTTGTCAAACCTACCAGCGGTTTTCCTCTTGCTCCCGTCTTTTTCTAGTTCCTTTTTTCTAGATTTCCTGGTTTTGAACATTCTGCCTGCCTTGACCCTGAGCCTGCCTGCTGTTCTGTACTTTGTCACACCACCCTGGATTATTGACCTCTGCCTGCCCTGACCCCGAGATTGCCTGACGTTCTGTAACTTTTAGACTCTGATCTGGATTACTGACCTCTGCCTGACCTTGACCTGTCGTTTTGCCTGCCCCCTGTTCTAGTAATAAACCTTTGTTGCTTCAACACTGTCTGCATCTGCGTCTTCCCTGAAACGTGGTAATAAATGTACACCAGTCAGGTTTCAGACCAGGTCATGGCAACCTCTATGCTACTTCTTTGGTTTTAAATTATGTTCTTCATTGTTTGGATAAGAAGAAACACTGTGTGGCCCTTTTTACTGACCTGTCTAAAGTCTTCGACACTGTGGATCGCTCATTACTTACTCAGAGGCTTTCATCAATTTGCCTGCATGTAGCTGGTTTGAAAATTATTTAAAGGACAGAACACTGTGTGTATTTACTGATGATGTAAAATCTGTTTTTCTGGACATAACAAAGGGTGTCCCACCGGGATTTATTCTTGGTCTGGTTCTTTTCACTACTTACAATAACAATGTTGTTTTATCTGTAAAAAAAATAATACTTTCACCTGTATTCAGAACACACTCTGGTGTATGCTATCGCCCCCACAGCTGACCAGGCTCTGTCAGAGCTTCAATCTGCCTTTATTGCCCTGCAGAAAGCCTTCACTGAACTGAAATTGGTACTTGTGCAGGTAAAACCAAGTATATGTTATTTTCCAAATCATGTAAAAATTTATCTGATGATTTATGCTTATATACCTTGGATGGTGCACTCATTGATCATGTCCCCACTTGTAAATATCTGGGCATCTGGACTGACAAAGAGCTATCTTTCAAAAAGCATGTTGATAAGTTAGTTAAGGAATAAAAAATGGGCTTCTTTTATATGAACAGGTGCTGCAGTTCGTTAAATAGCAGAATTCAGTCAACATTCATTCTGGTTATTGACTATGGCGATATTGTCTATAAGAATGCAGCTGCCTCTATATTGAAACTTTTAGACACAGTTTATCATAGCCCATTGTGCTTTATTAGAGGCAATAGGTTCAGTACACATCATTGCATTTTGTGTCAGGAAGTAGGCTGGCCCTCCTTGACGTCTCGTAGATGCATTGCACTCTTTTTTTCTATAAAGCCCTCTTGCCTAAACTTCCTCTACACCTTACCTCATTGTTAACCTTCAGATGTATAAATTACCAGACCCGGACTCAGGAATGGCTAACCCTGGAGATCCCTTCAATCTCCACAGAGTTAGGTAAATCTGCTTTTAGTTTTTTTTAGTCTCTCATGTGGAATGATCTCCAAACGTCCTTAAGGTTTGTACCTTTCTAGGGCAATTTAGGCGGATGTTATAGAGTCTTTTTACTGAAGAATGTGTTTGTTTCATATCATTGTGTTTTGCTTTTTCGTGTTTTGGGTTTGCTTTCATGTATTGTGTAATTGTATATATAAATGTATAATGTAAATATTGTTTATTGATGTGTTTATGCAGGGCTCATCTGCGAAAGAGAATGTAGTTTCAGCATGACTCCCTGCTTAAATAAAGGTGAAATAAAAATACATAAAAAAAAAATACTGTATGAGTTAGTGCTGAGCGATTAGTGCTTTTTGAGTTCTGTTTCGGTTCGAATACACACAAAAAAACTAAAAACATTAAATGCACTATGCGTTATGTGGGTTGAATGCTGTAACAACACAGAATAAAAAATGGAATTAAAGTCCCATGATGGTAGTGATGGCCTTATCACTTATTAACCTTATTAACCTTAATTTATTCACATTACTTTACCTTAATAAAATATTTCAGTTATGTATATTTCATTTGTTTTATTTGATTACTTTATTATTTAATTCCAAGTCATCATCTCTTCTCTATAGAGCTGCTGCCTATGCTGTAAAAAAAAATCACAATTTGAATGTTGTTCAAAGTAAATAAGTCATAATTTTATGACTTCTGAATACCAACTATCAATCACTAAGAGCATGTATTTTCAGGTAGAGATACCTAGCGAACCAACTGCTGTCTATCCCTCGATCGCACATTCTTCTGTCTCTTTTACGTAGCAGGCATAAAAGAAACACACAAGTAGATGCGCAATGCATTATGGTCATTGTATTTAATTACCACTTTTCTGCACTAAACTATGTAGAACAGAGGAGGCTGCTGAGGGGAGGACGACTCATAGTAATGGCTGGAACGGAGCGAATGGAATGGCATCAAACACATGGAAACCACAGTTCGAGCTTGATCTGATTTATCTCAAGAGAAACTGTGCAATGTGCACATTGAACTTACAAAAAATGGAATTCAAATAATTAAACTGACCTTGGTCAATCAGGTCTTTGAAAAACAAAGAATAACCTGCGTTTTGTTTAATCTCTCAGCATTAGTATGAGTGTATCGTCTTTATAAGTATACTGTAAGTATAATGGTTTCCTCTTTATAGTATGGTATGAGTGTATCATCTTCATAAGTATGAGTGCATCCTCTGTATAAGTATATGAGTGTATGCTCTTTATAGTATATGTATTAGTGTATCGTCTTTTGCTGGAAAGTGGCGTGCTCCCCAGAGAAGATACATTTCTGTTATGATTAAATTATTATGGAAATCTTATCAGGGCTGGATTAGCCGTGGAAGGTATTTATCTGTTTATCGAGCGACTGAGCTCATAACCTCTCCTCCTTTTCCTCCTCCTCCCTTGTTCTCTCTCTACTTAGAGCACACACAGAGTTCTGTAAGACCGCCTTGTCTAATCAATAGCTAGTCAGACACTCTCAGTACAGTCTAGGTAGGCCAACAGTGTGTCCCAATAACAGGACTGAGGTAGCGATATTATATAACGTCTCCAAATTAAATATGAAATTAAATGAAACTGAATGAAAGGTCATACCTTGTATTCCTGTGTAAAAAAAAGAAATGGAAGTTATGTATATATCCATGGAAAGATTCATGTGTCACGTGTTACTGACGAAACTCAGAGGGAGACTTTCAGAGAGTGAGGGGATCAATAAACCCATCAACTTCGGGACACACTGAAATTAAAAATAACAAATTCCCCCATTTCATTTGACAAGATATAAACCTCTGTAACAGTTAAAACATTTATTTGGGAGGTATTCCATTTGTTACATGTGTCAAACTTTGAAATCACATAAAAGCAAATGCACTTAACATATAATCAGGCACACCTCTCTATTCTTTTGAATAAAATTGCGCTTAGCTACAAACATAATGCGGTGTGTGTTGGGATATCACCTGCAGCCTTGCTGGCTTGGTCGAAGTAGATATCAGAGGGTCTAATTAGCCCCTACACCAGGGATAATCAACTAGATTGAGCGGATGGGCCGGAACATAATAACAAATAATTTGTAGACTGCAAATTGACTGCAAAAATCCCAAACAGACATAATAATTTCAAACCTTGCTTACGTTTGTAAATGATCACGTGTCTCTCTATTATGCATGCAAATATTTGGAACAGATTTCCCCAAAAAAATAACTTGGAGCTAATTTCCTGGTGTTTTTACAGTTTTTTATGTCCGACAATGAGAATTCAACCATTTAAAAATATATATTTTTATCGGAAAACTTGAAAATTTGGGGGGGCAAATAAAACAACCCGCAGGCCAAATTCGGCCTGCAGGCCGCCAGTTGGGGAACCCTGCTCTACACCCTCAATAATTTTTATTTCCTTAAGTTTGGGACACTTGTGCATACGGCGGTACCTGTGAATGCGCAAATGTAGGGGCAAGGGAAGGGGAAAGGGGTGATTTGGGATTTGGCCAATGAATTAAATGTTTGTTTGAAAACTTTGAAAGTAATAGTTCAGTAATTGTGCTGCAAATTTACTGGACTACTCTCATTCAAGCACTTCTTATTGTCAACAAGGAGTGGGGAGGGTATCATATTGTTTTTTACTTTGTTAATTGACTCTCCTGAATTCCTGAATTAATTGACTCTCTTATTGAATTAGAATTTCTTATTTTGTGGATGTATTGAACCAAAATGAATTGTTTTTGGGATTCAATGTCAATGGGATTCGACCAGTTTTTGCCCAGTGCGTAGCCGAATCTCTATCTTCAGGTTACCACTTGTAAGAAAGTGCGCAATGCCCATACATTACTGTAGATTATCCCACTTCACTCCACCAACAGAACTACATTCCATTAGCAAGGGTGAGAAGGTAAGAGGGGTTCCATCAATGGAGTGAGTGTCTAGGTCATCAGGCTGCTGATTATCCCGCACACCTGTCACCATCGTCTCGCGCACCTACGCCTCATGACACTGTTTTCATGTCGGTGCGTTGTTTGTGTTTCGTGTTCATTGTTTCTTTTATTTATTAAAACCCTCACTCCCTGAACTTGCTTCCCGACTCTCAGCGCACTTGTTACAGTGAGGGTACTCACCATCTCTCTTTCTCTCTCTCTTCACTCTCTTTATAGCCCCTCTTACTCCCCCTGCTCGCTTTCTCCCTCCCCCTTCTCCCTTTCCCACATCCCTCCCTCCCTCCACCTTATCAGTCATTGGTATTCATATTGTAGTCTATCCTATATCGGCTAATTGAAAACCCTCCTCTAACCCTCCCCTTAACATGTTGGAGGTACAATTACCAGGCAGGCCTCTGGTGCCTCATTGGATCTCTATTAGATGGGGTTCGTCCTCATCGTAATGACTGGCGGAGTTTAATTACTTCCACCAGGCTTGCTGTTGTAAAACAAACTGATAAATGAGCCAACAGGCCCCTCGCATCATTATTTTTCCATGAGAGTAGGGCCTTGTTACATGATTATGAGAAACAGGAGGAAAGGAGGGATGGAGGGAAAAAGGTGAGAGGAGGTTCTCTACCTGGTAGAGCTGGCTTAGCTGATATGGAAAGGGGAGGGAGAGGGGGAGGAAAGGGAGAGGTGAAGGAATTGTAAATCCCTTAATGATCGTGATATGCTGTCCTGTTTGCTCGTGTTAATATAATGATACTGGGGGTGAAGAACCCCATAAGGTTGACACACACACACACACATACATGCATACATACCTGTATATACAGACAAAAACCACAACCCTCCAAACAATTATACATATTCATAGTCATTAATTATACACACTTTTAGGGGACCCAACATGAGACCCCTCTCTGATTAATCGTGTTCTTCCTCCACCATTATTAAATCGCTGAGGCAAATATCCTCCATTCCTCTGGACTATGATTAATCAAAAGAGTGTGAGCTTTAGAGTGCTGGCAGGTAGAGTTACTGTTACTAAGTCTTCTTTATTGCAGGATGAGCAGGTTTGTGTGTAAAGGCTATAGAGGCCAGTGGTCATATAGGAGAGTGGGAGTACAGTGGAGTACATAACATGTGGCCTCTGGTCAGTGTGTTTGGACCCCTGGAGTCACACACACTCATGCACGCACACTTGTATTGCACACACACACACACACCGGACACTCCCTGGGCAGTCCAATGGCATCCAGGTCATTAATCAAACAACATGGTCAAGCCACAGACAAACAGGACTCTAGGTGGATAGACTCTGGAGAGGACCAGTGATTACATGGACTTTAGCCACAAGTTGTCCCATCAACATGTTTTGCTGCTGGTCACTTTCCAAGCTGAATGAAATGACCAGAACTGATTTGTCATAAGAGATGTGTCAGAATAAGTCGTTTAGTAGTTTATCCTCGCACACTTTTTCACTTAGGATCCAATTAGGCATCCTGTCCAATTAGTGCCAGTTAGCGAATCAGGTCATGCCGAGATAATTGAAGGTAGCTTAATTAAGATGGGTACCTCCCTCTCACCTTCCTTTTTACCATCCAACGCTCCCTCTATGTGTGCTTGGTTCCTACCAGGGGGAAGCAGAAAGAGAGAGACAGGGGGAGATAGACAGGGGAAACACAGTAGATATCTTTCAGGTTCAGCTGCTTAGCAACCTCAATTAACCTGAATGATTAGCTGTAGCCGTGCTGCCGAGCGCCGGTGCGCTAACCTGACGTATCTCCACCAAGCTAATATAAGCCTAGCGACTTCATTCGGTTCCTCTCTATCTACTTTATCATCATTATTGTCCTTTAACCGGGGGTTCCTTCCTTTCTTCGAGTTCTTTAGTGAATGAAAATGACAATGTTTTGGACCAACAAATGAATTATTTCCATTTATTTTAATTTATCGGAGAAGTCGATGCTGAAATGAATGCTGTAATGAGTTTTACATGTATTTGATGAATGGGGGTGGTTGGGTTGTGGAAACAACAGCATACGCTACTGTGGTCAAGTCTTTAATTTTGCATTATGGTAAATGCCCTCATTGATTCCAATGCATTTTAAATCGCACAATAATTGGTGATTACACAGAAGAAAAGCCCAAGCTAAGTCAGGGGTTGCAAGAGGGTTGTTTGCAATAGGGTGTAATAAGGTTTAAAGGGCATACTCTTTTCAAGCATCTTCAACTAAATGTCACTGTTGTCTGTTAGGGTGTCACCCAAATCAAACATGCACAGTGATTGGAAGGGAGAAGTGACATCAGACCTTGGTGGTGTGATGGAAGACTGGGCCTGTATTCATAAAGCGTTTCAGAGTAAGAGTGCTGATCTAGGATCAGTTTAGAATTTTAGACAGTAATGAATAAGCTTGCATGGACAGGGTAGACCTGATTCTATATCAAACTTCCTACTCTGAGAAGCTTTATGAATACGTGAATTGGAATGGTATTTGGACCATTTGGGGTTTGAGATCGAACAAAACATGCAGTATGTGTTCTAAACTCAGATGAAACACCCCAACTCAATCATGACATGCAAGTGGTACCCTATTTGAAACATAAGGAATAGGGCTCCATGATTATAATCTAAGGCCTTCTCCCCCCATTTTGCACTAAGAAAGTTGTGAGGACTGTTTACAACTCTGGCAGAGGTCAAAGAGAGGGTAGACTTCCCTTTTAGACGTCAGAAACGTCTCACCTTTCCTGCCTACCTCTTTCTCTGTCTCTCTCTCTCTGTGTCTCTCCCCTCCGTTTGCATAATACGAAAAGCTACACCTTTGATTTTATTAAATTATTTCCCTATTCTTCCCTCTCACCCCTGGTTACCCTCTCCCCCTGCCCTCCCCCTTTTTCCTCCGCCACCCTCCCCCTCGATGACTCACAGTGAGTGGACCAGACACCTGGTTGGGTCGGCCTGGGGGGCACATGACCCCCCCCCACACACCTAGGCCCACCGTAGTGTTCGGTAATGTTCTGAGTAGTCAAGCATATAAACAAAGGTGAGTCGAAATGACTGCCTCCGTCTTGACAGAAGTGCTGAACCACAAAGATCACCTTGAAGGGCATGTTCACTGTCAATAGAGTTTTGTGTAAGCTCCTTCAATTAACATAAAACTAAAAGGCTCCCAAGTTAGCTTCCCGGAGAGTGTGTGTTTGTGTGTGTGTGTGTGTGTGTGTGTGTGTGTGTGTGTGTGTGTGTGTGTATTCGGAGACGTGGCCTTCCCCTTCCCGTGGTATCGTCATGCAGTGTAACTGCGGACGTCGGACATAAATACTGCACACACACAAATTCCACCCCCTCCAGACTCACACACACATTCACCAAATCCCATTTTCTGTGATGCTACGTGACCAAACATCCGAGCGTTACACAGCCTCTCTGTGGTCCCATGTTAATTCTATTGTAGATTTGTGATGCAGTGGGGAGATGCATGTGGAAAGCCTGCTCTCTCTCAGCTCTCTCAGTCATGTACCACACACACACACACACACACACAGTCTGTGCTCAGCGCTCAGTCATGCACCCCATTAGGGCTATTTGCTGCTTCTACTTAGCTTGGTATCCAACCTGACTTGGCTACGTTGAACAATGGTGAGTGCACTGCTTAGTCTATGTTTAACCAGGCTACCTACCACCAGAACTGAAGTCAATAATGCTCAGGAGTTGTCTGTATGTTGTTGCACAGAGATGGGACTAAAAGGAAAGGGAAAGGGGGATACCTAGTTAGTTGTACAACTGAATGCCTTCAACTGAAATTTGTCTTCCCCATTTAACCCAACCCCTCTGAATCAGACTAGGACCAGCCTTAGCGACAGTGCTGTGAAAAAGTACTTGCCCCCTTTCTGATTTTCTCTATTTTTGCATATTTTCGATACTCAATGTTATCAGATATTCAACCAAAACATAACATTAGATAAACGGAACCTGAGTTTACATATAACAAAAGAAATTGATACTTATTTTATTTATTTAATTAACACAGTTATGCAACACCCAATTCCCCTCTGTGAAAAAGTAATTGCCCCTTTACACTCAGTAACTTGTTGTGCCACCTTTAGCTGCAATGACTGCAACCAAATGCTTCCTGTAGCTGTTGATTAGTCTCTCCCATTACTGTGGAGGAATTTTGGCCCACTCTTGCATGCAGAACTGATTTAACTCAGCGACATTTGTGGGTTTTCAAGCATGAACTGCTCGTTTCAAGTCCTGCCACAACATCTCAATCGGGATTAAGTCGGGACTTTGACTAGGCCATTCCAAAACGTCAAATTTGTTGCTTTTTAGCCATTTTCATGTAGACTTGATCGTGTGTTTTGGATCATTGTCTTGCTGCATGACCCTGCTGCGCTTCAGCTCCAGCTCACAGACGGATGGCTTGACATTTTCCTGTAGAATTCTCTGATACAGAGCAGAATTCATGGTTCCTTCTATTAAGGCATGTCATCCAGGTCCTGAGGCAGCAAAGCATCCCCAAACCATCACACTACCACCACCATGCTTGACGTTGTTATGAGGTTCTTACTGTGGAATGCAGTGTTTGTTATTCACTAGGCATGATGGGACCCGTGTCGTCCAATTCTGAGTTAACCTTAAACAATTTGACGTTTGCAACAACTTAGAAATGTGACGTTTTGAGAAACGTGGATGAGCGTCTAATTCTGATGTGAGACTGTGAAAGCTAGTTGTATTTAAGACCGACCGAAAGATGGTTTTAGCTGTAACGCAGTTTTAATGGCATGAATTCTGACAGCGGAAAGACAGCCTATCCAGCTGTGACGCTCACTTCCCATATGCACATGGAACAAGATGAATGTGCTTTTGGTGCCTGTACTGTATACTTCGTATTTAGAAACATCATTTTTTTGTTTTTCCCATTTTGGCATAGCCTCCCCTCCTCTCAATTAAGGCTTTTTTACGCAATCATGAAGTTCTCAAGACTGTGGATACAGGGTTTGGCTTAATCACCAAAGCTTTATTTAAATATCAAGTTTGAGAAGAGCATAACAGTGAGCTGACATTCCCATTTTATCTATGTACTGCAGGCTGGCCTACATTATTTTAGCCATGCGGCTCCTGTTTTGGAGCAAAACAGTAAGCTGACATTTCCATTTTTATCTANNNNTATGTATTGTAAGCTGGCCTACAATATTCTTGCCACGCAGCTATTGCGTAAAACCCCCTCCATGATGTAGGCTACATTTGTCCATGCCCCTCATGAAATGAGAGATGAGAAGCTCTGTGAATACCGATGAACCTCATATTTACAAGTTATTTTCCTCTAACAATTGCTTGTTTTTCGTAAAATGTTATTAAAACCAAACTTATTAGAATGATTCACCGTCCTGGTTTTATGGTGAGAACATCTGTGGCACGCATGCAATGCTACTTCTGGAAATTCTACTTCTGGAGAAGTGTGAATTAAATCGGATGTGTATGTTTGGCATGCTCAGCTAATAAGTAATTTACACAACGCATAGCACCTATATCCGTGAGAATGCTATGTTGGCCTATGTACACTATATAAACAAAAGTATGTGGACACCTCTTTAAATGAGTGGATCCAGCTATTTCAGCCACACCCGTTGCTGACAGGTGTATAAAATCAAGCACACCGCCATGCAATCTCCATAGACAAACATTGACAGTAGAATGGCTTTACTGAAGAGCTCAGTGACTTTCAACATGGCTCCGTCATAGGATGACATCTTTCCAACAAGCCAGTTCGGCAAATTTCTGCCCTGCTAGAGCTGCTCCGGTCAACTATAAGGGCTGTTATGGTGAAGTGAAAATGTTTAGGAGAAACAACGGCTCAGCCGTGAAGTGGTAGGCCACACAAGATCACGGAAAGGGACCGCCGAGTGCTTAAAATTGTCTGTCCTCGGTTGCAGCACTCTCTACCGAGTTTCTAAATGCCTTTGGAAGCAATGTTACCACAGAACTGTTCGTCGGGAGCTTCGTAATGGCTGAGCAGCCGCACACAAGCCTAAGATCACCATGCACAATGCCAAGTGTCGGCTGGAGTGGTATAAAGCTCACCGCCATTGGACTCTGGAGCAGTGGAAAGGCGTTCTCTGGAGTGATGAATCACGCTTCACCATCTGGCAGTCCAATGGAAGAATCTGGGTTTGGCGTATGCCAGGAAAACGCTACCTGCCAGCTGTAAAGTTTGGTAGAGGAGGAATAATGGTCTGGGGCTGTTTTTGATGGTTTGGGCTAGGCCCCTTAGTTCCAGTGAAGGGAAATCTTAACGCTACAGCATACAATTACATTCTAGACGATTCTGTTGTTGCAACTTTGTGGCAACGGTTTGGGGAAGGCCCTTTCCTGTTTCAGCATGACAATACCCTGTGCACAAAGCATACAAAAACGGTTTGTCGAGATTGGTGTGGAAGAACTTGACTGGCCTGCCAGAGCCTTGACTTCAACCCCATCGTATACCTTTAGGATGAATTGTAACGCCGATTGGCCTAATCACCCTACATCAGCGCCCGACCTCACAAATGCTCTTGAGGCTGAATGGAAGCAAGTCACAGCAGCAATGTTCCAACATCTAGCGGAAAAGCTTTCCCATTAGAGCGGGGCTGGGGAGAGAGAGGGGACCAACTCCATATTAATGCCCATGGTTTTGGAATGAGATGTTCGACGAGCAGGTATCCACATACTTTTGGTCATGTAGTGTGTTTCCATATTGAAGCTATGCAATTACCTGCAAACAGCTACGTAGCATTTCGATGGGATAGGTCTTTAGCAAAGATGGGATAGGTCTATATTTTGTTATTTCGTTTCTGTAAGCTATTTAACCTCTTAGGGATCATTGGGGCGCTACCCAGAGAAATGTAAGGCGCCAAATTCAAAATCCAAAAGTAGAATTATAAAACATTCATCAATATACAAGTGTTGCATACTCTTCAAAAGCTTAGACTCTTGGCAATCTCACAACGCTGTCAGATTTCAGACAGCACCCCGCATTTCAGACAGCACCCCGCATATTTTCTTCATTAGCATAATTTCATAACCAGCACGGGTCTCACAAAACACATACAAAGAGCTAAAATAAATTGCTTACCTTTGAAGAACTTCTGCTGAGGGCAATCAGAAGTGTCCAAGCAAGACATCCAATGTTACTTTTGTTATAAAAAGTCATTGTTTATATCCATAAATCTCAGTTTGGTTGGCGCGTTATGTTCAGAAAATCCACCGTCTACTCGCCCATTGTACAGGGAAGAGAAAGTGTTCAAATTATACCTATCAACTTTGCCCAAACAAATCAAACATAATTTATAATGTATCCTTAGGTACACTTTTATGTATATTAACTATAATAATTCACACGGATAATAACCTAGATGATAGAAAAGGAAAATCCAGAGGACCGCGCTCACGGTCTCGCGCTCAAAACACAAAAGCCACTTCTTCCATCCACTTACAAAATCTTCTTCTATCATGTTGTTTTTCATGGTAAACTCATGAAACCTTGTATAAAGACTGGTGACATCTAGTGGAAGCCATAGGTACTGCAACCTGGGTCCTAGTTTACAGCAGATTCCATAGAAAACCATTGGAAATGAGGGCATGTCACAAAAAAAAATCATTTTTCCGGGCAGAAATTCCTTGGGTTTTCGCCTGCCATATCAGTTCTGTTATACTCACAGACATTATTTTAACAGTTTTAGAAACTTCAGAGTGTTTTCTATCCAATAGTGCATATGTGCAAATCCTAGTTTCTGGGCCTGAGTGCCAGGCATTTTACTTTGGGCACGCCAGACTCTCCAAACTTCCGAATACTGCCCCAGTGCCTGTAGAAGTTTTAACAAATTATAATGGACTAACATTGGAATTGGAGTTGATTCGAAGGCAATACATAAAAGACCGTAAATACACAATTTGAAGCAACCACATATTTAGCCATGGAGCATGTTCTGATTGGCCAGTGACGGGTCAAGCCTTGTCACACCTACAACTTATTTATTAATCAAAACCAAGCCCTTTCCCGCCACCGCCAGCACTGTGCCCATCATTCTTGGTTGTATATTTTTGACACACCACCGAACCAATAGCGCTACCATCAGCACTTAGATTCACCATTGTGTTAGGTTTGTTAAAATAAAGCCCATAGTATCTTGTAAAACAGCCCTATAAGGAGGCTATGGGGAGATAGGAGTAGTCCTAAGAGTGGTCATAGGAGTAGTCTTAGAGACAGCCAGGAGACGCTGAGGTGTTGAAATTAGCTCTTAACTGGCTAAGTCAAAATACACTGCTCTGCTGCACTTAGTTTGGTGTGAGCCACAAGGGATTCCAAACCATTAGTTCATTGTAATTGTAATAAATAACGCAATGCAAACATGTAATTTAAGCAATAAGGCTCGAAGTGGTGTGGTATATGGCCAATATAACACGGCTAAGGGCTGTTCTTACGCACAACGCAGACAGCCCTTTGACGTGGTATATTGGCCATATATCACAAACCCCTGAGGTTGCTTATTGCTATTACAAACTGGTTAGCATCGTAATTAGAAACAGTAAAAATACATGTTTTGCTATACCCCTGGTATAAGGTCTGATATACCCCGGCATTCAGCCAATCAGCATTCAGGACTCAAACAATATATCATAGGGTAGACCTACCGTTAGTGTCACATTACAGACAGCAATTTGCCTAAAGACATGTCGTATTCTGGGTCACTTAAAATCCACGATCCCCAATTGTGTATTTAACTCCCACTAATGTCTTGGTGTTTGAGATACCAGCCAGTGGTCTTTGTTTTTCTCCAAAACCCAAATGGTGCCTTTCACATTGACTTTCCATCAGCTGAGATTGTAAGGGATTCTAAGGCGGCGCTATTTATGCACTGTACAACAGGCCTGCTCTAGCGTAATTGTCTTGGATCTGCAGAGGGCCACTCGGCTTTCATTGCTATTCATTAAGCCAGCCAACACACATGCGCATGGAGAGACAAAGTTAACATGCTTAGCTGTTGTTGTTGTCGTTCGCTGCCATTCATCTGGGAGGGACTTAGTTCTGGTCTGGATTTGAGAGTTGCCGTGTGCCAGCGGTGTTCTGCCTAGCTCTGCCCGCCTGCCTGTGTCTTCAGGAGAAGGATGGCAAGGACGGAGGATGGCATTGGTGGCTATGATTAAAATTGTGGTTTCTCTCTCTCTCTTTCTCTCTCTCTTTCGCTCTGTGGGCGCCCTGTTCAGTACAGTACATCGCTAGGGGGAGACTAGGCTACTATCTGCCACCAACCCCCCTCCTCCCCCCTCCCTTTCTTTCCCTCTCATTCCCTCTCTCTTTTTCTTTATTTTATTTCTCATCCTCCTTCGTCTGCTCCTCGTCTCTGTGAATTACATCGTTCCGCTTGGTTCTCATTGAGACAAGACGGGAGGATGGGAGGAGTGTGACGGAGGGATGGGCAATCAGATGGGCACCCTTCTGTGAATGGGGCCGCTAGCATGGAAGAGAGGGATGTGGAGGAGTGAGGGAGAAGAGGAAGAGAGGAAGAGGAGGATAAAAAAAAGAATGAAAGAAATATGAGAAAAAGATGGAGGGAGTATGACAAGGTAAAGGAGCAAAATCCTACATTTAAAGAACAGAACACAGAGAAAGAGAAGAAAAAGAAAGAGGGAGTGAAAAGAGAAGGGGATGCCCACGAGCTAAAGGTGGCTCATCCTATTGCTGCCCGGCGTTATCCCTTTAGCGCAGCAGCGGTTTCAGGGCGGACGATTCCGCCGTGAAATTCCGGCTAAGCATGGTCGGGAGCCGCGGAACATGGAACACGGATGAGCCGGGATTAGGGAGGCCCAAAGCTTTCCCTTCTTCCCTTCATCCCTGCCTCACAGGGTGTCTGTGATCCGGTCCGTCACTCAGTGGGCGACGCAAGCCTGTCAATGTCCACCGGCTGCTCACGGCGAGTCTGGCGCCTCCCGCGGGCCGGGGGATAGACGGACACACGCCACCCTCTCAAATCCTCTCTCCCGTGGAGAGACACACCAAATGCACACACCAACTGCTGCACATCTTCCTCCCTCTCCAATCCCTCTCTTTATCTCCCCCCGGCTTTCTCTCGCTCTCTCGTTCCATCTCTCCACGACAACATGTTCTTACCATGATCCCATCACGCCTCACACCACACTAGGGCACATAGGCTAATAACTCTTGGTGTGTGTGGGGTGTGTGTGTGGTATGTGCACATGTGCATGTGGTGTGTGAGTGTGTGTGTCTGTCTGTGTGTGTGAGTCTGAATGCATTTAAATATGTGTATGGGTTCGAGTATGAGGATGCATGTATGTGAATTCATTGTGTGAGTCTGTCTATATGTGCATGCTTGCATGTCCCTTCGAGTGCCTATAGGCCTAGATGTTCCTTCTCATAAGCCATTGAATTCTCCTTGTCTTCTTTCTGTTCCCGTCCTTAAGGCTCCAGCGTACTTGCACACGCTTTCATCTCCAGTCAATACCTATTGAGCTGCTCATGAAAGGGAAATGACAGTTGGTTCATAACTTCCAAGGATTGATCAATACCCACCTGCTCCATCTCATTTCACTCCTGTGTCTCTTCCTCTCCACCTCTCCTCTCATGACATTCCCAAATCCAGCTTTATCTCTACGATTAATGAGAAGAGTCATGGGAAAACCTTGAGAATATTGTATTGGCGAGCAATAAGAAAGTGTTTTGGGGTTTTACTTTGAATTTTCTCTCAGCATAGTCTTGTGAAGCCACAGTATGGTCTATAGGATTTACTCTATGTGGTTAAATGTTGGTCATTTTATGGAATCACACGGAGAGAAAGTGTGACGTGAATGGTTCATTATTATTAGTATTTAATTTTCTACGCTGAATTTTAAGCAGTTGATTCACAGGTTGGTTTGGGAAATGTGTATTTAGAATGTAATTCTCTGTTAAGACATACAGAATATGATAAAGCTATGGCAGTGTGTGTGTGCATGTGTGTCTGTCTCTGTGTGCATGTTTGTGTGTGTGCACATGCATGTGTGTATTGTATGCCTTAATGCATTTCCACACTCTCCAAACCCCGCTGTAGAGAGGAACAAAGCGTTTCTCTCTCATACACAAACAGTTGTCCCCAAAGTCCAGGGAAGTCAACAATCGACAGAAAGCAGAGACTTTGAGGGCTAGACCAACCAACAGGGCTGAGGGGCAGAGGGAGGAAGAAGTAAAATAAAACAGCCACTCGAAAGGAAGAAATGATAAATATCTTTGCTTACTTTTTTACACAGACAAAAAAAAAACGATCTCCCTAGTCCCTAGCAGAGCTTAAAACGCGGAACTTTGCCTAGGTCTCTGAGTCTAACCAAGCAGCCGGTAGGCAGCTGCGTCTCTCCCTCGACCTCGCGTTCAAAGAAAAGTTGCCTCCTTATTTATGTGCAAATTTGCTCTTAGGCCCTACGAGGGTGGCGCGCATGCTGAATCCCTCCTTTCTGGGCTTTAGCAGATTATCCCCCTACTCCCTTTGGTCCCCGTCGCCCTAAGCCCAGCTGCCCCGACCTTTTGTCATTGAGACTTTCTCTCCTTCTTCTTGGTGTCTTTCTCCCCCTCCTCCTCCCTCTCATCCTCTTCCCTGACACCCCCCCATCCAGAATCCAGACGCTACAGCGAGAGAAAGAGAGAGAGAGAGAGACCCCCCCCACCCTCATCTCCCTCTAGTCTTCATCCCTCTCCACCCCTCCCTCCCTCCTTCAGTCCTTCTCAAAGGGCCATTATATCACTCTCTTCATGGATAAAGGGCCCTGGAGAGAGAGAGCAGGGAGGGAGGGAGGGAGGGAGAGAGGGAGGGAGAAGGTTGCCGGAGCTCGCTTCTCTCCTGTTCCTAATCGATGAGAGTGGCCCACGTGTAGCTCTGAAGGCTAATCGATACTCTCTCTCTTTTTTTCTCTCTTCTTTTTTTTCTACCTATCTTTTTTTGACCATCCGTTTTGCTGCTGACTCTTACAAAACGCGATTGCAGAGCTGAATTAGGGAGGGGGAGGAGTAGGGGGGAGACCTCTGATCACTTCTCTCTAGGGGGTACCAGAGGATTGGTACATGTGTGTGCGTGTATGTGTCTGTGTGTTTGCGCGTGTGTGGGAATGGGGGGGTTAGCTATGTCTGCATGAATGGAGAGTAGGCGCGTAGAAGAGTCGAGCTGGCAAAAAAATTCAATCAACAACATTACCCCCCTCTTCTATCTCTAGCACCCAACCCCCNCCCCCCCCCCCCCACACACACACAACACCCAGACACATTTGTCTCTTGTCTCTTGCCGTACGTCTCCTCCCCACCAGTCGAGGTTGCTGAGGAAACAGAAGGCTAAGAGTTGACTCTCCGCCGCCTCTACTCTCCGTATGGCACACGGAGGGATTTGCAGGATAAGCCAGTGCATCGTATTCCGCTCCATCTCCTCTCTCTCCTACTGTTTTGACTCTGTCCATTTCTGTCTTTCTCCAGTCTGTCATTCTTTTATCAGCCAACTGCTTTCATACGCACTCCGTTACAGTAAATCCTTGTCCTTTATTTGTCCCTGTTACGTTCTGTCACTCACATGGCTATACTGAATGTCTGTGAGAAGGGGAGTTGTACCAGTTAACTGATGGCCACAGTAAATACATAACCCCTATAAATGTAAAATTAAGGAATTCTCTGTCCCCATAGCTGTGTAATCTTCCAGCTGACAAGACCCCACTTGTAGTTTAGGGGTCTATGTTCTCCCACCCACCTATTTTCTTTTTATTGACCTCCAACTGACTATACACAAGTGTATGTACACATACCGTACATGTATGCACACATGCATGCACGCCACACAACAGACACACACGCACACACACACAGACACACGCACACACAGCCAAGTGTCTTGACATCCCCAATACCTCTTTACATTCCACTCTACTCCTCCCACTCCCACTCAACACCTGCCTAACTGTTAATATAACAGCTTCTTAACTTCACTATCAGTCTGTCAACACCACAAACAGAGAAGAAACAATTATCCTCTGTACGCGTCGTGAAACGACTACAAGCACAACACGCTTTTTAGGTTTACAGTTCCACATTGTTAACCGTATGTGGTAATTACTTTTGGCTGCCTCTCTCTTCTCAGTCTCTTTATTAGTTGTCTAACAAGCCTCTTCTCATGTAAATAGAAACCAATAAAATGGCAATTAACCGTGCAAATAGGTATAAATGACTGTCCAGGCGACGGGGGTATTGACAGGCCCCGCTGTCAGCCTGCCTGGTTAGTGAGGAGCATGGAGGAAAGAGAGAGGGAGGGAAGGAGGGACAGAGAAAAAAAGCACACAGAGCACACAAATCCCACGGGCCATTGTTTGTTGTGTCTGCGCCCGCACCATTGTTTTGGTCCCTATTAACCCCTGACCTCCCGCGCAAGAGCGGGAAAAGATGGTGGGGATTCAAAATGACAGACGTGGCCCACTGACACTGAGGATATTGGAGTTAGAGAAGGGAGAGGGAAGAGTTAAAGGAGGCTTTGGGTGGGGGCCAGCGGGGACCCTGGGTTTCAGTGAGGAGGGGTGGAGGAGTAGGGGGCTTGTGGGGCAGTCCAGCTGACCGGGTAGAGGGTTGGGAGGAGGAGGAGGCTGGCTAGCCCCAGACCAGCGTAATGCGATCCTCTCGCTGTCTAGCCCCAAACAAAGACACACTATTGTCCTAATGCTTACTCCCGCTTAGGGAGAGACTGTGACCACTGTTTGTGATGCTTTCTCACATTCATACAGACTGAGTCACACACTAAATCAGCTAAGCCAACATCCCTCCACTGAAGCCAGTCTGTTGGACACTTCATTCAATCTCCTCCCGCCTTAAAAAGCACAGTAGTCATACACTGGCTTGGTAAGAAAAGGGGGGGAAAGGGGGTCTTTATATTGAGATTAGTCATCTAGAATTAGTTTTTAATTAATTAGAACATGCAACAGATGATGTATTTATCTACCTACTGAGCTTATAATTTTTATTACAAGAATGTTGCTTGGGTTTTTTTCTTAGGTTTTCAATAGGCAAATTGTCGTGTATACTGTACATTTGCCCTTTGTTACTTCCGAAAAAAAAATGTGTCCCTTGATTCCCATCTCCCTGCCTTTGACCGAACCGCTATCCCTTTCTGAATAGATACGACACTCCATGAGTCCACACGTAACGTCGAGATTGAGACAAGCCATCGCTTTACATGGGGACACACCATTTCCTGCATATCAAGGACCGAATCACCCGCCTCATACAGCAGTGAGTGAAATGACTGTTGTGAGAAAAGCAGGGTAACCAGGCTAACCCTAGGAACCTTACCTGCGCTTCACTCAGGAGTGAAACTACATGGGTTGTGTCCCAAATAGCACCCTATTCCCTACACAGTGCTCTACTTTTGACCAGATCCCTATGAGCCCTGGTCAAAAGTAGCACACTATATAGGGAACAGGGTGCCATTTGGGGCAGAACATACACACTGCCACGCTGAGAATCAGTGGGAAGAAGGGGGAAGACGAGTTGAGGCCTAAGAGGATGAACCATAGAGATTTAAGCAGAAAGCGCTAGTTGGGGCTGTGAAATTGCGTAAAGTCCTGTGGATCAGATGGAGCTGTCAAGCAGGGCAGGAGACAAGAAAGAGGGAAAGAGGAGGATGGAGAGGCCAGATGAGAGATCCCAGAGAGATGGGAGCCAGGCAGGGAAGCCCAGGAGATAGCAGAGACGGAGTAGCTTAGATCAGCATTTAGAGAATATGTCAGGGCCTGGGAAGAGTAGGAGGGCTCAGAGATGTGTGGAGAGACAGGAGAATAGTTGTAGAAAAGAAAAAAAGCTGGAAAGCGCTAAATAACTCAGACTAACTAAGCAATCAGATGGATGACGCAAAATGCTGAAGATAATCTACAACTCTACATGATATAAGGGTACTAAGCAATTGGTCAAATTGATCAGTTTTCCTACTCCACAGTAGATAGACTGAAGGTAATTTTACATCCCATCTGACTCTGCCAGAGTGCTCAGAACTGTAATTCACATAGAAGTGACTAGACTCAGTCATCCCGCAACTGAACTACAATGGTCCGGGAAGAGATGGGCAGAAAGCCTAGAACCAGTAGGGCCATTTGGCCTTTGTAGAGGGACTAAATAGCTATGAAGACAAAACTATTTGGCTTAGGGTCAGTAACGTACAATAGAGAAGTGCTTAGGGGGCATTGAGGGGACCCAAGAGGCTAAGAGAAACTGGGGGAGAGAGAGGGGGCTTTAAAGTGTCAGAGTGTGTTCAGGCTCAGTCGTCTTGGAGCCAGGGAAACAGTGTTAAAGTACGCAGAAGGAGGTGGCGGGACCCTGTCAGCACGGGGCTGTGCATCGCAGCGAGCCCAGCGTCTGGACGTGGCATAGCTCCATGCCCCCCGGAGTGGTCTGTCAGGTCTCATGATGACCACAGAGCGCTGGGATACATGCACGCACGCACACAGACACACACGCACACACACACAGGAGATCAAGGGGCTGAGAGGGGTAATGGTCATTTCACAGCAATGGACACAGTAGTCCCTCTGGATCTCTATCCATCTTTCTCCCTCTGTTACCCCTGAGACACTCTATTTTTCTCTTTACTACTCACTCGCTCTCTTTCTTTGCTTTATCTTTTTCTTACTCTGCTGTATGTTGTCCTCTAATATTCTATCCAGATCCTTGTTTTTTTTTGTTTCAAGGTACTGTTTAATAATATATTCTGAGGGTCAACAGAAAAACAGAAGTTTAAGAAGAAAAATTTTAAAAATATATAAAACATTGAAGGGGAAAGCTGGATGCTGCTTGATCGATGTCAGGCATGTTCAGACTTGCCCCTGGTTCTGATTGGCAGATACGTGAAGGTTTTGATCTGGCGCAAGACTCGTTTGTTAAATTGGGCGTCAGTAAACCGGTAAATGAGTGGAACATTTCAGCAATGGCAGGGGTGTGAAGGCAATTTCACTTTAGTGTTTAGCATATTCTGTGACACTTCAGGGGTTACAAATCACATTAATAAACGCTTAATTACTTTAAAAGAAATTCCTCTGGCTTTAATTAAATATTAATCACTGCTTATCGCTGTCTTTTAGTCATGCTTAATTGCATGTTTGTCCCTCCTTTTTTTCCTCCATGTTTTTTATTTTATTTTGTGGAGTCTGGAATATATCGGTTTGAACACTGTGAAGATTTTCAAATGGTAAACCAGAGCTACATTGCTGCTAAACTGATATATGTTGTCTGTTTTCATCCATTTTCCTTCCTTCAAAGATGCAGAGTTAAATCTTTAAGACCTTGAGTGCATATTTCTATTGAACCATTTGCAGTTCCATGCCGATACATAAAAAAAAAATCTGTCAACATTGAAGTGCATTAAAAATGAACATGTCTTGTATAACCACTCATTTTTGTTAGTAAAATGTACAAAAGGTACAACAAGAAGCAAAATACAATATTGGTAATATATGGTTGGACAGGCAGGTTTATTGGCGACAAGGTGACAAAAGGGATGCATGTGGGGAAATTTCCACAATTTGTTACAAGTGTGAGGATAAGTCATGTTGAGCTTACTAGTAAAAACAATTACAACTGTTACAACAAAAAATCCACATCCAATGTTTTATCTTGTTGAGCTACAGTCTGGAACGGGTTTTTCCAAACCTTTACCTACACAGAGAGATTGACACTCCCCCTGACCTATCCTGTGCAAGAGCTTGGGCATTTGTCTCCGGCGCAATTGGCCACACATCATAGCTAGCCCAGAATCGCTGTATCCTGTCTGAACACCGCTGACATGTCGCTCCACACGCACAGAGCATAATTCAACTTGATTGGTTAGCTCTGCTGCAGGGCATGATTCTGGACTGTCCAACACTGTACATCAGTCTGGCCGAAGGGCATGGGGGGGTGGGGGCGCGTGGAGCTGTGTGTTATCCTGGTCCAGTTAGCAAGTCCAATTAGGCGAGAGCCCATTGGTTGAACGAATGTTCACACGTTGTTATGTGTTCTTATGTATTTATGGATGAGATATATCCACCTCTTGTCATTCTCCAAACCCATTTACATGCTCTCTCTCTCTCTCTCTCTCTCCCTCTCTCCCTCCCTTTCTCTCTCTCTCTCTCTCTCCCAAACCCTCTCATGCTCACACGCACAGTCATATGTGCGTAAAGTGTGCGTTCTAGCATGTGCACCTCTATTGTTTCTCAGTTGCAACACAAAGTGCTATAGGCTAAATAGGAGAGTGCGAGGGATGCTTAGCCCGATTCCATCTCTCTCAGTGCCCCCCAATGCTCCGCAGGCGAGAGGGTATGGCCTGGAAGCGCCAGCCATGTGCCTCCATCATACCATCACCACCACTACACCTTAACATGTATTACGGTGTCCATATTAAGACAGTCACACATCCATACCAACTCCAAACTCTAAGTGACTGACACAACTTCCATGAATGTGTGACTGTCCTAATATGGACAACATGGAAGGGTAGAATGAGCGTATGGTGTCCATATTAGGACAATCACCCATTCATGGATCCTACCCTTCCATGTTGTCCATGTGGTAACACATTTATCGGAAAGACAAACACAGTTGTATCTATTTAGCGTTAGTCATACTTGTTTGAGTTCCAGCAAAGATATCGTTAGAATCTGGGCTACACCTTGGGTGGAATTGAACCTGGAAATATGTGAGGCGGTAGAGAAATAAGTGTTGCTGATCCTACACCACCCCAGGTTTAAACAAGAGCATCGGGAGTTCTGCCTAACATACAGTTTCTTCAAGTTTGGGTTGAGTGGCAAAACAAAGAAGTAATTGAATTTTTTGGTCACACCTGTGACAATACATCAAACATTGTACTGGAACTAATTTTGTCTTAACTATTGTGTCCAATCTAGCATGAAAAACATTTTGACGATTTAGTATTTGCATATGAGTCAACCAAATTCTACAATACTCCTCTAGAACATGAATCAGCCTTTTTTTCTTCCATTTGAAGTAGATTCTGCCCATAGTTCTTACAATATCTAGATTATAGACTATGTACTGCAGATGAGTGGTAGACTATCGATTGGGCTCTGGAGCCAACCCGATAATAATTCATAAGTTACTGACTCCCTCCTCCACCGTTAAGTCTCCACTGGTGTGCTGCTTAGCTAGCTTCCTCTTGTAACTCTCCTGCCAGCAGAGTACCAGTGTGAGTGTGAGTACCAGTCCCTGCCATAACCGAGCTAACGGAGCAAATTACATCGTGAGCTCAAATGAGCTATGATCTCCAACATATCTGCTGTAGGCGGGGGGGGATTATCCCCTAATTAACACTGATACCTCCCCCATGGACAATGTCCCCTCTCATCAGTGGGCTGGCACATCTTAATGTTAGGTGCTAACTGCCTTCCTCACATATGTCAGACCTCGTTAGGGGGTCTCCACTATGCCTGTAATGTCCTCCCGTTTAATGGCTTGTAAAATATGGTTAACACTCACAATTTGGCTTTTCTCTCTTCTCTGTCTTTCTTGCCTACCCATTGTGAGATGACAAATGTGACCCGATTCAGGAAACTAGGCGTATGTTGCAAGTCACGATTTCACATGAGAGCTGTTTGAACAATTTTTTCTTTTTTTTTTTCAAAATGTTTTTTTGGGCAGAAATGCCTTCTCAAACATATCAACTTTCATGTGCCTTCATTTCAAACTTGTATGCCATCTGTAAATACTAATAAAATTGTTAAATTATGTGCCTAGTTGATTTAGCCACAGAAAAAGCGAGCAACCTTCCCGCTAGCCATGATTGGCTGAGTTAATGAGCGGGCTGGACATGCCGAGAGTTGCGATTGATCTACCATATAGCACGCGTCTGTCTATTGGAGCTGGTCAGTATGTTTAGGTAATCGTGTCGACCGCGGCATTAAAAAAAAGATGTATCGCATAGTAAAACTGCATAAATCTATTGTCAAGTTAAAGTGAACTGTTAGCTAGCTAACGTTAGCTGGCTGGCTCGCTAGTGTATGTGTATGCTCTCCACTTTCTGGTGGACCGAGTTTTGAAATCAGTGGAATTCGAGTATCATTGCTAAGGAGATTGAGAAAACACCAGTCTGGATTACATCGTCAAACTAAGGCAACCATGCATGGCATCAGATGCGTCCAACTATTATGTATACTTGTAAGATTTTCAGATATTACACGTTTCTAATTTTGACAGAAAGTGGTTTCATATCAGGTGTACTGTTAGCTGGCTGGGTCGCTAGCTAACGTTATGTGTATGATCTTATTCTTCGTATCTCAGACACATTTGCTTGACTAGTTATAGCCATAGAACCTGGTTGGTTAGCTACCTGCAGATTCATGCAGGTAGTAACGTCATGAGTTGTGATTATGGTCCATTGTTTAGCTGGCTAGCTACATGTCTTAACAAAATACTCCACTCTAATTTTGACAAAGTATTTTCATTTCAAGTTAAAGTGTACTGTTAGCTAGCTAGCTAACGTTAGCTGGCTGGCTTGCTAACTAACGTTACTTCATGCGTTGGGATTCATTGTTTACCTAGCAAGCTATCTAGCTAAATTTCTTAACAAAAGACTCTCGTCTTAGTGTGCCAGAGCGCAGACTAACTGATGCATTTTTGAACACTCAACACCCGTTGAATATGTCCGGTGTCAGTAAACGTCCGCAACAAAGCGTAATTCAATTGTTGCCATCAGCACAGTTACAGTCACCAATGCTCTGGATAACATGAAAAAAAGCCTAACCATCTCTGCTAGGGCAAGTAAAATGGTCAGAGTTGGGTGTTCTCTCATTACGTGTCTGGAAGTAGTTAGCCAATGTTAGCCAGTTTGTTTGGGCGCTTGACTGTAGTTGTGAGGTCAGAGCTTTCGGAACAACCCTACTTATTGGCCAGAGCGTCCAGTGTGCGCTCTGAACGCGAAACCACAGAGCGATAGGGCGAGTAATGTTCAGTGAGCTGTTCTCTCTCTCTTAGATGTCTGGAAGTACCTGGCAAGTTAGTACAGAACGGTTGGATCAACTCTTAAAGATATGCGTAGGGCTAAGGCTTAAGAGGGTGTGAACAATGCTGAATGGGTATAGACAAAGAAGGGCTCTCCAATAGTAGTACCAAAATATTGAAAGACGGTTTTCTCAAAAGTGAATTTACAAGTTGATCAACTTTCAAAGAAGAATTACTTTTCCATTGTTTCCTCGAATGCAGTGTATCATATACCACTTTGTAGCTCTGAGTCTCTACTGTTATCCAATGTAAAAAACTGAACTTCAAATGTTGCTACATAAGACCGAATCCAGGAGGTGAGTCACAGATATGGTATGATCGAGGACTCTTTGGGCAGACTTAATTGCGAGTGGATGTGGATGTAGAGGTGGATATACAGAGAGCATTAAAGGGAGGATCTACCAATCAAAGGCTCTGTTTGGCAGGGGATGCTGTGTTTGACAGTGGAGTACATTTTCTGCAAATGTGCAGTCTGGTTTTGCATATGTGAATGACCAGCTCAAATCGGTCTTTTGTAGCAAAAAATTTTATTGTGTTTTTTCTATTATATAAAAGTAGAGACTCAGAACTACAAAATGGTATATCATACGCTGCATTTGAAGAACAATGGGAAAGTAAATCTGCTTTGAAAGTTGTTAAACTTGTAAACTCACTTTTGAGAAAATGGCCTTTGAATGTTTTGGTACCTACTGAAGATCTCTCCTTTGTCTACATCCATTCAGCATTGTTCACACCCTCTTAAGCCAGCCCCTCTTTAAGGATACACATGTGAGGTCATGTGCTAAACAGTGAGTAGTGTAGTAAAGATTAAGACTAAAAGTGGTAAAGGTAGTAGTCTACAATAAGGAAAAATGAGTGGGTCATGTGAAAGAAATGCTATAACCCCCAGCCACATATTGCCAACCTTCTACAGAAGGTGTAAACGGTACAGCCAAATGTTTACTTACATAGTAGCAATATCAGAAATACACTACCGGTCCACAGAGTGAAGGAAAAGCAGCCAGCAAGTGCTCAGCATATGTGGGAACTTCTTAAAGACTCTTGGAAAAGCATTCCAGGTGAAGCTGGTTGAGAGAATGCCAAGAGTGCGCAAAGCTGCTATCAAGGCAAATTAGTTTAACACTTTTTTGGGTACTACATGATTCCATATGTGTTACTTCATAGTTTTGATGTCTTCACTATTATTCTACAATGTAGAAAACTGTAAAAATAAAGAAAAACCCTTGAATGAGTGGATGTTCTTAAACTTTTGACCGGTAGTGTAGATAGTGTCATTATAAATAAAATAATATACAGTTTGTAAAATAACAATATCAAAACAATATCAGTGATAGATGAGGTAGTTTTATGCGTACAATCTGGGGTAAAGTGGCTGAGCAACAGGATAAAAAAAAATTGTAGCAGCAACGTATGGTGTGTGTTTTAGGAGAGGGTAATTTGAATAGCGTCACTGCAGATAGTGCTGATGACTGGTCTGTCCGAACCACGCATGAACAAGGGAATCTATATTCGGAGAGCCTGTTTCCGTCCTGCCCTTGACTTTGGTGCAGGGCATGTGATGTCCATAGCCTCTTTGTCACAAAACCTGATCTTCTCAAAAACCTAAGTTTGTCTAGCTGTGTCCAGTCCAGGTGGTGCTTGCACAGGCATGGATGTCAACGCTGTGGCACACTCAGACGAGAGTGCTCTGAAACAGTTGTTGCAGTGACGTTCTATTGAAATGGATACTTGCATAGTTTTGTATTTTTGTTAAGTTTTACTACACGATCCATAAAAAAAAATCTGCATTCAAAATGACCGGCTCAAATAGACAGAAGCGTGCTATATTGCAGACCAAACCAAACTCATCTCTCGGCATGTCTAGCCACTCATAGGTAACGGGAATGTTGCTGACTTTTTCTGTGGCTTAATCAACTAGGCTCGTAATTTAACAATTGCATTCGTATTTACAGATGGCATTCAAGTTTGTTATTAACTTCTTAGGGAGCGGCTCCCGAGGTGACGGTTTTGGAGAGTCTGGTGTGCCCAAAGTAAAATGCATGCCACTCAGGCCCAGAAAATAGGATATGCACATAATTAGTACTATTGGATAGGAAACACTCTGAAGTTTCTAAGAGTGTTAAAATAATGTATGTGAGTATAACAGACGTGATATAGCAGGCGAAAACCAGAGGAAAATCCATTCGGATTTGCAGTTTTTTTTGTAAATGAGCATCTTCTCCATTGTGCCTATTGCATACAACTTTATGTAGGACTGAGACTGCAGTACCTATGGCTTCCACTTGATGTCAACAGTCAACAGACAAAGACTGGGAATTCTAGCAGTGACCAGAACGGATAGGGAGAGGAAATTGTCAGGCGACCACTTTTGTAAACAAGGTTTGACGTGCGCGAGATTGTGAACGCGCACCACTTTATTTTCCTTTCCTATCGTTCACATTATCGTCCGGTTGAAATATTACAGCAAATATACCCAAAAGGATACCTAAGGATACATTAAAAATTATGTTGATTTGTTTGTAGAAAGTGTATAGGTATAATTTGAACGTGTTCTCTTCACGGTTCAATGGGCGACTCAACGGTGGATTTTATGATCATAACGCGCCAACTAAACAGAGATTTATCCTATATTATTTACTGAAAAAGATTGGTTTCTTCGTACCTAACAGAAGCAACCTGTGAACCCTTCGGGAGTCGTCTTCAAGTAGTTTCCATTCGCTAAAATATAATCGCTAAAATACGCAAAACACTCTGGGCACAACCCAATACCTAAATACGATTACGTATTTATAATCTCCACGATGGGAGTTTGTTAGTAATGTTGTGCTTTCACCGTAAAGACTTTTTGAAATCTGACAACGCTGTGATATTGCCAAGAATCAGAGCTTTTGATGACTATGCAACAATTGTATATTTATGAATGTTTAATAATTCAACTTTTGGATTTTGAATTTGGCGCCTCACATTTCACCGGGTAGTGTCGGGAGCCCCACTGCTCCCTAAGTAGTTAAGGCACAGGAAAGTTCACATGTTCGAGAAGGCATTTCTGCCCCAAAAAACATTTTGATTAAAAAAAAGTTTACGTTCAAACGGCTCTCTTGTGAAGTAGTGACCCGCGACATACGCCTAGTTTCCTGAATCGGGTCACATATGAACTAATGTATGAACTAATGTTGTATACTACATCACCAGTCTAGTGGTCATTAGCATATGTTTCACCACGTATTCATCTGTGTACCCTCACATGTTTTCCCCAACAATAGAACTTTTCATTCAATCTAACAATGATCAGAATTCATATAAAGAAAGTAACATTTTCCCCAAACCTTAATTTCACCATTGATTACCTGTGTCTAAGAAATCTATTACATGCGAGAAATAAGTTCATTCTGGCATTAGTATTGATCACACTAAAAGCAAATGTCCCCTCTGAATATGCAATGAAATGCTTGATACGCCAGTGAAAACACCATGTAAGAATTATCCTACAGTCAAGAGTGTGTTCTCTCTCTCTCTCTCTCTCTCTCTCTCCCCTCTTCCCTAATCGCACTCTCCAATGCATCCACTGTATGTTGCATTGTGAAAAAAGCAAACAAGATTATTTTTCATTTTCTGTTCACCCGCTCACTCCACACACTTCTGCACAGTACATTTGGCCCACCCCTCTCTCCCCCGACCCTCTTGATTGAGGGCTAATGAAAAAGCTGTCCTGAGCGCCGCTCCCCTCCCTGTATCCATTAGGAATAATTAGACGGGAACAATTTTGATGCCTGTAACCTCGGCGAGTGTGGCTAATGGCGTTATAAATTGCTCCTTGTCCTGGGCCCTGCTAGTGTTGTCGTCGTGCGGCGCTAGCGAGGAGGGCGAGCCGCTTAATTCCAAAGCACTCTGTCAACAGCACTGATTTGTGTGTTTAATGAGAGCGTTTAAAACAACAGCCGCGGCTCATGCATCCTAATGGTGGCGGCAGGAGCAGGTTCGATAAAGAGGCTTGTCCGTCGTAATTAGCGGCGACAAAGGCCCGGGATTAAGAGAAGGGGGCCCGCAGCCGCCGCACTGCACTCAAATGGGCCCCTGTTGCTACTGTCACTGTGAGACCGCCTCTCTCTCTCTGAATGACTCTCTCTCCTTCCTTCTCTAATTTTCACTCTCTCTCACAATTCAATTCAAAGGGGCTTTATTGGCATGGGAAACATTTGTTTACATTGCCAAAGCAAGTTAAAAGTGAGAAGATTTTTTTTTTTAGAAATGAACAGTATTCATTGCATTCAAAAAACGCCACAAATATTGCTGCTATGATTGCACATTGTGGTATTTCTCCTAACATATATGGGAGTTTATCAATGTTTGATTTGTTTTCAAATTCTTTGTGGGTCTATGTGATCTGTGGGAAATCTCTCTCTCTCTCTCCCTCTCTCTCTCTCTCTCGCTCTCTGTCTCTCTGTCTGTCTATCTTACTTTCTCTCTCTCTCTCTCTCTCTCTCACAGTACTCTGTTTCTCCCTCTCCATTCTGTCTCTTTTGTTCTCTCTTAGTACCTCTCACACTAACCCTCTCGCTCTCTCGCTCTCTCTCTTTCACACTATATCTACCACTACATTTTTCTACCTTGATTTTGTCTAGTTTCTCTCCTCCTCTTTCTTTATATTCCTCTAATGTCTCATCTTGCGTGTCTTGCTTAATAAAGGCATGTTTTGCTCTTTCTCTCTGTTCCCCCTACAGCTCTAACAGTGGGACAATAAGAGGGTCAGATGGGTAATATGCCAACAGGCTGAGGACTGCGCGAGTGTGTGTGTGTGTGACACAGGCGTGAAGGAGCGAGCTGGCACTGACAGCTGCCCCCTCATGTTATCAATGGATAGAGTGACCAACCATTTATGACATAAGCTCTGATTGAGACCAGGGTCATATTCATTAAGGTTAACAACAGAAAACATTTAAAAAATGAAAATGTGAGTTTCTCAATGGTCAAGTCCAGGTTGTCCCACTCTGTTTCATTCTGTCGTCTTCCGTTTGGTACGGAATGGAAGCAACCCTGTACAGAGGACGAGCACAGTAATCAGCCAAACACATTATAATAGCTGGATAAAGTGATATGAACTTTTATTCTTTAGAGCATGGTGTGCTAAGGAGGCTGTAATATGTTTTAATCAGCCCTGTTGTGCTGAGGTCCTCTCAGAGACTGTGGATGTATCCCAAATGTCACCAGATTCACTTTATAGTGCACTACTTTTGACCAGAGATTTTTGGGCCCTGGTCAAAAGTAGTGCACAACATCGGGAATAGGGTGTCATTTGGGATACCGCCTCTGTCTCCGTAATGGATGGAAAAGGAGAGAGTGACAAAGCCAGACAGCGCATTTTAAAAGGTGTTCAATTCACTCGTAAATGCATGCTGACAAGATTAATTGAGCATTGCAAATGGTAAACTCTGAACCCACACACACAAGAATAGACAAATACAGACAGATTCATACACAGACACACACACACACATACTGTACATACAGATGCACACACAGACATAGACAGTGGCGCACGCTGTGTGTGTGTGTGTGTGTGTGTGTGTGTGTGTGTCAGTCACAAACATGCACACACACCCCTCCTCCGGCTCTTCCCTAGACCCACTTCCACGTGTCTTGCACTGCACAAATTACTTGATGGGCAGTTAAATGTAGGGGTCGGGGGTTAAATGAACACCGTTGTTTATGAGGATGCGGTGTGAATCCATTTGCATTCTAATATTCCCCCCTTTTCTGAAAGACACACACGAAAGGAGGGAAGGGAGAGGTGGGGAGGCTAGGGCTGGTGGACGGCTTGTTTTAAAATCCTATTATCAAGTTATTTATGGAATTCACGGCCTGACAACCTCTGTGACCTTGTTTTGTTAAACATGAACCAGACACGATTCCCGCACGCTGCACCGCCTATTAGCTTTTGTTTTCAATAGCCTTAAAATGTCACCAACTTCAATCACCCCATGGGCAGCTCCCTGCTTGTGTGCTTGGCCCCATCAAATAGACGCATGGCACACACACACACGCATGTGCATGCAGGCACGTACACACACACTCACACACACTAGACACCCCCTCCACTTCTTTCCAAAAACAGATCAGCACCACACCAGCCAGACACCATCCCATCCTAGACTCCATCCCATTTGTCTCTGTCTGAGTCTGTGTTTGTTTGTGGCTTAACCGGCCACGGCTGAGTCTCCGCAGCTAGTCTTAGGCTGAGCCATGCAAATTCCAACCCTCTCTTTAGCCTAATGCTCTTGTTTAAACATGTGCTGCTCATCCATTCCCTTAGCCATCAGTACACCATCACACACACACGTGCACGCACGCACGCCACACACGCATGCACACTCAGTTGCTGTCCACTTATTACTAATCAACAAACCAGAGGAGTATTCTAAATAAATACTGTATAATCCTATGCCTCCGATGAGAGATGCAGGGTGGAGAGACGTGGTGTTGTGGAGGTAGAGGAGGTAGAGGTTTGCAAGGTTGTATGCAAAGTTTGGTTTCACCTTGCAGGGGAGGAAGAGTGAGTGTGGGTAATAACACAATAAATATTCCCTCACTCGCTGACCCGCATTTGCACTTGTTAGTGGGCGCCGCACACTCATTGGCCGAGAGGCGTGCAGCGGTGGAGGGCGGCCATTAAAGGACAGGTGTAAACAAACCCTGACCACGGTGCTCGCCACAGCGCAGGCCATCGTTGTTACGGAGGCCAAGCAGAAACAGGCCGATGCCTGTTATTAGCAGTACTGAACGACGAATGAGCGAGATGACAAAAGTACATAAATCAGCATAGCGACGGTAAGGTGCTTTTATGTGCATACAGTGCATTCGGAAAGTACTCACACCTCTTGACTTTTTCCACATTTTGTTACGTTGCAGCCTTATTCTAAAATTGATTAAATACAAATGTTTTATCATCAATCTACACAAAATACCCCATAATGACAAAGCGAAAACAGGTTTTTAGAATTTTTTGCACATTTATAATTTTTTTAACAGAAAAACCTTATTTACGTAAGTGTTCAGACCCTTTGCTATGACACTGGAAATTGAGCTCAGGTGTATTCTGTTTCCGTTGATCATCCTTGAGATGTTTCTACAACTTGATTGGAGTCCACCTGTGGTAAATTCATTTGATTGGACACTGTGGACATTGCATGTCAGAGCAAAAACCAAGCCATGAGGTTGATGGAATTGTCCTTAGTGCTGCTAGGCAGGATAATGTCAAGGCACAGATTTGGGGAAGGGTACCAAAAAGTGTCTCAGTATTGAAGATCCCCAAGAACACAGTGGCCTCCATCATTCTTAAATGGAAAAATATGGAACCACCAAAACTCTTCCTAGCGCTGGCCGCTCCGACCAAACTGAGTAATCGGGGGAGATAGGGCCTTGGTCAGGGAGGTAACCAAGAAACCGATGGTCACTCTGACAGAGTTCCAAAGGTCCTCTCTGGAGATGGGAGAACCTTCCAGAACGACAACCATCTCTGCAACACTCCACAAATCACAAATCTGGCCACTGGTACAGTAGAGTGGCCAGACGGAAGCCACTCCTCAGTAGGCACGACAGCCCGCTTGGAGTTTGCTAAAAGGCACCTAAAGGACTCTCAGACTGTGAGAAACAAGATTATCTGGTCTGATGAAACCAAGATTGAAATCTTTGGCCTGAATGCCAAGCGTCACGTCTGGAGGAAACCTGGCACCATCCCAACGGAGAAGCATGGTGGTGACAGCATCATGCTGTGGGGATACTTTTCAACGGCAGAGACTGGGAGACTAGTCAGGATTGAGGGAAAGATGAACGGAGCAAAGTACAGAGAGATCCTTGATGAAAACCTGCTCCAAAGAGCTCAGGACCTCAGACTGGGGTGAAGGTTCACGTTCCAACAGGACAATGACCCTAAGCACACAGCCAAGACAACGCAGGAATGGCTTCGGAAAAAGTCTCTGAATGTCCTTGAGTGGCTCAGCCAGAGCCCAGACTTGAACCCGATCGAACATCTCTAGAGAGACCTGAAAATAGCTGTAAATCGACGCTCCCCATCCAACCTGACAGAGCTTGAGAGTATCTGCAGAATAGAATGGGAGAAACTCCCCAAATACAGGTGTGCCGAGCTTGTAGTGTCATACCCAAGAGGACTCAAGGCTGTAATCGCTGCCAAAGGTGCTATAAAAAAGTACTGAGTAAAGGGTCTGAATACTTATGTAAATGTGAAAAAAATAAGAAAATACATCTATTTACCTTTTTGCTTTTTCATTATGGGGTATTGTATGTAGATTGATGAAGGAAACAAACGATTTAATCCATTTTAGAATAAGCCTGTAATGTAACAAAATGTGGGAAAAGTCGAGGGGTCTGAATACTTTCTGAATGCACTGTATACCCTCCACTTCTGTCTCTTTCACTTTTTCTGTCTTTCTTTCTGAATTTACTAATTTACTAATGATCTTATGTACAGAATATTTATTTTAGGCAAAGAAGAAGAAGACGCCTGAAGGAGGAGAGATTACTAGAAACAAACTCGGTTTACCCTTTTTTCTGTGGATTAATTGTCGGTTATAGAGGACCTTGTGCATTTCATGTAAAATAACAACCCAATGTTTGTATCCCAGAACAAATTAGCTAGCAACAGCTAGCTAGCTAGCTAAATTGCCATAAATGTTTAATGCTTTTCGACCTGTCCCCAAATGAATATTGTTGTTACAAAGTTAGTTTTGATATTTCAACCTGCGTGTCCTGATCGCGTCTGGTGTTGGTGGACAAAATCAACATGTGCGCGAATGGTCTGGTCAGTATTTTATTCCACATTTTGTTGTGTTATAGCCTGAATACACAATGGATTAATCACCTTTGGCAGTGATTACAGCTGTGAGTCTTTCTGGGTAAGTATCTAAGAGCTTTCCACACCTGGACTGTGCAACATTTGCCCATTCATCTTTTCAAAATTCTTCAAGCTCTGTCAAATTGGTTGTTGATCATTGCTAGACAACCATTTTCAGGTCTTGCCATAGATTTTCAAGTGGATTTACGTCAAAACTGTAACTCGTCCACCCAGGAACCTTCAATGTCTTCTTGGTAAGCAACTCCAGTGTAGATTTGGCCTTATGTTTAAGGTTATTGTCCTGCTGAAAGGTTAATTCATCTCCCAGTGTCTGGTGTAAAGCAAACTCAAGCAGGGTTTCCTCTAGGATTTTGCCTGTGCTTAGCTCCATTCCATTTATTTTTATCCTGAAAAATTCCCCAGTCCTTTACGATTACAAGCATACCCATAACATAATGCAGCCACCACTATACCTGAAAATATAAAGAGCAGTACTCGTTAATGTGTTGTATTGGACTTTCCCCAAACCTAGCACTTTCTATTCAGGACAAAAGGTTAATAGCTTTGCCACATTTCTTTGCAGTATTACTTTAGTGCCTTGTTTCAAACAGGATGCATGTTTTGCAATATTTTTATTCTGTACAGGCTTCCTTCTTTTCACTCTGAAAATTAGGTTAGTATTGTGGAGTAACTACAATGTTGTTGATCCACCCTCAGTTTTCTCCTATCACAGCCATTAAACTATGTAACTGTTTTAAAGTCACCTTTGACCTCATGGTGAAATCCCTGAGAAGTTTCCTTGCTCTCTGGCAACTGAGTTATGGAGGATGCCTCTATCTTTGTAGTGACTGGATGTATTGATACACCATCCAAAGTGTAATTCTAACTTCACCATGCTCAAAGGGATATTCAATGTCTGCTTTTTTATTTTTATCCATCTACCAATAGGTGCGCTTCTTTGTGAACCATTGGAAAACCTCCCTGGTCTTTGAGGTTGAATCTGTGTTTGAAATTCACTTCTCGACTGAGGGACCTTACAGATAATTGTATGTGTATTTTAATTAATGTTACCTGTCTCTCTCCATTCCAATGTATTGATTATGTTAGCTTCCAGGTTGGCCTCTGAAAATCACCTCGAGATCTCTCTGACTTCTCTGCCAGAGGTGTGTAGGTAGGCTTGTTCCATCCAGGCCCAGTCAACCGAGCTTCACACTGCTCCAATGTTTCTTCCATTATTCAACAGCCACCAGGTGTAAGTCTACTTGAATACTGGTTAGGCAACCACATACTGTATTATACGCTTGGTTCCTTGTTAAGTTTTGGTTGCCTAGATGAGACGAATATCGTTAAATGCCAGTTTAGGGTATAAAAGCATAAGCTTGAGCTGTTTTAAGGTGAATACCCTGCTCATCCATCTTAATGCATCACTTATAAATAAGTACATGTCATTTTATGGGATAGGAGTCATACGAAACAATCAACCGCTCAACTTAGGTTAAAAACTCACCTGGAAATACTGGATATCCAACCTGTAAATTAAACATATAGGCCTGTAGGTGTTGCTGTCAACCTCAATTTAAGTACGGAATCTGTATTGACGATGTTCCTAATATGGATTCCGTATATATGACTGAAAACATACATGCCCCTTGCTCCCTGCATCTAGAAATGTTGTAGGCCTATGTCCACTGATCTGATGTGCAAGTGCTTAGATACAGTATGTGTTAATCTTGTTTTGGCAGTGTCTTATGTCAGATAATGGGCTATAACTGAGGGTGTGCCCCTCACAGGAAACCACACACACTAACACACACACAGTCCCAGTAGTCTCAGCCATACATCAGCTCCCTAGAGGGGCAAGAAGAGAGAGGGCTCCCATCATGTTTATATATGACAGGGATCAGCGTATTATGATGCAGGTGCTTATCGACCCACGATGCTGATCTGATTTTTCTTTCTGTGCTGAAGCCGCATCGCTTGTCAAAGCCGGACGAGACAGGGAGCCGTGGCAACGGCCTTGGCAATGCGCCGTGTCAGCAGTGCCCGGCTTCACTTGTCCCTGTCTGTCACCTGTCTTGTTTTATTTTTTTTCCTTTTCATGTATTTTTTTTGCAAGGGCAGTTTTTGTGCCATTGATACAGAAATACACACACACACACACCGCAACACGTGGCACACCTGGTTGTCAGTGCCTCAGGACAGCCTCTCATTCGTACAGAGGGAGAAGTGCCAAAAAGGCACAGCCCATTCCAGCAGTGCACTGGGCCCTTTCCAGAGAGGGCGATGAGAGAAAAGAGGGAGACGGACGGAGAGGTTAATGGATAAGGCCAAAGGCAATGAGCATCATTCTATAGTTTTTCGGAACTAACATGATTATTCTCCATACCTACACACATATCCTCTCCAACGGTCTCTGGTTCTCTATGGCTCAATTAAGATTAATATTATTGGCTACATTTTCTAGGGCAATGCATTCATTTGCAAACAATATGATCTAATGGAGACTAAAAGAGATATCAGGTACTTGTATGTTTTATGAGTAGGGCCTCCTTACTCGCTACTCAAGTGCCTTCTGGGAGAGGACATAAGACCAGACTAAGAGCACTGTAAAATGACAGACTATAACCATTCACAACACCCCATAATGCTTTGTATTCAGGAAAAAAAGTTAATTTCTTTGCCACATGTTTTGAAGTACTAATTTAGTGCCTTATTTATTGCATGTTTGGGGGAAAAACATTTCTGTAAAGGCTTTCTTCTTTTCACCCTGTCATTTCAAATCAAATCAAATGTTATATGTCACATGCGCCGAATACTGTCACGATCTCCTGAAGGGACAGACCAAGGCGCAGCGATGCTTCCAGTATACATTTTTATTTATCCACGTAACTGGGCAAAATAACAAAATATAAACGAAGATCGTGATGCTGAACATAACTACACACATAACAAGCTATGCACAAACAATAACCCACAAAATCCTATTGAAAACTACAAACATATATATGGTTCCCAATTAGAGGTAACGACACTCAGCTGCCTCTAATTGGGAACCATTTCCCCAACATAGAAATACAACACCTAGAACTAAAAAACCCTTCACCAAAAACGAAACTAAACACGCCAGCCTAAAAACTCTGGCCTGGACGTGACAGTACACCCCCCAAAGGCGCGGACTCCGACCGCGCCAAAGGTCCATGGGGGGGTCTTCGGGTGGGTCTTTTCCTTCCAGGTGGCTGCTCCGGTGCCGGCCGTGCTGGCTTGATGTCACGCACCGGAGGCCCTGGGCTATTAGCCGGAACTCTGGTGCGAGGAGCAGGAACCGGCCGTGATGGGCTCCTGACGAGCATTGGGTCTCTGGTGCGAGGAGCAGGAACCGGCCATACTGGGCTCACTGTTGCGGGCCACGGACTGGGCACCGTCTCTGGAGGTTCCGGACTGGGGACCCTCTCTGGAGGTTCCGGACTGGGGACC
>QNTS01000194.1:2465966-2476079 GCA_003317085.1 Hucho hucho | reverse complement strand
GGGGGGGCTGCCTCTCGGGTTTCCGCGCCAGGCGAGTCCCAACATATCTCTCCCTCTCCGGGTTCCACGCTCCATATACATCCTCATAACTCCCTCGCTCAGTCTTCGCCGCTTCCATCTCCTTCTTGGGGTGACGATGCTCCGTCGTTTTCCTCCAAGGCCCCTTACCAGCCAATATCTCCTCCCATGTCCAGGACTCCTTTTGACATCGCTGCTTGGTCCTTTTGTGGTGGGTTATTCTGTCACGATCTCCTGAAGGGACAGACCAAGGCGCAGCGATGCTTCCAGTATACATTTTTATTTATCCACGTAACTGGGCAAAATAACAAAATATAAACGAAGATCGTGATGCTGACCATAACTACACACATAACAAGCTATGCACCAACAATAACCCACAAAATCCTATTGAAAACTACAAACATATATATGGTTCCCAATTAGAGGTAACGACACTCAGCTGTCTCTAATTGGGAACCATTTTCCCAACATAGAAATACAACACCTAGAACTAAAAAACCCTTCACCAAAAACGAAACTAAACACGCCAGCCTAAAAACTCTGGCCTGGACGTGACAAATACAACAGCTGTAGGGCCTACCGTGAAATGCTTACTTACAACCCCTTAACCAACAATGCCGATTTAAAAAAAAAGAAAGCAATAAAATATTTGCACAAAAAAAACGCTATATACAGGCGGTTCTGGTACTGAGTCAATGTGCAGGGGTATCAATCAATCAATCAAATGTATTTATAAAGCCCTTCATACATCAGCTGATGTCACAAAGTGCTGTACAGAAACCAAGCCTGCAAGCAATGCAGGTGTAGAAGCACGGTGGCTAGGAAAAACTCCCTAGAAAGGCCAGAACCTAGGAAGAAACATAGAGAGGAAACAGGCTAAGAGGGGTGGCCAGTCCTCTTCTGGCTGTGCCGGGTGGAGATTATAACAGAACATGGCCAAGATGTTCAAATGTTCATAGATGACCAGCAGGGTAAAATAATAAAATCACAGTGGTTGTAGAGGGTGCAACAGGTCAGCACCTCAGGAGTAAATGTCAGTTGGCTTTTCATAGCCGATCATTCAGAGTATCTCTACCGCTCCTGCTGTCTCTAGAGAGTTGAAAACAGCAGGTCTGGGACAGGTAGCATGTCCGGTGAACAGGTCAGGGTTCCATAGCCGTAGGCAGAACAGTTGAAACTGGAGCAGCAGCACGACCAGGTAGACTGGGGACAGCAAGGAGTCATCAGGCCAGGTAGTCCTGAGGCATGGTCCTAGGGCTCAGGTCCTCCGAGAGAGAGAAAGGAAGAAAGAAGGAGAGAAAGGAAGAAAGAAAAAGAGAGAGAGAATTAAAGAGAGCATACTTAAATTCACACAGGACACCGTATAAGAGAGGAGAAATACTCCAGATATAACAGACTGACCCTAACCCCCTGACACAAACTATTGGAGCATAAACACTGGAGGCTGAGACAGGAGGTGTCGGGAGACACTGTGGCCCCGTCCGACGATACCCCCGGACAGGGACAAACAGGCAGGATATAACCCCACCCACTTTGCCAAAGCACAGCCCCCACACCACTAGAGGGATATCTTCAACCACCAACTTACCATCCTGAGACAAGGCCGAGTATAGCCCACAAAGATCTCCCCCAGGTTATTCGAGGTAACTGAGGTAATATGTACATGTAGGAAGGGGTAAAGTGACTATGTGTAACAGTGTTGCTTCCATCCCTCTCCTCACCCCTACCTGGGCTCGAACCAGGGACCCTCTTCACACATCAACAACTGCCTCCCATGAAGCATCGTTGCCTATCGCTCCACAAAAGCCACGGCTCTTGCAGAGCAAGGGAAACAACTACTTCAAGGTCTCAGAGCGAGTGACGTCACCAATTGAAACGCTATTAACGCGCACCCCGCTAACTAGCTAGCCATTTTACACCGGTTACATATGCATAATTAATAAACAGCGAGTACCAGCAGCGTAAAAAGGGGGTCAATGCAAATTGTCCGGGTAGCAATTTGATTAACGTTGTCATGCCCTCATCACGACTGTCTTGGTGTGTTTGGACCCTGATAGTTTGTTAGTGGTGTGGACACTAAGGAACTTGAAGCTCTTGACCCACTCCACTACAGCCCAGTCAATGAGAATGGGAACATGCTGGGCCCTCCTTTTCCTGTAGTCCACGATCAGCTCCTTTGTCTTGCTCACATTGAGGGAGAGGTTGTTGTCCTGGCACCACACTGCCAGGTCTCTGACCTCCTCGCTATAGGCTGTCTTATCATTGTCGGTGATCAGGCCTACCACCATTGTGTGGTCAGCAAACGTAATGATGGTGTTGGAGTCATGTGTGGCCACGCAGTCGTGGGTGAACAGGGAGTACAGGAGGGGACTAAGCACGCACCCCTGAGGGGACCCCATGTTGAGGACCAGCGTGGCAGATGTATTGTTGCCTAGCCTTACCACATGGGGGCGGCCCGTCAGGAAGTCCAGGATCCAGTTGCAGAGGGAGGTGTTTAGTCCCAGGGTCCTTAACTTAGTGCTTAGCTTTGAGGGCACTATGGTGTTGAACGCTGAGCTGTAGTCAACAAACAGTATACTCAAATAGGTGTTCATTTAGCTTAGGTGGGAAAGGGCAGTGTGGAGTGCAATAGTGATTGTGTCATCTGTGGATCTGTTGGGGCAGGATGTGAATTGAAGTGGGTCTAGGGTTTCTGGGATGAGGATGTTGATGTGAGCCAAGACCAGCCTTTCAAAGCACTTCATGGCTATTGATGTGGGTGCTACGTGGCGTTTGTCATTTTGGCAAGCTACTTTGGCATTCTTGGGCACAGGGACTATGGTGGTCTGCTTGAAACATGTAGGTATTACAGACTCGGTCAGGGAGAGGTTGAACAGTGAAGACACTTTCCAGTTGGTCTGCGTATGCTCTGAATACGCATCCTGGTAATCCATCTGGCCCTGCGGCCTGTTTAAAGGTCTCACTCATATCGGCTACGGAGAGAGTGATCACACAGTCGTCCGGAACAGTTGGTGCTCTCATGCATGGTTAAGTGTTTCTTGCCTCGAAGCGAGCATAGAAGGTACGTAGCTCGTCTGGTAGGCTCGAGTCACTAGGCAGCTCGCTGCTGGGTTTCCCTTTGTAATAGTTTGCAAGCCCTGCCACCTCTGACGAGCATCAGAGCCGGTGTAGTAGGATTCGATCTTAGTCCTGTATTTACGCTGTATTTATGCCTGTTTGATGGTTCGTCGAAGGGCATAGCGGGATTTCTTATAAGTGTCCGGTTTAGTGTCCCGCTTCTTGAAAGCGTCAGCTCTAGCCTTTAGCTCTGTGCGGATGTTGCCTGTAATCCATGGCTTCTGGTTGGGATATGTACTTACGGTCACTGTGGTGACGACGTTGTCAATGGACTTTTAGATGAAGCCGCTGACTGATGTGGTATACTCCTCAATGCCATCGGATGAATCCCGGAACATATTTCAGTCTGTTCTAGGGAAACAGTCCTGTAGCTTAGGATCTGCGTCATCTGACCATTTCCTTAATGTGCGAGTCATTGGTGCTTCTTGCTTGAGTTTTTGCTTGTAAGCAGGAATCAGAAGGTTAGAATTATGGTCAGATTTGCCAAATGGAGGGCGAGGGAGAACTTTATATTTGTCTCTTTGTGTGGGGGTAATGATGGTCTAGAGTTTTTTTTCCCTTTGGTTGCACATTTAACAAGCTGGTAGAAATCAGGTAAGACAATGGGTCAACCTGAGTGGTGCAGTGGTCTAAGGCACTGCATTAGAAGGAAGTGCTAGAGGCGTTACTACAGACCCAGGTTCATTTCCCGGGCTGAGCCACAGATTAACTGACATTCATGTCTTAAAGTAATGATGGACTTTTGTTTCTCTTTACTTATTTGAGCTGTTCTTCCCATAATATGGATGTCACAGTTTTCTGATGGAGCGGACCAAGATGCAGCGAGGGTTCCAGTATACATACTTTTATTTAAGTGCAACTGGCAACAAAACAATGACAGACCGTAACGCAGGTGTGGCACACAGGTACACACACATAGATACAAACAATAACCCACAAGGCAAGTGGGGCAGGGAACCAACTTAAATAGGATTCCCAATTAGAGGCAACGACAACCAGCTGCCTCTAATTGGGAACCTAACAAAAAACCAACATAGAGTTCCCTACATAACCCTAGTCACGCCCTGACCCAACACACCATAGAGAAACCTAGAGAGCTCTCTATGGCCAGGGCGTGACAATGGACTTCGTATTTTACCAAATAGGGCTATCTTCTGTATACCACCCCTACTTTGTCACAGCATAACTGATTGGCTCAAACACATTAACTTCTTAGGGAGACGGTTTTGGAGAGTCTGGCGTGCCCAAAGTAAAATGCCTGCCACTCAGGCCCATGCACATAATTAGTACCATTGGATAGGTGACACTCTGAAGTTTCTAAAAGTGTTAAAATAATGTCTGTGAGTATAACAGAAGTGATATAGCAGGCGAAAACCCAAGGAAAATCCATCTGGAATTGCAGTTTTTGTAACCTTTGCTCTGATTGAGACTCTCCCCATTGACTTCAATGCAATCAGTAAGCAGAACGGATAGGAAGAGGAAATGGTCAAAGGAGCTCAGATGTCAATAAGATTTCTCGGGTGCGAGACTGGGTGCGCGCCCCACTTTATTTTACTTTAACGTTTAGGTGACCATCCGAGTGAAATATTATTGCTAATATTCATAAAAGGATAGCTAAGGAGGCATTATAACTGGTCTTTGATTTGTTTAGGAAAGGTTTATAGGTATATTTGAACGGGTTCTCTTCAAGTTTCAATGGGCGATTCGACGTTGGATTTTCTGAACATAACGCGCCAACCAAATGGAGATTTATGGATATAATAAATTACTTTTTCTAACAAAAGAACCATTGGATGTCTTCGTTGGACACTTGGGAAGCCCTCAGCAGAAGTTCTTCAAAAGGTAAGGGATTTGTTTTAGCTGTGATATGGGTTTTGTGTGACCCGCGCTGGTTTATGAATTTATGCTAATGCATAAATATTGGAGGTGCTATCCTCAAACAATCAAATGTTGTGCTTTCGCCGTGAAGCCTTTTTGAAATCTGACAACGCTGTGATATTGCCAAGAATCAGAGCTTTTGATGGCTATGCAACACTTGTATATTGATGAATGTTTAATAATTCAACTTTTGGATTTTGAATTTGGCGCCTTACATTTCACCGGGTAGTGTCGGGAGTGGCCCGCAAGCGCCGATGCTCTTAAGAAGGAAAGAAATTCCACAAATATATATATACAGTACCTGTCAAAAGGTTGGACACACCTACTCATACCATGGTTTTTCTTTATTTTTACTATTTTCTACATTGCAGAATAATAGTGAAGACATCAAAACGATGAAAAAACACATATGGAATCAAAGTAGCCAACCTTTGCCTTGATGACAGCTTTGCACACTCTTGGCATTCTCTCAACCAGCTTCACGAGGTAGTCACCTGGAAAGCATTTAAATTAATGTAGTTTTGATGTCTTCACTATTATTCTGCAAAGTAGAAAATGTATTCTTTGACTATTTTCTTTCTATTTTCATACTTTTTAACTACTTAGGGTGCAGTGGGGCGCTACCCGGTGAAATGTAAGGCGCCAAATTCAAAATCCAAAAGTTGAATTATTAAACATTCATCAATATACAAGTGTTGCATAGTCATCAAAAGCTCTGCTTCTTGGCAATATCACAGCGTTTCAAATAGGCTTTACTGCGAAAGCACAGCATTTGATTGTTTGAGGATAGCACCTGCAATATTTATCCATTAGCATAAATTCATAACCCAACGCTGTTCTCAAAAAAGGCATAAAATCGCTAATATAAAATCCCTTACCTTTCGAAGAACTTCTGCTGAGGGCTTCCCAAGTGTCCAACGAAGACAATCCATGCTTCTTTTGTTAGAAAAAGTCATATATTGTGTCCATAAATCTCAGTTTGGTTGGCGCGTTATGATCATAAAATCCACCGTTGAGTCGCCCATTGACCCATGAAGAGAACGCGTTCACATTATACCTATCATATTTCTCCAAACAAATCAAAAAAATTTTATGTTTCCTTAGGTATCATTTTATGTATATTTACTATAATATTTCAACCGGATTGTAGCCTGAACGATAAGAAAGGAAAATAAAGTGGAGCGCGCACTCGGTTGCGCGCCCGCAAAATCTTGTTGACATCTCAGCTCACTTGACCATATTCTCTTCCTATCCGTTCTGGTCAGGGCTACCGTTTCCTGGCTTTGTATAGAGACTGTTGACATCTAGTGGAAGCCATAGGAACTGAAATCTCGGAGCTGGTTGCCTTTTAAATCAATAGGGAGACTGTCAAACAGAGCAAAGGTCACAAAAAACTGTAATTCCGGATGGATTTTCCTCGGGTTTTCGCCTGCTATATCCGTTCTGTTATACTCACAGACATTATGTTAACACTTTAAGAAACTTCAGAGTGTTTCCTATCCAATAGACTAATTATGTGCATATCCTATTTTCTGGCCCTGAGTGGGAGGCATTTTACTTTGGGCACGCCACACTCTCCAAAACCGTCACCTCGGGGGCCGCTCCCTAAGAAGTTAACTGCATTGTTGGGAAAGTGCTCATAACTGAGCATTTTAAGGTAAAATCTACAATTGTTGTGTTCAGCGCATGTGACAAATACAATTTGATTTGATTTCCCACACAAACACACATTCACTCACACAGACACACGCGCACACGCACGCATGCACACACACACACACACACACACACCTCTCAAGACACTTTGGGACATGACTGCTCCTCCTCCACCGCACTCCAGCTCGGTTTTACACCCCACAACCCCAAAACAGGGTTAATCTCCTTGGGAGAACCACCACCGCCCCCTCTACTCCTGATCCTCCACTCCCCATCATAGCACCCTCTCTGGGGATGGGGGGGGGGGCATGATGGCACTACCCTGTGTGGTGTTGGCCCCAGGCAGCACACAAGGTAACATCAAACACTTTCTTCTTTTTATGGCTTATTTTATTATTTGTTGTGGTGTGTATATGTGTGTTTGTCATTCTCCCGCGTGTCCTCAAACGCCACCACAGCCTGTTCTGTAACATCCTGTATCATTCCCTCAAGGCGAGAGAGGAGCACGGGGCCCCAACTCTAGGGGCCTCACAGGGCCTCGCGGGGCCCTTTCTGCAACAGATGCCACTGTGTTCAAAGGAGGTAGGTTCCTCCTCTAACCGCCATCTTGATGTCCCTATCCACATATGTACATGAAGACACTTAAACAGGGGCATGTTTATGGACTCTCTCACCTAACACACACTCCATCTCAGTTACCAGCATGCGCATTGCTACACACACTCAGTCACAGAGTCGTACGTACACGTTCCTATACAGCACCCACTAGACACACATTCTCACTCATCACATGCAAATATTGAAAAGAAAAAAATGTTTGGAGCCCATTCATATGTTAGAGAAAACACACACGCACGCACACACACGCGCAAATCATTATTTCCCAGTTACAGCGCCCCTGGTGCATGTGTCAGGGTTTTTGAGTGAGCATCTCCCACAGTTCCTTCATCACAACCTTGTTTCCTTTACTTCTCTGCCCTGTATAACTCTTCTTCCAACGGCCACTTCCCCAGTTTACACCAGGCACTCTACTCTTCAGAGAGCCAGAGACAAGCAGCTATCTACCTACTTACTTGTGATGAATCACGTCACACTGGCCTGAGTGGGCCTGGTTGAAAAATCGTCCTGCTAAAACGGGAGGACACAGCACACCGTATTGGAAAGTCCCCCGTCTCGCCTCGCCCCCCCAAATGAGTATCTTCTGCGCTGTCCTCCAAAGTGCATTAGGCACTGAAGAGTCATTAGTACAAATGGGTCTGTGGGTACTGTGATAGAGAAAGGAGGGGGTACAGGGAAGGCAGGGAAAGGGGGTGCATATGGTTGTCCTACGGGGGTCCTGCTGCTTTGAGCACATACACCCAAATCTCCTAGCTTGGTCCTTGTACCCTTCTCATCCCTCCACCCACCCACCACCACTCGCCATTCCCGTGGAGAAGGGGTGCCCCCCTTCCCTCTAGCCCCTATTACCTTCCTGCTCCTCTCCAGCAGAGATGGAGGATGGAGGGAAGTGCATCCAAATTTAATAATGTATCAGAGAGAGAGGTAGATCTGTTCCCCACCAGCTCTGACCCAGACGGATCCTAGCCTCTCCATTATTTAACATTTACACACACCTTGCAGCTCATTTCTAGCTCAATATTTAATAGTGGAAAAGGGTAGGGGGGTATGTTGAAAAGTCCCCCGTTGATTTTCTGTGTTATTTTGTATTTTCGCCTAATAAAAATCCCATGCATAAATAGTTAGTTCTTTGGATGTGTGTGTGTGTGAGAGTGGGGGCGAGAGGGGTGAAGATGGAAGAGAGGCAAGGAGACGGGAGGAAAGACAGACGATATCTCACAGGCGTACACACACATACTCTCGTCAAAGTTCACACATCTTAGTTCATTACGCATGCTACCCACACAGGCTGTGCACTCCAACCCCCCCCCGCCCCCCCCTCCCCACTCAGCCCCTTGAACCACCCCCTAACTCTTTTGTTCTTGGGGATTACGTGTGTGTGAGTGAGTGAGTGCAGCCAGGGGAGGTGTTTGTGGTGAGGGCGAGGGTTGGGTGGGGAATAGGAGCAGTTGGGGCGTGGAGGGGGGTCTGGCGAGAGATGATGGGGTAGGGGGTCTTTGGCAATGGCGGGCCTTTGGCAAGGAGGGAAAGTCTGAGGCCTGGCAAAGTGCTGGCCCGTTTTGTAAACATGGAATGGTTGCCAAGGCTTACTCGCTCACAGAACACACACACCCAATCTTTTTTGATCTCTCTCAACAACAAGATGCCAAAGCACAGGGATGTCCCGCAAACCAACAAGGTGACTGAGTAGTACTGTTTGCTTAGGCCTCATACATGTTTGAGGGCCTATATAAAAAACTGGACCCAAAGAAAACCAAACAAGACTGTCCAACCTTGTCATTGTCAAAACCTGCTGTCCCATTATGTACAAGCAAAACCATTATTACCAAATGCTATAATGCTGTTATAATATTTACCCAGCACATTACCATGTATGTCGTCTCATCCTCATTAATGCATTCATTTTCAAACCGTCTGTTTACAGGCTTCTGCTTATCCACTTTAACCAACAATAGCAAAACAAACTAAACAATTAATGAAGGTGTGTATGAGTTTCTTAGTGAGTCAGAGGGGGTGTGTGTACGTGTTTGTGTGCGTGCGTGTTGGTGTGTGTGTGTGTGTGTGTGTGTGTGTGTGTGTAGTGCAAGGTGGTTAACAGGTTAGAACCCAGTATCAATACTATGCCAGACATCACAGGAATGGGCAATTATTTACACCTATTTGGAATTTACCTCCTGGTGCCAAACAATCGTCTATTTTCAATTAAATATTTATCACACTTTCAATTGCCTGTTTATTTGAAGTAATGTATCAATAAATATCTATTTGGGGGAGAAACTGTGTGTATTTGCACGTATGTGTGTGTGTGTGTGTGTGTTTGTGTGTGCGTGCGCATCCTTCCGTGCTTGTGTGTGTCTGCATGCGCATGTGTGTGTGTTCATGCCAACGTGTGTGTGTGTGTGAGTGCACGTGCAGCTGCTTTAATCAAACACCACAGTGACACGAGAAGCAGAAGTTGGCTGGCGACCAATGGCTCTTAACCCGACAGCTATGTCAAGTTCGTGAATCATTTGTTGCGACGGAGGAGAGCGATGGAAGGACGAGGGGAGGAAATCGGCTCTTTATATGCAAATGCTGGCCCTGGTTTGTCAGGGCTCACCTCTTGTGCCCAGGACAACAGAAGGACCGGAGAGACTGGTTCCTAGCTGCCTCCTGGAACCCAGCCACCAGGGCTGTAAATTATGCCTGAGCACCTTGAGAAGGCTTGGCAGCAAGTAACACACAAATACTCTAACACACACACACTCTCTCTCTCTCGATTCCTTTCTCTAACACACACACACTCTCTCTCTCTCTTGATTCCTCTCTCTAACACACACACAC
>QNTS01000194.1:2354448-2465323 GCA_003317085.1 Hucho hucho | reverse complement strand
CACACACACACACACACACACAATGTCTACATTGCTTGCTCTCTCCATCACACTTTCTCTTGCTCACTCTCCTTCTATGGCTCTCTCTCTCTCTCCTTCTCTTGCTCTCTCTCTCCTCCTCTTCCTCTCTCTCTCCCCTTGGTAGTGCTCCATAAATGGACAATATATCTGATTGTCACAAAGGCAAACAAATCTACAAAGGAAAGAAAATCCATTTAAAAATTAAACCAACTTTAAAATCCCTAAGAGCATTGGTGAGAAATGTGGAATCATGATTTTAATGTGTGACTGTTTGGTGTGGCCCTGCTAATTTTTTTATGCACTTCCTATCAAGGCACAAGGAAAGACCCAGATGCAGACACAGGAGGCAGATGGTTGGAGTCTTACAATGTTTAATAATCCAAAGGGGTAGGCAGGAGAATGGTTGTGGACAGGCAAAAGGTCAAAAACAGATCAGAGTCCAGGAGGTACAGAGTGGCAGACAGGCTCGTGGTCAAGGCAGGCAGAATGGTCAGGCAGGTGGGTACAGAGTCCAGAAACAGGCAAGGGCCAAAACCAGGAGGACTAGAAAAAAGGAGAATAGCAAAAAGGAGTACGGGAAAAACACGCTGGTTGACTTGACTAAACATACAAGACGAACTGGCTCAGAGAGACAGGAAACACAGGGATACATACACTGGGGAAAATAAGTGACACCTGGAGGGGGTGGAGACAATCACAGGAACAGGTGAAACAGATCAGGGTGTGACACTTCCTGTTGCACTTGATTTTCACTTCCTGTTGCGCCTGATATGTTTGCATTTGTGTACAGTAGTAGTCTATTTATTTCACCGTGTCCATATTAGGACAGGTCACATCCATGGAAGTTGAGTGTCAGAGTCCCTAAAACGGACGCGATCATTTGTGCTACAGTGTTAGTCTGTATTTTGTAAGTACCAGATCGGCCTAAAGCAAGGCACAGACAGTTCATTCTCTTGCACTCTCTCCAGATGCCATTAACTACAGTCAAACCCATGTTGGTCTGGTGAAGTTTACCTCCTTAGCTTGTACAGTAGCTGTAGCATGATGTACTACAGTACCAGTAATGCTCTGTACAAGACATCTTGTTTTATATTAGTAAATATAAGCTAACATAGTGGTGTCCCTTTTTCTTTCCAATGAAGTACCTTTCTGCAACTCTATCCAATGATGTTACAGGGAGAGCTAGATAATGTGAATACATTAAATGGAAATGTGTAATATGGACAAGTCCTAATATGGACGTATGGTAGTGTGTTTCCGTAGTTAACTCTTTTCTGTAGCACCCATCCACAGTTACTTTGCCCTCTTCCCCTTATTCACTTTCTCTCTTTGTCCTTCCTCCTTTCTCCTTTATAATCCCTCTTTCTCTTCACTTTCTTTCCCTTCTCTCGCAGTGCATTTCTGTCGTAAGCGTAGGAAACGCACGTAGCATGGCATTATTGAGTGAAGAAGAAAAATCCATCCTAACAAAAGGAAGCGGAAGGAGTGCACACAGCCGTTGACAGTGTGGTGAATCAGGCATGGACGCTGACGCTGGAAGGTACAGCAACCACCCCTTCCCTCCTCACTCTCTCTCTAGGTCTCTACACAGTCTGTCTTTCTATTTCTCTCTATCACCTCTCCCCTCTCTCTCTCTTTCTCTCCTGTTCTGCCTTTTCATCCTCTTCCGATGGAATCCATTTCACATAATTAAAGACTCTCAAATGAAATGGCCCCTCAGGAAAAGTGGCTTTCAGCAAGAGGAGAGAGGAAAGAGAGCAGGAGCGGGAATGATTCAAAGAACCCTCCTACCCGGGGCCCACCCCAGGAGAAGTAACGAGTGTCTGCTCTGCTCTGGCCTCACGGCAGATCAATATCATCTCCGTTATTAATATCAAAAGCGCATTACTTTGTTTTGTGTCTGGCCACGCGCCAAAGCCTAGCGAGAGATCTAGCTTCGGCAGGCAGCAGCCTTTCCCCTTGGCCATTTACCAGGACCATAATTTACTTTGGTGAGTTTTTAGGGTATTGTTTTGTCAGGGCCAATCAGGTCTGAGTAACAAATGATCCTGGCGGAGTGGTGGCTAGGCGGCCGTCCATAAGTGGCGCACGTGGCCAAATTCATTTTTGAAAGTTTCACGTCAATTACTCCCGTCCTTGACTGTGGGGAAGAGCGTTGGAACACTATGGGGATGGGGGTCCGGTGGAGGATGGTCAAAAGAGAGAGCATCCCCCCTCCCCACACTCCCCCTTTCTCTCGCCGGGATGAGGTAACAACACAAACAACTGTCCCAGGGCCAGAATTAGACATGGCGCTACCTTTAATTGGCGCATTGAATTAGAGGACGACGTGCAGCGAGCCCCGCAGCGAGAAACTGAAAATATTGACCACTTAAAGGAAGAGGGGGAATTGATTTTCGAGACAAACAGCAAGCTGTAGCGTTTACCTCATACAGTGGGCTCACCCTGGGGAGGAAAGGCTACACACTGTTAGATGTGATAGCTACAGCTACAACAAGCGCCAATAAGGAAACCACTGTTTTACTGGAGTAGTCCTCAGTTCACATGTATAACACTTTTTACATTTTAGACCTACTGTATAGTGTATTTCTGGCTCAAATGTGCTTTCTTCGTGTATGGAACATACTGTAGTCTCACTAGAGTATGTAAACAATTCTTACATATAGGCGTTTTACTTTTATGTCACCTAAACTGACATATTGGTTTATAGTTATGCTGTATGATTTGACTTTTTCTTTGCAGTCTGATTTCTGATATATAATTAATTACGCCAGTGATTTGATTTTCATATTGCACTATATCTGTTGTAAAATGCAAAACCATTCTGTTAAAACATTGTCTGAAGTCCATGTCTAACACACCCAGGGATTGACAGCTGAGGTTTTGTTAAGTGATGGAAATACAGAGGTTGGAAAGAGTGTGACAGTCACAAATCTTTAGTTAGGGATATGGAGAGAGTGTGTTCTCTGTGCCAGGCTTGTGTCAACCTATTGTGTTTTATTACCCCACTTATTACAAAGCCAATAAACGATGCAGCATGGGACTTCCACTTCATATTGCTGTCATTGTGTGTGTATCCACATACAGATGTAGGATCTTAATTTGACCAGTATTGTCGCAGCAAAATAATCCTGCAGCAACCAGATTTAAACATTGAGTTCATAAGGTTGCTTGATCGGTGGTTAGGCCATTAGCTAGCCAAAATTAGTCTTCATGAAAAGTGCAATACTGTTAATTATTGTTGCAACTTTCAATTAGGTTTTGATTGACCGAATGCATGTTAAACTGACTTTTTCCTCTAGTCTTTTCTCCTTGAATACTCAATATTCATAAGTGTCAGCTGAGAACTCCATTCCCTAAATAGTCATAAGATGGCACCGCGATTTGTTTGCTAGATTTCTTTAAATAAGGGGGGGGGGGCGAAGAATAGCAATTTGTCATACGCAACATTTACGATGACCTTCAGGAAATTCCACAAACTTGTCGACAGTGACACTCAAATCACTGAGAAAGATTAATGATGACCAGTGTCTACCGTTTGAATATTTAAGAAAGTTGTTGTAATTAAAATCAATCTTCTAGTTTAGATTTTTACATTGAAAATGAAGTAAAGCCAGCTCATTACAGGTAAACGGCACACCGGAAGTTGTCCCGCTTGCGGGACACCGATCCACCAGCAATGCAGATTTAAGAAAATACATAAAAAAAAGTAAGAGAGCAGGAGTAAATAACAATGGGGCAATGCAAATAGTCTGGGTAGCCATTTGATTAGCTGTTCAAGAGTCTTATGGCTTGGGGGTATAAGCTATTTAGGAGCCTCTTGGACCTAGACTTGGCGCTCCGGTAACGCTTACTGTGCGGTAGCAGAGAGAACAGTCTATGACTAGGGTACCAGGTGGTGCCTTCCTCTGACACCGCCTGGTATAGAGGTCCTGGATGTCAGGAAGCTTGGCCCCGGTGATGTACTGGGCCGTACGCACTACCCTCTGTAGTGCCTTGAGGTCGGAGGCCGAGCAGTTGCCATACAAGGTACTGAAGCAACCCGACAGGATGCTCTCGATGGTGCAGCTGTAAAACCTTTTGAGGATCTGAGGACCCATGCCAAATATTTTCAGTCTCCTGAGGGGGAATAGGTTTTGTCGTGCCCTCTTCACGACTGTCTTGGTGTGCATGGACCATGTTAGTTTGTTGGTGATTTGTTAGTGATGAGGATGCCAAGGAAGCTTTCAACCTCCTCCACTACAGCCCCGTAGATGAGAATTGGGGAATGCTTGGTACTCCTTTTCCTGTAATCCACAATCATCTCCTTTGTCTTGATCACGTTGATGGAGAGGTTGTTGTCCTTGCACCATATGGTCAGGTCTCTGACCTCCTCCCTAGTCGATGAACAGCATTCTTACATAGGTATTCCTCTTGTCCAGATTGGTTAGGGCAGTGTGCAGCGTGATTGCGATTGTGTCGTCTGTGGACCTATTGGGGCGGTAAAGCAAATTGGAGAGGGTCTAGGGTGTCAGGTAGGGTGGAGGTGATGTGATCCGTGACTTGCCTCTCAAAGCACTTCATGATGACGGAAGTGAGTGCTACAGGGCGATAGTCGTTTAGCTCAGTTACCTTAGCTTTCTTTGGAACAGGAACAATGGTGGCCCTCTTGAAGCATGTGGGAACATCCCTGGGATAGGGATTGATTAAATATGTCCGTAAACACACCAGCCATTTGGTCTGTGCATGCTCTGAGGACACTTGTTTGATTGCCTTGCGGAGGGAATAGCTACACTGTTTGTATTCGGTCATGTTTCCGGTCGCCTTGACATGATTAAAAGCAGTGGTTTGCGCTTTCAGTTTCGCGCAAATGCTGCCATCAATCCACTGTTTCTGGTTGGGATAGGTTTTAACATCACCGATGCACTTGCTAATAAACTCACTCACCGAATCAGCGTATACTGTACATGTTATTGTCTGATGCTATCCGGAACATGTCCCAGTCCACGTGATCGAAGCAATCTTGAAGCGTGGAATCAGATTGGTCGGACCAGCGTTGAACAGACCTGAGTACGGGCGATTCCTGTTTTAGTTTCTGTCTATAGGTTGGGAGCATCAAAATGGAGTCGTGGTCAGATTTGCCCGAAAGGAGGGCGAGGGAGGGCATTGTATGCATCGCAGAAGTTAGAATAGCAATGATCCAGAATTTTGCTGATAAAATTTAGGGAGCCTTGTTTTCAGATTAGCCTTGTTAAAATCCCCAGCTACAATAATTGCAGCCTCAGGATATGTGTTTTCCAGTGTACATAGAGTTGAATGAAGTTCTTTCAGAGCCTTCTAGGTGTCTGCTTGGAGGGGGGGGGATATATACATGGATGTGATTATAATCAAATAGAATTCTCTTGGTAGATAATGCGGCCGGGATTTGATTGTAAGGAATTCTAGGTCAGGTGAACAAAAGGACATGAGTTCCTGTATGTTGTTATAATCACACCACGACTCGTTAATCATAAGGCATACACCCCCGCCCGTCTTCTTAGCAGAGAGATGTTTGTTTCTGTCGGCGAGATGCGTGAAGAAACCGGGTGAAAATTACAGGCCTCTCTCATCTTTTTAAGTTGGAGAACTTGCACAATTGGTGGCTGACTAAATACTTTTTTGCCCCACTGTATGTGCCCGTCTACAGAGCCTGACCAGAAGACCGCTCCATCTGCCCCTTCTGCGGCGCCGTTGTTTTGTGGGTCGACTACTGGGATCCGATCCATTGTCCTGGGTGGTGGTCCATACAGAGGATCCGCTTCGGGAAAGTCATATTCCTGGTTGTAATGTTGGTAAGTTGACGTTGCTCTTATTTCCAATAGTTCTTCCCGACTGTATGTAATAAGACTTAAGATTTCCTGGGGTAACAATGTAAGAAGTAATACATAAAAAAAACTAAATGCTGCATAGTTTCCTAAGAACGCGAAGCGAGGCGACCATCTCTGTCGGCGCCATCTTCAACAACTGTGTGTTATTGCGGGTTTTCAGTGAATTTATAGAAATCGCAAAGCTCATTTACTTTTCCTGTGCAGGACAATTCTCATAAACAGAAGAGTAATCAGATTAAGATCCTACATCTGTACACACACACACACACACCAACAAAAACACACTCCTACACTTGCACTCGTAAAATTGTGTCATTTGCATCCAAAGAGTAGCAATCCCTTTTGAAATTGCTTCTGAAAATACCATCTCAAAAGATTGTGATGTAGCTGAAGATAAAATATTTAGTCTCTCCACAGGTAGGCCTAAGTAGTCAACCTGCACTCTCTATTGGTGCACTCCATATTGGTGCACAATTTTAGAGCACTACTTATGTACACTAATGGGAGTCGTTTTCTTCTGTCCCGTTGTTCATCACATTAGGGTGACATTTTGGGAGCCCAATTCAGCCCGCTGTCCCCCCTCACACCCCTCTCTGAGGACCGATAAAAGGTCTCACTCCGGCAATAACATATGAATATTTCAATTATAATGAAATATTAATTGGAGCCTGTTTGTTTGGTATTATGTGTGTCTGTTGTGTCTGTTCCACATCTTGTCCTCTCTCTTCCTTTGTCTTCGCTCATTTATTTTTGTCTGCATGTTTGTTCTGTTGTAATTCCTGGTTAATGTATGTTTGTTAGGGAGGAAGCTGAGCAGAGGTGAGGAGGGGAGAAGAGTTGAAACGTTTAGGAAAGAGCGTGATAGAAGTTAAGGGAAATGGTTAGTGTGTGTCTGTGTCAGTGTGCGTGTTTGCGACTTTGCATGCACGCATATGTGCGTGTGTGCATACGTGTGTGTGTGAGGTGATGGGGGTGTCTAAGCCTGTAACAGCTGCAGCAGGTTACGTCTCCTCCCTAACATTTGGCCTCCGACAATCAGGGTTGCAGCTTGCTTCACGCCCCATACTGATGCTCCTCACCATGAGGCCCTTGGGTGCCTGCGTGGGCGCTAATTTATGCTCTTGTCAGGGTGCACAACACCAGGTGTGACAAACACGGTGCTCTGGTAAACACTCAGGTTCGCTTCCTCTCTCTGTCCAAAGTGAGAATGCGAATGAAAGAGAACGAAAGACGCTAGGCCCGCATCTACAAAGGGGAGGAAAAGAAAACAACCTGCCTGGGTAAGGTGAGATGGCCGGAGGCTAGTAGAGCGTTAAGAGTGGAGGTGGGGGAGAATGTCAATGCTAACATGCTAACATGACAGAAATAAAGATCTGTCTGTTGCTCTGCCTCACCTCCAGCTAACGCGTTGGCTGTGCTGCTTAGCACAAAGCGAAGCTCCGTCGGGGAATACAGAAATACCTTGAAGCAATAAAGACACTTGAGACGAGAGATGAGAGACAAACGTGTCACTGCTCCGTGAGTTACTACAGCTTACTCTACTGAGTCAGAATGGACTGGGAAAGATGATTCTGACATCAAAGTGAATTATCTCAAATACAAATGATGATCTAAGGGAGTATTTGTCCCGACACTCAAACAGTATTGCACACCTTGTAGGCCTTCAAATGTAACATTGCTGCGAGCAGTCATAGTAAACTGCATGGGGAACAGTTAGCATGGGCTGGAACAGTTAGAATGAGGTTTCTCACACAGTATGCCTCCCAGTTTGATACAAGAATAATGTGTCAACTAATGATCTGTGTCTAAACCTCTCTTTTTCCCTCTCCTAGGGCGCCTGAGTTTCTCCACCTCATGGGGATCTGCAAAACTGTCAGCAGGCCATGACAACCAGGTCGAGAGCAACTTTGTCCACAGCATACCTTGCCTCATGCTTGGTCAAGAGTGACGGCATCACAACACTGTCTGGAATAACATATACATCTCCGTTATATCATCTCTCGGTAAACTGCAATCACAAGATAGCTACTTTGTCAACTGTGCCAGCACCTTCATGATCAAGCCTTCATTTAATGTCATTAACATACATTAACAAGAGTAGAGACTTTCGACAGCCCAAATCCCATTGGCTCTCAGAAGTGTCCATCAAAGACAATTCGAGATTCACCACCAGAATTCCCACTGATCACATCGACTTTATACCTTTTATCCCTCCCCATTGGGTCTGGGCTTACCAATGTATATGCTTAATTACTTGCTTATCTGCTCAAGAATGTATTTGCTTAACTCCTCTTTAAGCGAGTTTGAGCAGGGCTAAAAAAAATTTTTAAATATGGCTGTGCTTTCAAACAGTTCAGGAATCCACCGTTCCTCATTAACCCACCTGGGGAAAATCATTAGGCTCCCATTAAATCATATCGCCTCCTATATCAATGCGGCATCTTTCTCGCCAACAAAGGGGTGAAGGTAATAAATATATTTTTTCAAAAGACCTTAAATCATTGTTGTGTTGTGTCCCCTGTAATGGCTTAGGGTTGTTGATGAGAAGGAATAATAATAAGTGTTTCCTTCCTTTGGTTTCCTTTGGTGTCTCAACGCAGTGTTTGAAATCAGGACAAAAAGCGAACAGCGCTGACAAGTCTCTTGTAAAGCAACATAAAAGACTCCATTATTTTAGTACAGTCATAACTACAATGTTTGCCTCTCTCTAAAACATTCTTAGAAACTCCGAATAGAAAGCTGTGGTTGTGTTATTATGTAAAGTTTTTATTTATTGTGACTTCATCATGCTTCACCTTGTGTTGGAATTGACTTTAGCTTGTCCAGGGTTGTTCCTTGAGTCAAGAAGTCAAGTGTAATAAGGTGGGTGTAGCTGGTGTAGGTAGTCAGGTGCAGGAGAGCAGAGATGAGTGTGCTAAGTATTTTTACTTAGGCAAATGTACAAAAAACAGAACACAATGCATCATAAAACAAATGCCCAAAACCAAATAAGGCAGCACAAGTACAAAATACACGTACCAAAATACCGGCTGAACAAAGCACGGGTGAAAACGTAACAAACCCGGCGTAATGCAACATGCCCAAACAAACAATTCCCCACACAGACATGGGGGGGACTAAGGGTTAAATAGACAACAGTAATGAGGGAAAATGAAAACCATGTGTGTGGAAAAACAAGACAAAACAAATGGAAAATCAAAGGTGTATTGGCAATGGCTAGAAGACTGGTGACGTCGACCGCCGAACGCCGCCCGAACAAGGAGAGGGACAGACTTCGGCGGAAGTCGTGACATCAAGATCCACTTTCTTTTGTCCAAAGTGTCACATTTCTGCTAAGAATGTTAATTTGTGTGCCACTTTTCATCTTAGCTAACAAACCAATTAACATATACATGTATTTGAATCATTCTTGAATGATTGAATCAACCATTGCTTCTTCCCTTTTCAATCTATGATACATCTAAATACACAAGGGTTTGTTCCAAAATAATAATTAGCACCTGTGTGCCCCACTGCTACTGCTACCACAATCTATTACACTGACCGACTACTGTCTACTGCAAGACCTGACAGTTACAGGTTTCTTCTCAACATAGAGACAAAATGAACAGCGGATCACATGAGGTCACCCACATTGTTATGCAGAGGCCTAGGCTTCTCTCTTCTACTTTTATCTCTCTTACTCTCTTTACCTCTCTCTCCTTAACTCCCCAACCCTCTCTCTCTCTTTCTCTCTCTCTAGTTCTCTCTCTCTTTCTCTCTTTCTCTCTGTCTTTCTAGTCAGCAGAAGATGTATGCTGGTGCCCAGGTGAAAGAGGAGAAGAGGGAGAAATCAATAGCTCGGGCTGTTTGAAGTTTTCTGAAATACTTCCTTGGGAAGACGGTCTTGTCTGTGTCCCAAATGGCACCCTATCCCCTATACAGTGCACTATTTTTACCAGGGCCCATAGTGTCCATAGTGCACAATATAGGGAATAGGGTGCCATTTGGTAAGCAGCTCTTGTCAGGGTGATAGATAAAGCTAGCTGTGCAGCGCTAGCAGCAGCCGTTTCGGCCAGAGGAGAGGAGAGAGAGAGCTCACCTTTTTAAGTGGGGCCCTAATAATAAAACATAATGAATAAAACATTGAACAGGGCCATGGCTGCATTAGCGTTTGCCATCCCGTTATAAATGATACCGGTGCCTCGGCGCCACTTCGGTAAAAGCCCACAGCATTGCTATAAAAGAGGGAGAAGAGGAAAGAGAGAGATAGAGATAGATTGATGTGTGTGTAGTTATTTATTTATATGTTTTGGGAGCTTGAGAAAGAATTAATAAGTAAGGGAAGTAGTTTGTTGGGCGACAATCGTTCATTTGGTTCGTTGGTGCGCTATGAGTGTCAGCGTGTTGCGTGATTAGCAAAGCTAGGTGATTACCTCCCATGGTTCTCGGGACCAGGAACTGTTCGACCTTGAGCAAAGCACTGTGGGATTGTTTTTCCGAGCAAGCAACAGGAAAGTAGATTACAGGTATCAAACATGAATTCTGAGTTCGACCTAAACTTCATGATTACCTTCTATTTCCTTTCACTTTCACTCTCTTTCTCTCTCTCCCTCTTTCTTTTCTTTTCTCTTGAACTTACTCTGTGTGGCTGAATCCACTCTCTCACGTTACACACACTCCACTTGCTTTTCCGTATAATAGATCAATTCCCTCACAAACTCATCATTTACAGTGAGGGAAAAAAGTATTTGATCCCCTGCTGATTTTGTACGTTTGCCCAATGACAAAGAAATGATCAGTCTATAACTTTAATGATAGGTTAATTTGAACAGTGAGACAGAATAACAACAAAAGAATCCAGAAAAACGCATGTGAAAAATGTTATAAATGGAATTGCGTTTTAATGAGGGAAATAAGTATTTGAACCCTCTGCAAAACATGACTCAGTACTTGGAGGCAAAACCCTTGTTGGCAATCACAGAGGTCAGATGTTTCTTGCAGTTGGCCACCAGGTTAGCACACATCTCAGGAGGGATTTTGTCCCACTCCTCTTTGCAGATCTTCTCCAAGTCATTAAGGTTTCGAGGCTGACGTTTGGCAACTCGAACATTCAGCTCCCTCCACATATTTTCTATGGGATTAAGGTCTGGAGACTGGCTAGGCCACTCCAGGACTTTAATGTGCTTCTTCTTGAGCCACTCCTTTGTTACCTTGGCCGTGTGTTTTGGGTCATTGTCATGCTGGAATACCCATCCACGACCCATTTTCAATGCCCTGGCTGAGGTTCTCACCCAAGATTTGACAGTACATGGCCCCGTCCATCGTCCCTTTGATGCGGTGAAGTTGTCCAGTCCCCTTAGCAGAAAAAAAAACCCAAAGCATAATGTTTCCACCTCCATGTTTGACGGTGGAGATGGTTTTCTTGGGGTTATAGGCANATGTCTCTATGGTGGTTGTACTGAAGCTAATGTCTCTATGGTGGTTGTACTGAAGCTAATGTCTCTATGGTGGTTGTACTGAAGCTAATGTCTCTATGGTGGTTGTACTGAAGCTAATGTCTCTATAGTGGTTTTACTGAAGCTGATGTCTCTATGGTGGTTGTACTTAAGCTTGTGATTACATGTTGTTCCACAGCTGGAGTGCTTCATCTCATCTGATGAATTGTTAAGGAATGTATAATGCTACATATTTTACAAGGTTTAGTAAAATATAATGACAGCTACCGTTGCATACTTGTAATAAAATCATACAGAGTATTTCGACATCTTATTTCCTTTATAGTGCACTATTTTTGACCCGGTATGTCAGTACAACGATTCCATTTTGCACGTAGACCTTTTTAATGGTTGTGCTTTCTGGGGGCAAACATGGAATTTTAATTGTTTAGAAGTTCCATATGAAAGAATGACTCTGAACAGTTTATTGATGGTACTTTTAAAAGCATATGCAAGCCATACATCATTATCACGTTAGGAGTGGTAATTATCCCTGTTTTTTCAAGCTTGTTAGAACAAACAACAAATGCACGACATGCCTGAACGCTGAACTCGATTCCATGTTATTATTAGATATTAGACATTTTTCATGATTACCTATCACAAAAACAAAAATAATTGTGACGACTTGCAACCCACATTCAAATTTCTGCTGTTAATTGCCCGTGAAGTGATTTCCATAAATAATGTGGCACCGTTGATTGAGGAGGGCCCTATCTGTCACACAGTACTAATCAAATGAGCACAGTGTCTTTGAGTAATTGCACCCAGGGGCCAAAATGAGGACAGACGTGTGCTGAATTCAATGCTTTGTCGAACTAGTATCTTAGGGCAAACAGAACAGGTAGCTCATATGGATATTATTTTATTGAAATAGATATTCAAAACAGAAAATGACGGTGAAATATTATATCCTGAAATCTCAAATTTGCAACAATAAAGTGAAGGTAAGATAATTCCTAAAGTCTCAAACTTCCACAGGCCACATTTGGCAAATTCTGGGTTCACAGTAGTTGGCTAAAAAGCACTTGGGTGAGTTGGAATGGACAGTTACGAAGACATTGAGCAAAATCAATTAAGCAATTATGCGCTCAATTGGAGCTCTGACCACATTATATCCTATTGTTTTCTGCTTCAGCTCTCACACTGTGTCTCACATTTTCATATTTGAAGCACAATGGGGTCAGAGACAAATTGGTATGCTTTTCCAGCCAAGGATGTCTTTGCGGTACTAATATTCTGATATTGCATTGTGTTTAGGATGACTTAGGGCAACACTGCACTGTTGCAGGCACTTCATGTTTTGATTTAACCAACCTGGAAGACGAGGTGTGTTGAATGTAGGCAATCACTGAACTGATCAATTAGCTCAGTTGGTTATGTGTGGTGCCTAGTTGGGACAAAATCCTGCAGCACCTGCGGCACTCCAGGAAACAGGGTTGCCTACCCCTGACTTATTGTATAAATGGACCGCCACAGGCCTTTGATTAGGCATGTTGGAGACTCCCCAAACATATAGAAGATTGAGCTTTTTGGCCATCAAGGAAAACGCTATGTCTGGCGTAAACCCAACACCTCTCATCACCTCGAGAACAACATCCCCACAGTGAAGCATGGTGGTGGCAGCATCATGCTGTGGGGATGTTTTTCATCGGCAGGGAAACTGGTCAGAATTGAAGGAATGATGGATGGCTCTAAATACAGGGAAATTGTTGAGGGAAACCTATTTCAGTCGTCCAGAGATTTGAGACTGGGACGGAGGTTCACCTTCCAGCAGGACAATGACTCTAAGCATACTGCTAAAGCAACACTCGACTGGTTTAAGGGGAAACATTTAAATGTCTTGGAATGGCCTAGTCAAAGCCCAGACCTCAATCCAATTGAGCATCTGTGGTATGACTTAAAGATTGCTGTACACCAGCGGAACCCATCCAACTTGAAGGAGCTGGAGCAGTTTTGCCTTGAAGAATGGGCAAAAACCACAGTGGCTAGATGTTTTAAAAAAAAAAATAATAATTTCACCTTCATTTAACCAGGTTCTCATTTACAACTGCGACCTGGCCAAGATAAAGCAAAGCAGTGCGACACAAACAACAACACAAAGTTACACATGGAATAAACAAGCGTACAGTCAATAACACAATAGAAAGAAAAAAAAGAAAGTCTATATACAGTGTGTGCAAATGGTGTGAGGAGCTAAGGTAATAAATAGGCTATAGTAGCGAAGTAATTACAATTTAGCAGATTAACACTGGAGTGATAGATGAGCAGATGATGATGTGCAAGTAGAAATACTGGTGTGCAAAAGAGCAGAAAAGTAAATAAAAACAATATAGGGATGAGGTGGGTAGATTGGGTGGGCTATTTACAGATGGACTATGTACAGCTGCAGCGATCAGTTAGCTGCTCAGATAGCTGATGTTTAAAGTTAGTAAGGGAAATATAAGTCTCCAGCTTCAGCTATTTTTGCAATTCATTCCAGTCATTTGCAGCAGAGAACTGGAAGGAAAGGCGGCCAAAGGAGGTGTTGGCTTTGGGGATGACCAGTGAGATATACCTGCTGGAGCGCGTGCTACGAGTGGGTGCTGTTATCGTGACCAGTGAGCTGAGTTAAGGCAGAGCTTAACCTAGCATAGACTTATAGATGACCTGGAGCCAATGGGTCTGGCGACGAATATGTAGGGAGGGCCAGCCAACTAGAGCATACAGGTCGCAGTGGTGGGTGGTGTAAAGGGCTTTGGTGACAAAATGGATGGCACTGTGATAGACTGCATCCAGTTTGCTGAGTAGAGTATTGGAAGTTATTTTGTAAATGACATCGCCGAAGTCGAGGATCGGTAGGATAGTCAGTTTTACGAGGGTATGTTTGGCGGCGTGAGTGAAGGAGGCTTTGTTGCGAAATAGGAAGCCGATTCTAGATTTAATTTTGAATTGGAGATGTTTAATATGAGTCTGGAAAGAGAGTTTACAGTCTAGCCAGACACCTAGGTATTTGTAGTTGTCCACATATTCTAAGTCAGAACCGTCCAGAGTAGTGTTGTTAGTCGGGCAGGCGGGTGCGGGCAGCGAAGAGCAGTTGGAGGCCACGAAAGGAGTGTTGTATGGCATTGAAGCTTGGAGGTTAGTTAACACAGAGTCCAAAGAAGGGCCAGATGTATACATAATGGTGTCGTCTGCGTAGAGGTGGATCAGGGAATCACCCGCAGCAAGAGCGATATCGTTGATATATACAGAGAAAAGAGTCGGCCCAAGAATTGAACCCTGTGGCACCCCCATAGAGACTGCCAGAGGTCCGGACAACACGCCCTCTGATTTGACACACTGAACTCCGTCTGAGAAGTAGTTGGTGAACCAGGCGAGGCAGTCATTTGAGAAACGAAGGCTGTTGAGTCTGCCGATAAGAATACGGTGATTGACAGAGTCGAAAGCCTTGGCCAGGTCGATGAAGACGGCTGCACAGTACTGTCTTTTATCGATGGCGGTTATGATATCGTTTAGTACCTTGAGCGTGGCTGAGGTGCACTGAAATGGTCAATGATCTGTTTATTAACTTGGCTTTCGAAGACTTTAGAAAGGCAGGGCAGGATGGATATAGGTCTATAACAGTTTGGGTCTAGAGTGTCACCCCCATTGAAGAGGGGGATGACCGCGGCAGCTTTCCAATCTTTAGGGATCTCGGACGATACGACAGAGAGGTTGAACAGACTGGTAATAGGGGTTGCAACAATGGCGGCGGATAATTTTGGAGTCAGCAGGAGCACCCAGCCCTCCTCTACCAGTTGAGGAGCACCTTCAGCAGCATGCTACAATGTTGCAGAGTCTCGGCACAGCCATGGATCGCGTGCTAAATAATATGGGCCTTTACCATCATCACAACCTCTCACTCCATTAACCAAACAGCTGTCCACCCCTCCTTCACCTGGTCCCAGTGGGATGCAGCTCGCGCTCCCGAGGGAGTATGATGGGACAGCTGCCAGGTGTCAAGTGTTCCTACTCCAGCTGGAGCTCTACCTGGCTACCGTTCACCCGGCTCCTTCGGGACGCAAGAGCGTTTCTGCCCTCGTCTCCTGTCTATTTGGGAAAGCCCTGGAGTCGGCCAACGCCATATGGGGAGAGGAAGGAGCGGCGTTGGACCACCACAAGGGGTTCACCCGCCGTTTCCGGGCAGTGTTTGACCATCCACCTGAGGGTAGAGCGGCGGGTGAATGCTTGTTCCACCTTAGACAGGGGACGGGGAGCGCACAGGACTTTGCGTTGGAGTTCTGAACCCTGGCCGCCGGCACGGGATGGAATGACAGGGCGCTGATTGACCATTATAGATGCAGTTTGCACGAGGACGTCCGGCGGGAGCTGGCATGCAGAGACAACACCCTTTCTTTTGACCAGCTGGTGGACATGTCTATCCGGCTGGATAACCTGCTGGCCACCCGTGGACGTCTGGATCGGGGCCTTTCATTTCCATCCCCAAACACCTCTGCTCCGACGCCTATGGAGCTGGGAGGTACTGCGCTTAGGGGGGCCGGAGGAGGGGCCATTCCCTGCACCCTCTGTGGCCACAGAGGGCACACTGCTGGTCGGTGCAGGGGGTGTTCCTCAGGGAGTCGAGGCGGCAGGCAGGGCATTATCGTGTCACCCCAGGTGAGTAGGCACCAGACTCACCCAGAGCTCCCTGTTGCTCACATGTTTTTTGTTTGTTGATTTTCCAGATTTTTCCCTGCATTCCCAGCATAAGGCACTAGTCGATTCAGGCGCAGCTGGGAACTTTATTGATCGTTCATTTGCTCATAGTTTAGGGATCCCCATTGTTCCTGTTGATATGCCAACCCCTGTGCACGCCTTAGATAGTCGACTATTAGGGTCAGGGCTGAATAGGGAGGCTACCGCTCCACTAAGCATGGTTACGCAGGAGGGTCATGAGGAGAGAATCAGTTTATACCTCATTGATTCTCCTGCGTTTCCCGTGGTGCTGGGCCTACCCTGGTTGGCCTCATAACCCCATTATTTCGTGGCAACAGAGGGCTCTCAAGGGATGGTCACGAGAGTGCTCGGGGAGGTGTGTAGGTGTTTCCATCGGTGCGACTACGGTGGAAAGTCCAGACCAGGTCTCCACCGTGCACATCCCCTCTGAATATGCCGATTTGGCTCTCGCCTTCTCTCGCCTTCAATTACCACCCCATCGACGGGGGGGATTGTGCGATAGATCTCCTGGTAGACGCAGCACTTCCCAGGAGTCACGTGTATCCTCTGTCACAGGAGGAGACGGAGGCTATGGAAACATATGTCTCCGAATCTCTGGAGCAGGGATACATTCGGCCCTCCACTTCACCTGCCTCCTCGAGTTTCTTTTTTGTGAAGAAAAAGGATGGAGGTCTGCGCCCGTGTATTGACTATCGAGGTATCAATCAGATCATTGTGAGGTACAGCTACCCGGTGCCTCCCATAGCCAGTTGCGATTGAGTCAATGCATGGGGCACGCTTCTTCACAAAATTGGATCTCAGGAGCGCATACAATCTGGTGCGTATTCGGGAGTGGGACGAGTGGAAGACGGCATTTAGTACCACCTCAGGGCACTATGAGTACCTCGTCATGCCGTACGGGTTAATGAATGCTCCATCAGTTTTCCAGGCATTTGTAGACAAGATTTTCCGGGACTTGCTCGGGCAGGGTGTAGTGGTGTATATCGATGACATTCTGATTTACTCCGCTACACGCGCCGTGCATGTGTCCCTGCTGCGCAAGGTGCTTGGTCGACTGTTGGAGCATGACCTGTACGCCAAGGCTGAGAAATGTCTGTTCTTCCAACAGTCTGTCTCCTTCCTAGGGTACCGATGGAGAGTGACCGCATTTCAGCCGTGCGTAATTGGCCGACTCCCACCACGGTAAAGGAAGTACAGCGGTTCTTAGGGTTTGCCAACTACTACAGGAGGTTTATCCGGGGCTGTGGTCAGGTAGCGGCTCCAATTACCTTACTGCTGAAGGGGGGACCGGTGCGACTGCAGTGGTCAGCTGAGGCGGATAGGGCTTTTGGTCACCTGAAGGCTCTGTTTACCTCGGCTCCCGTGCTGGCTCATCCGGATCCCTCTTTGGCATTTATAGTGGAGGTGGACGCTTCCGAGGCTGGGATAGGAGCTGTGCTGTCTCAGTGCTCGGGTACGCCACCTAAACTCTGCCCCTGTGCCTTCTTTTAGAAGAAGCTCAGCTCGGCAGAGCGTAACTATGATTTTGGGGACTGGGAGCTGTTGGCTGTCGTCAGGGCTCTGAAGGTGTGGAGACATTGGCTTGAGGGGGCTAAACACCCTTTTCTCATCTGGACCGACCACCGCAATCTGGAGTACATCCGGGCGCCTAGGAGACTTAACCCTCGCCATGCAAGGTGGGCCATGTTTTTCACCCGTTTTGTTTTCACCCTATCCTACTGACCAGGTTCCCAAAACACTAAGGCAGACGCACTGTCCCGGATGTTTGACACAGAGGAGCGGTCCATAGATCCCACTCCCATACTTCCGGTCTCTTGCCTGGTGGCACCGGTGGTGTGGGAGCTGGACGCGGACATCGAGCGGGCGTTACGTACAGAGCCCACTCCACCTCAGTGTCCAGCTGGGCGTATGTACATTCCGTCTGCTGGCCGCGACCGTCTGATCTATTGGGCCCACACGTCACCCTCCTCTGGTCATCCTGGCATCGGTCGGACGGTGCGCTGTCTTAGTGGGAAGTACTGGTGGTCCACCTTAGCTAAGGACTTGAGGGTTTATGTTTCCTCCTGCTCGGTGTGCGCCCAGTGCAAGGCGCCTAGGCACCTGCCCAGAGGGAAGTTACAACCCTTACCCGTTCCACAGCGACCTTTGTCACACCTGTCGGTGGACTTCTTGACGGATCTTCCGCTGTCACAGGGTAACACCATGATCCTGGTCATTGTGGATCGGTTTTCTAAGTCCTGCCGCCTCCTTCCTTTGCCCGGTCTCCCTACGGCCCTACAGACTGCGGAGGCCCTATTCACACATGTCTTCCAGCATTACGGGGTGCCTGAGGATGTTGTTTCTGATCGGGGTCCCCAATTCACGCCCAGGGTTTGGAGGGCGTTCATGGAACGTCTGGGGGTCTCAGTTAGCCTTACCTCAGGTTTTCACCCTGAGAGTAACGGGCAGGTGGAAAGAGTCAACCAGGATGTGGGTAGGTTTCTGCGGCCCTATTGCCAGGACGGGCCGGGGGAGTGGGCGGCTTTCATCCCCTGGGCAGAGATTGCCCAAAACTAACTCCGCCACTCCTCCACTGGCATCTCCCCCTTCCAGTGCGTACTGGGGTACCAGCCGGTTCTGGCACCGTGGCATCAGAGCCAGATTGAGGCTCCTGCGGTGGATGAATGGTTTAGGCGCTCGGAGGAGACCTGGGAGGCTGCTCATACGCAACTGCAACGAGCCGTGAGGCGGCAGAAGGCGAGCACCGACCGCCACCGCAGTGAAGCCCCGGTGTTCGCACTGGGTGACAGGGTCTGGCTCTCGACCCGAAACCTGCCCCTCTGCCTGCCCTGCCGGAAGCTGGGTCCGCGGTATGTTGGGCCCTTTAAAGTCCTGAGGAGATTGAACGAGATATGTTATAAGTTACAGCTTCCCCCAGATTACCGTATTAACCCCTCGTTCCATGTGTCTCTCCTCAGGCCGGTGGTGGCTGGTCCACTCCAGGAGTCTGAGGTGCGGGAGGTTCCTCCGCCTCCTCTGGACATCGAGGGGGCCCCGGCATATACTGTGCGAGCCATCATGGACTCAAGGCGTTGGGCGGGGGGCCTCCAGTAACTCGTGGAGTGGGAGGGGTACGGTCCGGAGGAGAGATGCTGGGTGCCGGTGAGAGACATCCTAGACCCTTCGTTGCTGCAGGAGTTTCACCGTCTCCACCCAGATCGCCCTGCGCCTCGTCCTCCGGTTCGTCCCCGAGGCCAGGGTAGGCGCGCTGTTGGAGCCGCGTGTCAAGGGGGGGTACTGTCACGACTTCAGCCGAAGTTGGTCCCTCTCCTTGTTCGGGCGGCTTTCGGCGGTCGACGTCACTGGTCTTCTAGCCGCCACCGAACCATTATTCATTTTCTGTTGGTTTTGTCTTCTTTTTTCACACACCTGGTTTACATTCCCATGATTACATGTTCCTTATTTAACCCTCTGTTTCCCCCCATGTTTTGTGTGTGATTGTTTGTTTGTTTTTGATTCCGCGTTTCGAGTGTTTGTTTTACACTCGTATTGTTATATTTGAGTAAACTTCATGAACGCTCATTTTGTTGTCCTGCGCCTGACTCTGCCTTACCGGCATCACGGATTTGCATTACAGAGAGGTTCCAGATTGTCTAGCCCAGCTGATTTGTACGGGTCCAGGTTTTGCAGCTCTTTCAGAACATCTGCTATGTGTCAAGCTTATAGAGACATACCCCAAGAGACTTGCAGCTGTAATTGCTGCAAAGGATGGCTCTACAAAGTATTGACTTTGGGGGGGTGAATAGTTATGCACGCTCAAGGTCTGTTTTTTTGTCTTATTTCTTGTTTGTTTCACAAAACATGTATTTTTCATCTTCAAAGTGGTAGGCATGTTGTGTAAATCAAATTATGCAACCCCCCAAAAATCTATTTTAATTCCAGGTTGTAAGGCAACAAAATAGGAAAAATGCCAAGGGGGGTGAATACTTTCGCAAGCCACCGTAGTACTAACTTAATGTTAACATTTTCGATTCTGTTTGGCTCGTTGTGAGAAATACCTATAGTGCTCGTTTGCAAACCTTGTATGCCTAATCCACATGGGGTTTTATGACAGTTTCCATACTTTGGAGACTTGTGCATACCTGTGCATACATATATAAAGCCCAGTTCTGGATGCATCCTCATGGAGTAGCACTGCGCCCACATTTTTCAATATTTGGTACAATTCACCGAAGCTCACGGCTGCAGTCATAGCTTGGCAGTTTCTTGTTATTGAAGACGTAGCACATCTGGTGTCTGTGAAAATAATATCCCATTGTGCTCGAGGAGGCAATCCAGCTTCTCTCCTATACTCTGGAGAGATCATAATAACCATAATAAAAGACATAGCTCTAAGGTTTTAGCAGCATCTCCATCGAGGAAGCAGCACAGGCCTGGACTACTGCTTTCCAACTGTTTTCCAGTTAGCGCAGCAGTCAAAGGAGAAAATATTGTCTTTCTGTCAGATAAACAAGAACATGCAAACAGCAGAGTCACTGGAGAAGCCAGGACTTTCCAATGCCTTAGAAACAATACGGATAAACTTTTATAACCCAACCCTGATCTGTACTTCTCCACAACTGTGTCCCTGACCTGTTTGGAGAGTGCCTTGGTCTTCATGGTGCCCCTTGCTTAGCGGTGTTACAGACTCTGGGGCCTTTCAGAACAGGTGTGTATATATACTGAGATCATGTGACAGATCATGTGACACGTATTCTTTATTTAGTTAATTATGTGACTTCTGAAGGTAATTGGTTACACCAAATCTTATTTAAGAGCTTCATAGCACTATTTTGTGTATGTCCATTACATGAAATCCAAATAAAAATCTGTTTAAATCACAGGTTGTAATGCAGCAAAATTGCAAAGCACTGTACATTTTTATCTCAACATTGGAATCTCATATTGATGGGGTCATGAATGTTATGAATTAAAGTTGTCTGAACCTATAATTGAAATGACAATCCATCTCAACAATGTTATGGAACAGCCAGGCACACATAGAATATTAAAAAAATTAAGGGTAATGTATGTTGTGGTGACCTGACTGTATAGTCAATTGTGGTTCTAATTAGGATTGTGGAGGCCATCTTGTCCTGCCTAATTGACCCTGACAAATATTTTACATGGTTGGTACATTTAAAAAACATATGTATAGGGGCTATGTCAGAGTCCAACGCTAGTGCTGTAGAGTAAATGGCTGTTGACTTATGTTTTATGAATATGCATGACTACATACAGTGAGGGAAAAAAGTATTTGATCCCCTGCTGATTTTGTACGTTTGCCCACTGACAAAGAAATGATCAGTCTATAACTTTAATGGTAGGTGTATTTGAACAGTGAGAGACAGAATAACAAAAAAAAAAATCCAGAAAAACGCATGTGAAAAATGTTATAAATGGAATTGCATTTTAATGAGGGAAATAAGTATTTGACCCCTCTGCAAAACATGACTCAGTACTTGGAGGCAAAACCCTTGTTGGCAATCACGGAGGTCAGATGTTTCTTGCAGTTGGCCACCAGGTTAGCACACATCTCAGGAGGGATTTTGTCCCACTCCTCTTTGCAGATCTTCTCCAAGTCATTAAGGTTTCGAGGCTGACGTTTAGGCACGAACCTTCAGCTCCCTCCACATATTTTCTATAGGATTAAGGTCTGGAGACTGGCTAGGCCACTCCAGGACTTTAATGTGCTTCTTCTTGAGCCACTCCTTTGTTACCTTGGCCGTGTGTTTTGGGTCATTGTCATGCTGGAATACCCATCCACGACCCATTTTCAATGCCCTGGCTGAGGTTCTCACCCAAGATTTGACAGTACATGGCCCCGTCCATCGTCCCTTTGATGCGGTGAAGTTGTCCAGTCCCCTTAGCAGAAAAAAAAACCCAAAGCATAATGTTTCCACCTCCATGTTTGACGGTGGAGAAGGTTTTCTTGGGGTTATAGGCAGCATTCCTNGTCCTTCACGGCATGGTGTGTTACCAATTGTTTTCTTGGTGACTATGGTCCCAGCTGCCTTGAGATCATTGACTAGATCCTCCCGTGTAGTTATGGGATGATTCCTCACCGTTCTCATGATCATTGCAACTCCACGAGGTGAGATCTTGCATGGAGCCCCAGGCCGAGGGAGATTGACAGTTCTTTTGTGTTTCTTCCATTTGCGAATAATCGTACCAACTGTTGTCACCTTCTCACCAAGCTGCTTGGCGATGGTCTTGTAGCCCATTCCAGCCTTGTGTAGGTCTACAATCTTGTCCCTGACATCCTTGGAGAGCTCTTGGATCTTGGCCATGGTGGAGAGTTTGGAATCTGATTGATTGATTGCTTCTGTGGACAGGTGTCTTTTATACAGGTTGTTATTCTGTCTCTCACTGTTCAAATAAACCTACCATTAAAATTATAGACTGATAATTTCTTTGTCAGTGGGCAAACTTACAAAATCAGCAGGGGATCAAGTACTTTTTTCCCTCACTGTAGTGAAACATACAGTTAGCAACTATTCAAAGTTGGAAAATGTCCAGATGTATTGGCTATCAGACCTCTATGGTTGTTTTGATATATGTCTGTGTTCTGCTGGGGATGGTTGTTTGGGTAGGTAATGCTTTGTTCTCTGAGGGGCCCCAGCTGCAGACATGCCAGCAATCTAACCACAACAGGTCGTTCATCACCTGTGGGCTGACTGCTGGGATAAAGCACTGGGCTTATAGAAGGGATAGCAGGCGACACCACCATTAAATCACTGTGGGGAGAGAAGAACTGGAGCCAAGTGGAACAGGCATTTGGTGTTTCTCTGTCGCTCCAAGCCTCTCTCCTCATGTCTCTCACCCTCTCTCTTCTCCTTTTCCTTCACTCTCTTTTTTGTTTCTCCCTCACATTCTCTCTAATTTCCGTTCCCTGTTCCCCTCTTCTCTCACTTAATCTTTCTTCCACAATCCATTTATCTCCACTCCAACTTCTCTCTATTTCTCTCTTCCGCCCACTCTTTGCATTTCTTAGCCTCCTATCAGCATGTTATGTTTCTCTCTGCCAACTCTCGTATCCATATAACATTTCTAGGCTACGTTGTCTGCTTTTCCCAGGGCTGTATTTTCTGTGAAAGGAGTGGAGGGCAAGGCTGTCAGGGCTGCTTCTCCTCTGATTTATTCACAAGTCAAGGCTCGGGGTTCACTCGTAACACATGTGTGAGAGGGCCTTGAAGATCAGATGCGTGCAGGCCATTAAAATGCAATAGACGTCTCCGCTAGCGTAATTAGCAGTGCAGCTTGTCATAACAGATGGATTGTGAGCATCTGTTGAAAACCAGGTTCCTACTATTTCATCTACCTCTTCCTAGTCTGTTACTTAGTGTTTGTTTGCTTTACAACACCAGCACCCTCCAGAGGTAGGCCTACAAAGCCAACTCAAACAGGTTGACACCTGGACAGGGACAGACCTGGCGGAGCCAACTCAAACTGTGGTCCACACCTACGTATATTGTGAGCTATTATTTGGTACGTGATGAGGCTTGCATTTACTATTACTGGGTAGCATTCAAAGAGAAGCAGAGAAGATTTCCACAATTAAACATTCTGATAACAGAAGGCATATAATAATGAGAATTTCTCAATAATGTTCCATTGTCTTTATTCCAGGGAAGGGAAATGTACCTTTAAACTGAGAAAATGTGCAAATTAGTTCATAAAAGGAGAAGTATCAATAGAAGCAGTTGTCTAACCTCTACATGCCCTCCCTCCCTTTCTCATTAAGCATCCAATCAGCCATTTATTCCAGGACCAAGAAGACAATGCTTTACTAATCAGTTTTACAGCAGGTGGTTCCCGCGTGTGTGTGGTTGAGCGCTTGGTATATGAGTGTGTGTATGTGTGTGGTTGCCGGCTTTGGCGCAGTTTAGAAAACAGAACTGAAGCAACAGGCACAAAACACTGGATTCGAAGAACAATACACATTGTGCACAAACGCCGTAGAGTTCTTTAGTACCTTATCACATTCTATTTCTATCATTAGAGGAACATTCAGCAGACACTGAGTTTAACAATATGCCAAGACAAATGATGAATGACTAAACTGATATAATAATAAAATAATGCAAAGAGTCTAGTTTACATTTCAATCATACCAGTACAATTTGAGCCTATTGAACAATTATGACATTTGAAACGGATTTGATTTGACAAAGTTAATCCATCTACTTGGTTAATTAATATAGCAGCCTGTCTCGCTTAGTTCCCTAGTAACTCCTGTCTCATCAGGTGTATTACAGGAATGCAGATCTAATGAAGTTGCCAGAGAGTGAAAGGGAAACAGTAGATGAGCTGCCACCACTAATTATACCGCTCCTGTCACTGTATTCACAGTGTTATTCAGCATTTAAAGGAAACACATTCGGTGGCAACATCTCGAAAGTCCAAGACCTAGATAAAGAATGTATGATAGTGTGATACAGTCAATCAAATTATGTTCCGACATCAATTTAGCTAGCTAAACCAATTGCCCAAGACTTAATTATGTATTTTCAATATGGAAATATGATATACTCTCCTAGCCTTGCAGTATTATGGTAGTATTCATGGTGGTGGATGTCACCAGGAGGTCTGCAGTTCCTGACGACTACATTAGTGCCACCCCAGTTCAATCCTGGTGTCTCATGCTGGTATTGTAATGAGCCAGCCATACAGGCAGCCTCTGTGATGCTCCAAGAGAAAGAGGTGTGCCTGATCACTAACGGCAGGGACCCTCCCACTCACCACAGATGTTATAGAAGACTTACCTCCAAGAGAAGCAAATAGACAATGTTCTCTCATCAAATTTTTACGCTATTCAATTTGTGTTGGATCATCAACGAAGACAAAGAAAGAAAGAAAGAAAGAAACACAGACAGAGAGACTTAATAGGCTAAACAAAATCAGACATACAACAAAACACTCAAGCCAAGATGATGAGATGACAACTGCAAACATCAATTAGGATGATTCCCTGTGCAGCATACTCAAAACCAGAGAGAGAGAAAGAGCAGTGACAGCCACTCTTGCTGTACAGTTTCTAAATGTGTGAGACCAGACCCACTCACTTGTCCTACAGCCTGACGACTCAGGCTTAATCCTGTTCATAAAGGCGGGCCACACGGCTGCTCTCTTCTTTCCATTAACCATAAACCTCTCAATCTTCCCAGACTGCCTGCTTGCCACAGATAAAGAGGAAGCCAAATATAATTTCCCCTGGTTTTATGAGCTTCTCCTGAGTTTAGTCTTGGAGTAAGCAAAACCCACTCTGCTCTCTCTCTGTGTCTCTTATTCTCCTCTTCCCCCTTTCTCCTGTCTTTTGATTATCTCCGGCAGAGAGGGTCTACAATGTATAAAATAAACACATCTCTTTTCAATAAGAGCACCCACGGTAATGAGCATTGGCTGGGAGAGAGACTTTAATGGAAAACAATCTTATTTCCTTTGAATGAAATGCTTTGATTTCATTCAGAATGGCTCTTTTGTCTCTGGGGAAACTGTAAGAGGTAGGTAAGTCCACAAGTGAGTTAAACTGCAGGCTTTTGGAGTTGATATTGGAAAAAAATCTGATTATCTCTCTCTTTAGACCACTGATCACGGATTGATGCCTTTGTCTGTTCATAGGATGGCGCGTTAAGTGGGAAGTGAGTCAGGAGGGAAACTGCTTTGTTTCTGGATGATATTCATTCATTTCCAGATCACATCTGTAAAATGGGATCATGTCATCCTCTTTGATTGAGCAGTCTGAATGGGGGGGTTACATCCAAAACATGCAGTGCGGGATGCCGTGTGAAATTAGTTCTGACGAGGGTACACAATTTACTCTAAAATCACAGCTACATTTAAGCCAAGGGTTTTATCTGATACTTCCTTGAATAGTGCACCCACGTGTTTATGTGTGTACAAACAGCCACAAATAATCATTTAGTTATGCTGTCACAATGCTTAATTAGGCTATTGCTTTAAGAAACTTAATAAAGATACTGCCAGCCCTTTGTCATTCTATTTCTGTTGATCCGTCACAACAGATGAGCTCCCAGCAAGAACAGGTTCCATGTGGTCAGTGGTCATCTGCTAGACCAGTGTCCCATGTGGTCCTTAGCTCACCCCGCTGGGTGATAATGCCATTTGTTGCACCACGCCTGTGCATGTGCCATCTGGGGATTTAATGAGCCCAGCACCCCATCAATGATGCCAACCGATGGAGCAGCCCACACACCCCATCCCCAGGGCCCCACAACCCACACTATGACTCAGCAAATACAACTAGTCAGGTTGATATGCTCACACATGCCCATGCACACACACACTTTTATACTCAGCCTCTCATCAACTTTTGCTACAGTGATGTAAAACTCCAGTGATACATAAATAATTGCTTAAAAAACTATCAAGAAAACTCTGAAAAACTGACTGAATTTGCTGACACTTGGTTGAGCGTTGCTCAATCTTCGCTTAATATCTGTAATTATCACGTCACAGTGCCACAGTCTTCATTAACCCCCAAACACTTTCAAACTCCTCATCTACAACCTTTATAGTTAAATCTATTTTGTTTTCTGAGACCCAAATATCATACAAGGACATCAGATACTTCTGAAAGAACGGAGTGTATTTTATGGAGCGCTTGTGTGGAACACTAAGGGTTGTGCACTGTGCCTTTCGGCTGTTTATCTAAACTGAGCTTTGCCCTGAGTTTGTATCAGTACGGGGAAAAGGATCAATTTAGTGCTTTTCATGTGGGTGTCCTGCTGTGCTTTGAGTGGTGTCATCTTGACTTAGCACCACAGAACTGAACCCTGATCAAAGGCTTGATGGTGGCTTGATCCAGTCTGTGATGTGGACTTTAAAGTGGCACTCTCCCACGGGCCTGAGTGGGACTCTCTCAAAGCCCTCTGATACTTCTCTCCAAGTCCCCAAAGCCAGCAGGGAGCCTGGGCAGTGGGCACCTGCTGGGCACATTGGCAAGGGAAGAGACAGTAAGGCACCATGGTCCTTCATTGCCCTCCTTATGTAAGGCTTTCGTCTTGTTGATAGTTGGGCGTGGTACTCCTCAATGTCTTGACAAACGGCTCTGCATTTTTCGGTATTGGGCACAACACTGCACATTGCCATTATACGTGTATTAATAGCAAATACACTTAAAGACTCCCTTTGACATGAGCACAGCTCTACGGTTGTAGCTGCATCTTCAAAAACCCAATCAAATGTCGCACAGAAGGAGGCTTCAACAAGCCTTTAATCTGGTTAAAGCCACCTGCTGTTCATTTATTCATTTTAATATTGCAGACACCACTGGTTCTCTGACCCTAATATTTGCTTGTTATTCTGATGTTCAGAAAGCTAAATCAACACCAGCTTGTAGTACTGTAAGTCTCTCAAAAGTGTGACAACAGGATGTGGCCTTTGTGGAATAAAAGCCGGAGAGAAGCAAGCCACGGTAGGGTGAGTAGAGCAACCATGTCATGCCACCTAGTCCTTTAAGGACAAAAAGCAATTAACATTTTTAAAAAGGCAAATAGCATTAAAATGAACAAGCAATCCAGTTTTTGAAACACGCGCAGCAAAGGGGGGAACTAAACCTTCCTCAGGGAGCCTAGCGGAGCGGACGTAACCGTTTTTTGTTGTTTGTTTCAGACAGTTTTTCTTCTAAAGAAAAGGATCTCTCTCACTTGGGCCCTGGGAAACTGAGAGAGGACGGGAATCAAAGGACTTTTAAAAAATTGCACAGTGCCACGGTGTAGCCAATGGGAAGAAATTAATGATTTCTTCTTCTTGTTCAATCCACATTTTTCAGCCACCCAGATGAAAGTAATTGCTGACTACTCGTCTAGTCCCCTTATCCACCATAGTGACTTTTTCAACACAACGTGATTTATTTGATTTGGGTTGGGGGAGATTGTTTGTTGATTTGGTTTCTATGTTGTCGCCTATTGCTGTTCCTTTGATTACGTTGGACACTGTTGTGAGGAGAACACTTTCCCGTAATGCTCGTTGTGCCCTGTGGTCCCAAATACCTACTTAAGGACTTCATCTGTGTCTGCTGCCTCTACATAAGGCTTCTACCAGGCTGCCACCCACTAGCCTGGCACTCCCATCTCTATACTCATACTGTGTGCCCTTAAGTAGACCCTAAAGCGTTGTATCCAAGCCCTAGTCTAAAGACGCCTACTCTGTATGAGTTACCTTCCAGCTGACAAAAAGTAATTCACTTCTGGTCTGATTGAGCCATCAAGTGCAGTCAACGCATATCTGTTCATTTGAGCTTAACAGTAAAAACAACTTTGGATTAGGAATATTATGGTCAATCAGGTCGAAGTGGTGTTTCAAATTAGATCGTTGTGTAACAGACGGCAGACCAGTATCTGAAATTAGAAAGTGTTTCAAGTCCTTTCCTTTGACTCTAATTCATTGGGTTAGAAAAAAACCAAAATGAATCATGAATCATTCACAACTGGGTAGGTATGAAGTTTGTCACATTTCAATTGAATAAACTCAAGCACACATTCAACTAATTCTAATTGAACCAGCACCCATCATTAGAGAGGGTAGATGAATGATCTGTTAGGAAACGTCTAGTCCACTCCACCCACCCAACCACACACACACATAAAACCCATTACTTAATCCAGTGGGCTTTATTAACTATAGTTATCAGTGTCTCCGCTGTTCTCTTCACTGTTCTCATAGGCTTTCTTAGTTTGGGGCATACCACTGTATCTACATGGGGTATTTCCCTTTTGGGTCAAACCATTACAGTGCAAAAAATCTTCAAAGGCCTTGGGTCTTACTCCCACCGCCAACAAGCATTTATCTCATGCAGTGGGAGCTGTTAAGGGTCAGATTGTATGGGATGTTTTTGAGCTAATTATGCAGAGAAAATAAAACCCTTCAGGCTTGCTGGGACAAACATACCAGACAGATTGTTATCATCAAATGGATGGGATACATTTAGTTTGATTGGCTCAGGATCTCTGGGGTCCAAACTTAAAGGATTCCAATGCCCATGCATTGACATTGGCGTTGCTTTCAACTACAAGCCAATGTTTAGGAATGGCAGAAAGAGGGAGACATAATTGTCTGGAGTGTCAACAATTTTGTGTCAGCGCTAGAGTTAAAATTGCACATTAGATATAGTCAAGTCCATAATTATTGGCACCCTTGATAAAGATGATCAAAAAATACTGTATAAAATTAATAATACAAATACTGCGCTATATTGTAGTCAAAAAATTGGGAAATTATATTATTTTATACTAATACGATCGATCAGAGTAAGAGATTTTGTTAAACAAGTAACACAAAAATGTAGCCTTTTTCTTAAATGTTGTATGAGATTGTGGAACACGTTGGGAGGGATTCCTCCATACAGACCATTCCTCCATACAGAATCTTTCCAGATCCTTGATATCCTTCATCTTCTCTTATGGACTGCCTCTTCAATTCAACCACAGGGTTTCAATGGGGTTCAAATCCGGAGACTGAGATGGCCATTGCAAAATGTTGATTTTGTTGTCAATCAAATGTATTTGTGGATTTTGATTAGTGCTTGGGGTCATTGTTTTGCTGGTTAGGTCCAATTGCAGCCAGTTGTTTGGCTAAAATGTCCTGTGGAATCAAAATAGCCCCATAACATCAAAAATCCACCACCACCATACTTTACCGTAGGTATGAAGTACTTTTCTGCATATTATACTTCTATTTTTCAACACCAAACCCACCAGAGCTTTCTTTTTATGTCATCTGAACATAGTCCGAAAATGCTAACATAAGTGTTTCTTGGCAGGGACTTTTCTAACAAAATCAAAGTATGTATTGCAGTCACTCCTTGTTTCACAACACTTTTTGGGAATAAAATGTTAGACATATTTCCTGTAGCCCTTTCCTGCAGTCAATGACCAAAAAGCGCCCTCATTGGCCTCGTGGGTGGAACGTTATTAATGTTTTTCAGAATTTTGGGGTGTTTCTATGTCAAGCAGTTTTGTTATATTTTAGTCTCCTGTGATGTATACAAAGTGCAAACTCAAAATTGAATACAATTTTTGAATACAATTTTATAAAATATGTATATAGATCTTTTTTTCAGGGGGTGCTGCCGCACCCTCAGCACCACCACTATGAGTACGTGGAGATATTATAACTTGCTCAGAGAAAATCTTAGCATCTATGTCTCCCTTAATTTGTTTTTTGTACAGATGTTCACAGTCAGACTGTTGGAAAAGGTCAGACATGTCAGTTGCCCAGCTCCCCCTATGGAGAGCTCCCATTGAAAAACGTTGCTCGCTATTCTGGCAATTGGCAATTGCATATCCAACAGTCTACTCCAAAGTTTTTAAATGGCCAAGGACAACAAGTATGCACTTGGAAACGCGTCTATTTACCCAATTTTTGCGTTGAGAAGATTTGACTGAGAAGATGAGAACGTCTTTACCAACTCAGTCTTGAGATAATATCGAAAAGAGCTTGTAGTCAATGCAGACCATGACCTCATGTTACAGTAATCCCGTCTACAAGGTGAACACGAATTCCAACATATTATGGATATATGAGAGAAGTTTAAGATTCTAGGCAATGTTTGCTGTCGGGGAAACAGCGCCGAATTGAATTAGGAGAGACAGCGGTGAAATGAGTGCAGGATGGTCTCTCGATTCCACCAATCAAATAAACAACAAAAGGGTGACAGACCGCAGGGAAATCTTTTGGGGGAAAGTTGTGTCCCTGAAACTCTGTGAGAGGAACAAAGAGAGAGAATGAGAGAGATAGAAGAAAGTGAGAGATGGAGAGAGATAGGCACACTCCGGGAGTGGAACAAAGGGTGAGAGTTAGAAAGACAGAGAGACATTCACTGAGAGGAGAAGAGATCGAGAGAGAAAGAGGACACAAAAAGCTGCTTGACTGGGTTTGAGACTGTGCCTGGATGTCCTAGAGGGCCACGGCTCTAATTGCTTTTGTTATTGATGCACCAGCAGGTGTCAGCAAAGCAAATGCTAAGGAGGACACACGGCACCTCCCTCATGAGCTGCATTATTCATAGAAAACATCATCTTTTGTCCTCCCATGCCAAACATACTTAGGATTCCGCTTGACGAGGAACTTGATCCTCTCTCCGGACACATAGGTACACACATGACCCCACAAGCACTTATAAGACCCCAACACACTTGTTGCCCTCCATGAAAATGTACTATCTACTACATTCTATTCTTCAATATCCTCCCCGATCTTCCATGCCTGTACATAAATGTCCCTCTGTTTACCTACAGTGTCTTATTCTCCAGTTCCCACTTCTTCACCCAATAAGGTATGCTGTACTCGTATAGCATCTGAGCATGAAGGTATACAGGAGTGCTGGTGTACACTGAATTCAGTTCTACGGAGAATGACCTGTTATTCACAGAGGAGCAGTCTCAGAGTAGGAGTGCTGATCTAGGATCAGGTCCAATCTGTCCATATAATCATATTCATTAGGATATAAAGGTGACATCTAATCCCATATAAGTGCTGTTACTCTGAAACTCTTTGTGAGTACGGGGCCAATGTGGGTATAAGGGAGTGCTGGTGTACGTGGAGCTCATGTAGTTATAGGTAAGTCTGGAGGAAGTTTTTCTTGCAAGATAATTGGGTCTTGTTAAGAATTCTTTATGCGCCTCTCTCTCCGCCTGTTTGCAGCCGCTGGAATGCTGCCCTGGTCCTGGTGGAGTCGTAAAGAGCGCTACGAGATGGGCTCTTCTGAGCGGCCCACTTCAATCCACTTAATGTAATAGAGAGGCTGGAGTAGACCGCCCTCGGACCAGGGCTCTGGTGCATTGGCGGAAAAATGTCCACTCAACTGAGCCTGGTGAATCCACAGCTACCGTCAGTCAACGGGGCTGTCACTGTGGTCACTGCAGCAATGCCACCATGAGTTGACAGGCTAGTTTAAATGGTAAAGGCAGCTAGGGGTGAAGGGTGCGGAGGGGTGGTCTGAGACATGTATTGCAAGAAGTTAGATACCAAGTGTAATAGATCTGCATTGGAGAGCTATTGATTTACTGGTTATGGGCCTTTAGAATTATTCATATTATTCATATACTGTATCTGGAATGGCTTGTAATTACAGATTCCCTGTCATACATACAGACACGGGGAGGACAGAAAGACAGACAAAGTCTCAGACAGATTGGCAGCCGTCTCCTGTGTATTGTCAGTTCGATTTACATCTCCCCAGGGCTCCCGCTTGTTTCCAGGCAAGTGTTGTCTGTCTTGTGCCTGTGAGCAATCTCTCTTTATCTCTCGCTCTCTTTCTCTCGCTCCCTCACTCTCTCTCACACTCACCCTCCTCTCTCGCTTTCTCTCTCTCCATCTCTCTATTTCTCTCCATCTCTCTCTATCCCTCCCTCTCTTTCTCTTTTTCTGTCTCTGCCTCGCTCTCTCATGAGCTCTTCAAAACACATCAGGACGGAACCACCCAGATCTGAATGGAACTGATTTAAAGGACGATTCCACCCAAAAACTGTCTTTTGGTATTTGTTTCATTAGTCCATTGTTTATATAGTCCCAAAATGTTTTGCATGTCAGCAATCAAGATATATAACTTTCAAAATACAGAAATACAGCCGGTATGATGCATTTTACATCACATGATGCAAAACGCAGTATCAAATGATGCAAAATGCATCATACCGTCTGTATTTCTGTATTTTGAAAGAAATAGCTGCTGAAAGTGTTGTGAAATCCAATAGACTGCTTAAGCATTAGCTAGCCTAGCATGCTGATGAAAAAGGCAGTTTAATAAAAAACAGTATTTTGATCTTCTCAATTTTGCGGCCTGGATAATGGGATAATTAGGAGTACAGCGACACCTTCCATCCATGGACTGAGATATGTTTTCAAAGCCATATCCCTCGTCCGTCACCGTGGGTCTAGGACTGTTTCTACTTGAAGGCAGGTCCTGAACTTCAAGTTGAGTTTTTGTTAATTGTAATGTCAACACTGCATCCTTTCTTGACCTTTACCAGGAAATGTGGTGACAGTGACCATGATTACGTGGTTCACAAGAGCCCTCTTCATTCAGAAACGGCAACCAAGGCAAGAAGAATGTGCCTTCCGCATGTATGGGCCTGTGTGTGTATGAGTGTCTGTATGTGTGTTACATTTTTTAAGGCCACACAAATATAACTCAATAATCAGAATGTCACAGTCATTATATTTAATTTCTCATAATTTACAGAAATCTATTTGCTAAAGGTCACACCAGACAGCCTAACACTCTGGTGTTTCATTTTCATAATGCGTTTATTTGTTAGTTCATTCCCCCCACACCCAGTCTCCCACTCCCAGTCTCCCACTCTATCTGCCACCCCTGTCTGTCTCCCTGGGAGCATTTTTCATCAGACAAATAGCCCGTCGTGCATTCCAAAGCTGCCGCTGCGAGCAGCTATCAGGCCTGTCTAATCTTATCAGGGCTCAGACATTCAATGTAAATTCTCAAGCATTAAATAATAAAAGTCTCGGGCAAGTTCATGCCATCGAGCCTTTTCAATCTGCCAAGGTTGCAAAGCCTAGCTCTCCTGACCTCCACTCTAATGTGTAGGCGTTCTTCTTTTCACTTTAAACAGGTATTGATATTTGTCGAGATCTGGTCTGTTACTTCCTCTGGTGGCCTTTTTTTTAATTCATGGGTGTTTTCTCCTATTTTGTTCGATCAGCTGGTTGTGAGATGATTCACTGTTGAAACCATTGCACCAGATAGAGTATATGCTAAATACTGAAGGAATTACTAAATAATGATATGGTGTACCATGAACAAAACCAAAAATATACAAGTAAGATGTGAGTAAGTAAGGGTTTTATGCTGGTAAAATATTACAAGGCATGAAGAAGGGTGATTTAGAAACCACACTAGGGTATAGGCATGGCTGCTATTGTTGCCTGGTCTCTTAAAGGAAAAATCAACTCAAAAACAATATACTGTATACTGTATATATTTTTTATTAGTCAGCAGTTTTCAAGATATTGGACTTTCAAGAAACAAAGTGTCACTTGCCACATTATCCCGATGATGTGTTTTCCATCATATGATGCATTTTCCATTTTGGAACTGTATCAACAGTGGACTAATAAAAATAATATATATATATAGTTTTTGAGTGGAGTTTCTGACATGTCTTCAACATACAGTAGGTGCTGTTTGAGATGCACTTGGGCTGGTCCTGCCTAAGAAGAGGAGATTGAAGATTGACAGAGTAAGGGCTCGAACACACTAATAGTGTTTGCCTGCCGAGAGTACGTACATGCGAACCGAGTGCAACCCGATTTTACATGTAGAATTACCGAAAATGTCAGCAGTCAGACATCAACAGCACGCTGAACGATCGGTGGACTAACATTAGCGCTGATGTCTTTATTGACATCATCTCACTGGGCTTGGTGGTGATCCAAAGCAATGTCTCTCAGGACCGTGTTACTTTACTGAGTCATGCACCTGCCTTATCCAATCAATTGATCAACGGCTCTATTTAATCGCAATAGAAATGTGAAGGTAATTTCCGATTGAGCCGACATGTGCAGCGTTAACCGTGAATGCAGTCTCTGCTAAAGCGGGAACATTGCCTTTAAATTTGAAACGGAAGTTTATTGCACTTAATTTTCACGGAAGTTCATTGCCTTGAAATTTCACAGAAGTTCAGCTTTACAGCGGACTTTAAAGCTGAACTTCCGCAATGCGGATTGAATAGAGCCCCAAATCAATCTTTATTAAGTTAGGATTTCACAGATCATGAGTTGGCATTTTAAGTCCGAGGCCCAGGCAAACGTTTTTGGATCTCACTTTGGCTGACTGGACGCTGCAATATCAAGGCTCACTGCGAGAATTTGGATAGAAAATGAACTATTGTTGTGTGGGGGGGTGTCTGATTTTCAAGTCATCACCTTGACCCAGACAGTTTTAAGACATGCCAGACTATCAGCATTTTTCCTATTGCAAACTGCAGTCTTATTTTTCATTGTTTGATCTTTCGCTCGCTGAAATGTGGTGACTATACTTTTCATAATCTTTAAAGATTATGAATGCCACTTCGGTTTTTATTGACTATTGAAAGCTCTAGGGTCACTCTCACTGTTATGCGCAGTCATATTTCTGTGACCTTGACTGAAACTATTGTCCAAAAAATTTCCATTTGCATCAATATTTACTGCAAGTATGGCAGCTAGTACGAAAAGCAAGATGAAGATCTGGTATGTATTCATTTTGGGGAGGCTGTGCAGTGCACTGTGTGCGGGTGAAGTTTGTATGACTTATCAAACCTTGGGGGAAAGATGTGTTTGTGCTATAAGCCCACGACCCAAACACTGACAGTCAATTTATCACGCTTTATCTTGTTATTCATTCATAAAATAATACCTCTACAGTTTTTTGTTTAGGCTGAGTTTTGATAGCTTGCATAATGCAGATAGCTTGCAAAATGTCCTCATTTTGAAGGAAAGAGTGACAAGGATAAGAGAGGAAAGTAAACTGCTTCGACATTCAGAAGTTGGAACAGATGTCCTTGTCAAGTCAACGTTTGCTCTTGAATGAATATGGCTGGATATTGGATATGGATATACAGATAAGAATGAACATGTGAGGGATTTATGAACACTGAAGACCCATCTGTTTTCAGTCCGGCTCATTTTCATGGAGTCATGGTTCAAAATGTATATGTAGGTAGAGTTATTAAAGGGACTATGCATAGATGACAACAGAGAGTGGCAGTGGTGTGGAGGGGGGGGGGGCAATGTAAATAGTCTGAAGCTGTTTAGAAGCTTCTTGGACCTAGACTTGGCGCTCCGGTACCGCTTGCCGTGCGGTAACAGAGAGAACAGTTTATTACTAGGGTGGCTTTAGTCTTTGACGGTTTTTAGGGCCTTCCTCTGACACCGCCTGTTATAGAGGTCCTGGATGGCAGGAAGCTTGGCCCCAGTGATGTACTGGGCTGTACACACTACCCTCTGTAGTGCCTTGCGGTCGGAGGCCGAGCAGTTGCCACACTAAGCAGTGATGCAACCAGTCAGGATGCTCTCGATGGTGCAGCTGTAGAACCTTTTGAGGATCTGAGGACCCATGCCAAGTCTTTTCAGTCTCGTGAGGGGGAATAGGTTTGTCGTGCCCGCTTCACGACTGTCTTGGTGTGCTTGGACCATGTTAGTTTGTTGGTGATGTGGAGAGCAAGGAACTTGAAGCTCTCAACCTGCTCCACTGCAGCCTTGTCGATGAGAATGGGGGTGTGCTCGGTCCTCGTTTTCCTGTAGTCCACAATCATCTCCTTTGTCTTGATCATGTTGAGGGAGAGGTTGTTGTCCTGGCACCACATGGCTAGTTCTCTGACGTCCTCCCTATAGGCTGCCTAGTTGTTGTCGGTGATCAGGCCTACCTAATGTAGTGATGGTGTTGGAGTCGTGCCTGGCCGTGCAGTCATGAGTGAACAGGGAGTACAGGAGGGGACTGAGCACGCACCCCTGAGGGCCCCCTGTTTTGAGGATCAGGGTAGGCAGATGTGTTGTTACCTACCCTTATCACCTGGGGGTGGCCCGTCAAGAAGTCCAGGATCCAGTTGCAGAGGGAGGTGTTTAGTCCCAGCGTCCTTAGCTTGGTGATGAGCTTTGAGGGCACTGTGGTGTTGAACGCTGAGCTGTAGTCAATGAATAGCATTCTCACATAGGTGTTCCTTTTGTCCAGGTGGGAAAGGGTAGTGTGGAGTGCAATAGAGATTGCATCATCTGTGGATCTGTTGGGGCGGTATGCAAGCCCTGCCACATCTGACGAGCGTCAGAGCCGGTGTAGTATGACTCGATCTTAGTCCTGTATTGACACTTTGCCTGTTTGATGGTTCATTGGAGGGCATAGCGGGATTTCTTATAAGCTTCCGGGTTAGAGTCCTGCTTCTTGAAAGCGGCAGCTCTAGCCTCTAGCTCAGTGCGGATGCTGCCTGTAATCCACGGCTCTTGGTTTGGGTATGTACGTACGGTCACTGTGGGGATGACATCATCGATGTACATATTGATGAAGCCAATGACAGATGTGATGTACTCCTCAATGCCGTTGGAGGAATCCCGGAACATATTCCAGTCTGTGCTAGCAAAACAGTCATGTAGCTGAGCATCTGCTTCATCTGACCACTTTTTTATTGATCTAGTCACTGGTGCTTCCTGCTTTAATTTTTGCTTGTAAGCAGGAATCAGGAGGATGCAATTATGGTCAGATTTGCCAAATGGAGGGCGAGGGAGAGCTTTCTATGCGTCTCTGTGTGTGGAGTATAGATGGTCCAGAGTTCTTTTTCCACTGGTTACACATTTAACATGTTGACAGAAATATGGTAAAACTGATTTACGTTCCCCTGCATTAAACTCCCCGTACTAGGAGCGCTGCCTCTGGGGGAGCATTTTATTGTTTGCTTATGGCGGAATACGCTCATTCAATGCTATCTTAGTGCCAACCTCTGACTGAGGTGGTATGTAAACAGCTACGAAGAATACAGATGTGAACTTTCGGTAGGTATTGTGGTCTACAGCTTATCATGATATACTCAACCTCAGGCGAGCAATAGCTCGAGACTTCCTTAGATATCGTGCACCAGCTGTTATTTACAAAAATACATAGTCCGCCGCCCCTTGTCTTACCAGACGCCGCTATTCTATCCTGCCAGTACATCGTATAACCAGCCAGCTGTGATATTGTTGTTGATGTTGTCGTTCAGCCACGACTCCGCAAAGCGTAAGATGTTACAGTTTTTAGTTTAATCTTCCACGTAACTTGTCGATTTTATTGTCCAAAGATTGCATGTTTGTTAGCAGAATTGAGGGAAGTGGGGGTTTATTCGATTGCCTCCAAATCCTCAGATGGCAGCCTGCTCTCCGGCCTCTCTTTCTCCGCCTCCCTTTCTCCAGCCTCTGAAAGGGAAAGACAAAATATTTCAGTGTCTTTGAACGGGGTATGGTAGTAGCTGCCAGGCTCACCAGTTTGAGTGTGTCAAAAATTGTAATGCTGCTTTCCGGTGTGTACCTAGAATGGTCCACCACCCAAAGGACATCTAGCCAACTTGAAACAACTATGGGAAGCATTGGAGTCAACATGGGCCATCATCCCTGTGGAACGCTTTCGACACCTTGTAAAGTCCATTCCCCAACGAATTGAGGTTGTTCTGAGGGCAAAAGGGGGTGCAACTAAATACTAGGATGGTGTTCTTGATGTTTTGTACATGCGGTGATTTGACTAGAAAGTTTTAATGCAACTTTTGGGTTACCAAAGGTATTTTCAAGTATACCTCTCTCTCTCTCTTTCTCTCTCCCCTTCTCATGCTCTTCTAAGAGTGTCCCACGCTCCCTGGAGCCCAGCTCTCATTGATCAAAGTGGAAAAAGAATATCAGGGATGTGTGTCACCCAAAGCCTGAATTGGACTTGAACCAATTTGATGCGGCCAAGCCCAAGCTGAGGACTTAAATTATTTTGAGAAATAGATTTATGCAAGGCTGCTGTACTGCCTCCAGAGCTGCAGAGTTCTGCAAACCCCGAGCCAGAAAAAAACTAACATGTATGAAGTTGATTAAATGTTTATAACCATCTTGCTGCCTGCTAATTTCCTCTACATGAACGATAAGGGTTGGATTATTATCCCACATGACAATAACGAGCTCTGGAAAAACAATCAATAAACGTGTCTGTCCAAAGAGATCATTTACCTCACAGTCATTTACCTCACTGTCATTTACCTCACAGTCATTTACCTCACAGGATCACAGTCTGTTGTAGTGGTTTTACTGTGAAATATTATGTTGGTAATCATCACAATTCTGGGTTATCTCAAATAAACGGGTACCTATACATAATAGTTTGGTATTTTGATGAATTTAGGGCTTTCTGCAATGTAACAGTATCTAAAAGGTCCTGAACAGTGAAAATCATGTTTTTCATCAAATTGGATGATATTTGGATGAAACCAGTTCAAAGTAGGGTGACACAAGAAAGAAAAACATCTGTAGTTGGTACATTGATCAAGTTTGATCATAAAGTTACTGGTCCCCTCCCCCCAAGTCAAAGACTTGGATTCAGGAGGCAGTTATTACCAAGGATTTAATTCCCGGCTTTATACAACGTCACATAAAGCTGGAAATGTAATACTCCAATGGTAGCGTCTTATCATCTTTACAAATTATATGTGCGCTCATGCCTTGCTTTGGCTTTATTTACAAACCGTGAATTAGCTACTAGTAGCTAGCTCAAGCAGAAGTACTACAAAATATATCGGTAGCCTTTCCTCTGTGGTGTGACTGTTAGCGAGCAAGCTACTTACCAGCATGCCGGCTAAAGCACACCGCGTTGTGACTGGATGCCATAGCGAAGATTTAACGTTGCACTATTTTCTGAAGAATGAAGACATCCGACATTTCATTCAGGGTGGACAGGCTGCACCGAAAATTACAATCATGTCATGCGTGTGCAGTGCACCTTTCAAGCAAAGTTTCTTCATAAATTGAGAAGCACATTCGATGGGTCTTGCCAGGAAGCTAATCCTGAAGATGGATGCTGTACCATCATTGACAGTGTATATTTTCTGTAACACACCTAGATGTTTTTTGTTCTTCCATCCATAAGCACCCTACATTGAGTCTGAGAACTGCCAGCACACGGTTGGCACAACGGAATGTTGTCCACAAAAGGAGTTGCGGTGTGTATAGTATTTCAAATGTAACCCTTGGGATCATTATTTCACTCTCCATCTCATTTTGTCTTTCCACTACCATCAAGCAGTAATGATAGACATTTTAGAAAATTCAACACATACTCTGTCTATACAGCTTTCCAGGCAACCACTACAGCACGAATGCTGTGACACAAAATCAGCTTTCCCACAGCCAAAGACGAGGGGATATGCTGTGAAGCCTGTGAAAGCATACGAGTTATAGTCGTTCATTTCAAATCTTCATTCGTTGAGCATTTCAAGCATACAAACATTTCCAAATGCACAACCAAGTATTGCATATTTCAAATTGTCCAGTACATCTGTTTTATGCTGTTTTCATCTACATCCCCTTATGTGTAAGCTTCTAAGCTGACTCAGGCTTTACTAATTATTGTGAAGAAGTGCATCATTGAACTAACTGTACTCTGTAATTAGTTACAAAACAATAGAAATGCTGTTGTGTAATGCTGCTGTTTGTCTGATATCCAACAATCCATGATCAGCTCTGTTGACCATGAGACCATTTTGCAAAGAAAACAGTTTGAGGTATGCTATTTAAGCTCGGAATTACGTGGTCCATTGTCATAAATCACATTGTTTATTGCCCATTGTTTACCTTGTTACCTGGCAACGACCACAAGTGCATTTCAGAGCTGTCAATCAAGGCGAGATCATGACGATAAGCTCTCCGCCCACTCAGCCTGTTCTTTCAGGCTTCTTGATAGTTAAAGATGAGAGAAAAGGTCAAATGTCTTCAATTCTGAGTGTTTTAATGTTTTACAAACATTATGGGTGATGTTTTGGTCATTCAAAGGCTTGAGAAATAGAATGACTCTGTGGGACCTTTAACACACAGAAGGCCGCCTATGTTGAGGAAATAGATCATGACTATGCCTATGATTGTGAACATAGTAAGAAAGGTATAGGAACGGGGCTGGCCAGAAGGACAAATTATTTAGCAACTTGTGACCACCATACTGAAGAGTTTTGGAAGCTGAACACGATTCAATAAAAAGATTTGAAGACAAAAACAATAATAAATCCAAGAAAAGAGTATGCCACAGAGCATTATTTCCACCCAAGCTCTTCTTTCCCCTTACAGCAATAAAACATGAAGCACTGAGTGGGGCCAGCGGGTTCAGTTCACTCGGTATGACGATTTGGGATTTCAAAACTGGTGCAGAGATTTTAGGATCAAACATATTAATAAAATCATTATTTTATTGGAGGCTTTCGGACAAGAACATTATTTACAGTCAGTTGCTAGCTAGAGGTCATGGCTATCTCTCCCCTTCACCCCTTTCTCTCCATGAATTATACAAAAAGAACAGAGAAAGAGAGGTAAGGAGAGAGAGATTGAGGGGGAGGGAAGGAGAGAAAGATAAATAGAGCAGAAAAAGACAGCTGAGAGGAAGGACAGAGAGAGAGAGTATAAGACTGATGAGCATTCAAATAGCAGCTCTCCTTTCACTTTTTCTTAATACCAAGATCATACTGCTTTGATAGATTCATTCACAATAGGGTCACAGAGTTTTCAAACCTAGAGGCACTTCATAACGATACTTCCGGCAACGTGTTGAGAAGCAGACTTGACAGACTCGACAGACCAGATTTGGGGTTTGGCAAGTCAATGGGAGAAGTGAAATGTCAGAAGTCTCAATGTAGCAGGTAGGCAGAGTCAGGCGCAGAACAACGGAGATGAGTAATCACGTATATTTACTCAAAATACAAAACTACCAAAATTGGTAGTACAAATACAAGCTCACATAAACAAGAACCTCTAACATAGAATAAACATGCACAAAACCTAGAAAATTAAAAGTAGATCGGCGGTAGCTAGAAGACAGGTGACGTTGACCGCCGAACACCGCCCGAACAAGGAGAGGGACCAACCTTGGCGGAAGTCGTGACATTAAAATTATCCTTAGTTGTTAATTGTCTCAAATTCTAAAGGCAAAACCTAGATTCATGTCTTAAGTAGCTAAACGTGTCATTACTACAATCAATCAAATCAATCAAAATGTATTCCTGATGCCCTTTTTAATCCAGAAGTTGTTACAAAGTGCTTATACAGAAACCCAGCCTAAAACCCCAAAGAGCAAGCAATGCCATCATAGAAGCATGGTGGCTAGGAAAAACTCCCTAGTAAAGCTAGAACCTAATGGTAATATGGTATTCCTTGGGACCATGCTGTGATGGCAGGTTAGCGTTTATTGGAAGGACTCATGTACTGGAGGCAGCTCTGCAGTGACCAATAGCTGGCACTGCCACAAATTCCTAAAATCAGATTTTAAACCTAACCCTAACCTTAACCACATTGCTAACCCTAATGCCTAACCCTAACCTTAAATCAAGACCGAAAAACCAACAACAACAAAAAATATCATACATTTTTACAATATAGGCTATTTGGATTTTGCACTTGGCACATCAAGCTGAAATCGTTCAGTGCTGCCTCCGGGATAAGTGTTTGCTCATTATTGCAATAAGGATCCTTAATATGAAGTTCACACTCATATTGGACAAAAACATCTAAAGGCATGCAAGTGTGCGTCACAGTAGGCAAGCATAGAGAACCCATAATTCCCATAATGCAGGTTATGTCATTTCTTGTGTGTTTATGATCCATAGGCTTAAACAAATACATTAGCCTACTGTCATGACTTTACTTTCATTAATCTGATGACTGTTATTTATTTAACCCACTAACTATGTTTAATTGTTGCCAGATTCAATGAATCATGTAACAATTAACTCATTGGGATTTGGGACACCATGGAAGAGGTTGTTTAAACTCTATAAGGTCTTTACCAATTTCATCGATAAACAGTCATCTTATTAATCATTACCTCTTATCATATCATCATTCTGAACAGTCGTAAAAAAAAACTGCCTTGCTCATGATTCAGTACTACAATTGGTTTAATTATTTATTTACTAGCTAACTAAAATGAGAAAACAGGATAACAAACACACTTAATATATGAGAAGAAAGTCCCTAGCGGACTGACAATACGATGGCTTATTTTTATTTCTACCCCTTTTTCTTGGTATCCAATTGGTAGTTACAGTCTTGTCTCATTGCTGCAACTCCCGTACGGACTCGGGAGAGGCAAAGGTCGAGAGCCGTGTGTCCTCTGAAACACAACCCAACCAAGCTGCACTAGTTCTTGACACAATGCCCACTTAACTCGGAAGCCAGCCGCACCAATGTGTTGGAGAAAACCGCGTACACCTGGAAATCGTGTCAGCGTGCACTGCGCCCGGGCCGCCACAGGAGTTGCTAGTGCGCGATGGGACAAGGAGATCCCTGCCGGCCAAAACCTCCTCTAACCCGGACGACACTGGGCCAATTGTGCGCCGCCCCATAGGTCTCCCGATCGCGGCCGGCTGTGACAGAGCCTGGACTCGAACCCAAAATCTCTAGTGGCACAGCTAGCACTGCGATGCAGTGCCTTAGACCACTGCACCACTCGGGAGGCCCATGACGACTTATTACACAGAGATGGAGACGGGGAAAAAGAGAGAGACAGAAAAACACATTCTATAACTATTCTCCCATTAATCATATACCTTGCACACCAACCGCCTCCCGTTTGGAATAAGAAATCATGAATGTTTTTACTTGTGAGTAAATAGTCGACGGCAACGATAGCCGACGGCAACGAGACAGCCTATCGGTTAGAGCCCTGGCAGAGTGGTAGCAGGCAAACAGCCTCTCCTTCAACATCAGCAAAACCAAAGAGCTGATCGTGGACTACATGAAACGGGGAGAGGACACCCCCATTGACATCGCAGTGGAGAGGTTTAAAAGCTTCAAGTTCCTCGGCGTGCACATCACAGAGGACCTGGCATATACCAACACCGTGGTGAAGAAGACCCAACAGAGCATCTGTTCAACCTCAGGCGACTGAATACATTTGGCATGGGCCCTCAGATCCTACAGCTGCACCATTGAGAGCACCTTGACCGGCTGTATCATCGGCTATATCAACTGCATCACCCTCAACCACAAGGCTCTACAGAGGGTGGTGCAGACAGCCCAATACATCACTGGGGGCAAACTCTCTGCCCTTCAGAACAATTACACTAGCTGGTGTCTGAGGAAGGCCTGGAAGTTCGTCAAGGATTCCAGTCACCCGAGACATGGACTGTTCACTCTGTTACCATCTGGCAAACGGTATCGGAGCATTAGGTCTCACGACAATAGGCTCAGAGACAGCCTCTACCACCAGGCCATCAGACTGCTGAACAGCTAACCCTAGCTGTCTACCTTATCAGACCTACACATTGGAGACTATTGCACCTCTCTACACACCCAACCCTTACACACAAGCACACACGAACATGTGCACACAAACACACACACACACACAGTCAATGCTGCTGTTCTATTTATATACTATTTATTCAACAGTGCAACCTGGACACTACCCATTTATATATTTGTAAATACAGTCATAGTTGGCTTACAGATGTAGGATCTTAATTTGATCATCGTGTTACAGGAGAACTCTCCTGCAATGCAGAAAATGTTAAACGTGTAGTGCATTTGAGGTTTAATATATAGGCTTCTGAAGTTTGTAATTAACACTTTGAAATTTCACACTTGATTTTCCCTTACAACAAATATATCAACCCCTGCAAAAATGTCCATTAATTATAATCCACATAGTAATTCACATTTCCTGTTGCTGCAGGATTGTTTTCCTGCTGTAGAAAACTGGCTCAAATTAAGATCCTACATCTGTATCACAGTCATAATCTACACTGTATATCCCATTGTGTACATATCAGTTTATTGCTCTGCACGCTACTTTCTCCTGTTACTTGTACATTTTTATTTGACTTTTTCATTATTGATATTGATTATTGCACCTTTCATTCCTGCTGTAAACTATGTACGTAACAAACAGCGAAAATATTTGAAGCCATCCTGAAATGGTGTTTGAAAAAGTTCTACTTTGCCATGAACGTGTGATGATGTCCTAATATTGACACCGTAAGGCATGGACACCGTAAGGCATGGACTCTGCACTGTGCGGGCGATTTTGTCCTCAGGTCCATCGTTGCCCTTCCGAGTTCCTGCAAAGAGGTAAACCACTAGAGTTGGATGTGGACTTGTCTGGTAAACTGAGATGTTCTATCCACAGTTAGACAGCTGCTCTCTAGTCAGATGAGTCATTAGAACTGCCATCCTAGATGAGGGCTGTTTATACTGGGCATCACTCTCACATTATTTACACATTCATTCCACCTAGTTTGTATCCCCAGTGTTTGTTGAAAGGATTAGATTTTCTAATTGGAATTTCCCATTGGATTTATCAAAGAGATGATTTCCACTGGGAAGGTAAGAGCTGGAAGTTAACATAATGAACACACAGAATAAAGCTGTTACTTGGGGTGTACTGTATATATAGTACTTATTGCCATTGGCATAGCTGGCCTTAACTGCTGTAAACTACATATCAAAGTAATTCACTTTTGTACTGTATGTTGAGATTTCAAGCCTTCAAGTTTAACTTCATCTACACATTCAAAGTTGTCAAAGGTCTAATAGACGATACACTGAGTGTACTCCACAGGGATGCTGGCCCATGTTGACTCCAATGCTTCCTACAGTTGTGTCAAATTGGCTGGATGTCCTTTGGGTGGTGGATGTTTCTTGATACACATGGGAAACTGTTTAGTGTGAAAAACTGGTGCTCCTGGCACCTACTACCATACCCAGTTCAAAGGCACTTAAATATTCTTGTACATTCACCCTCCGAATGGCACACATACACAGTCTACCTCTCAACTGTCTCAAGGCTTAAAAGTCCTTCTTTAACCTGTCTCCACTTTATCAACACTGAAGTGGATTTAACAAGTGACATCAATAAGGGATCATACTGTAAGATTCACCTGGTCAGTCTATGTTATGGAAAGAGCAGGTGTTCCTAATGTTTTGTAAACTCAGTGTATAATGTACTAACTGATGAAAAGGCATTTGAGAAGTGAAGAAGCTTTGAGATAACAAAATTCCCAAATTCATCCCTAAATGAACATACTTTTGGGACACTGCCTCCAGCAAATAAAAGCAATTGCACTTGAGTTAGCCAACTGGCACTTTCATCTACACAGTCTTAGGACCCTACAGCTACTCTTAAGCTATGCCTGCTCTCCTCTTCAGTTGTGTTGTTGTAGTTGGGTGACAATCGGGTTTGTTTATGCTAGGGGGACAGCCAGTCCCCATTAGCCCAGCTTTCAAACACTGTGCTGGGCTTGACTTCACTGGAGGCCTCCCTGTTAACAGATCACTGACTCTGTAATTTTAAATTACACTCCACCACCACTTTATTTAGCAAAACACAGGCCCCAAGCCTGCCTGCCTTCGTGTGTAGGTGACGTGTGTGTGTGTTTGTGCATGTGCATCTCTCTCTCGCTCTCTCTCCCTCAGAAAGAAGTATGGAGTGGAAAATATCAAATGGCTGTTGTGGTTTAAATATGGTCGGGAAAAGCGGACAGATGGTGCTCTAATTAGGTGTCAGTTGGCTGTACTGTAATAAACCTGACCAAAAGAAAAAGGGTGAAAGGTGAAAGCAAAGCGTTGTTTAAGTGATTTCATTGTGTGTATGTATTTTAGGGAACTGACATTTAAATCCAGTTCTCCTTTTTTTGGAAAGTACCAGAGGAGTTAATAATGACATGAGAGGGCTTAGCTTTCCCTTTGCAGTTACCATGTGGAAAGCGTTAGGGATGGTTTCCCAGACACCGATTAAGCCCAGTCCAGGACTAAAAGGCATGCTCAGTGGAGATTCTCCATTGAAAGAGCATTTAGTCCAGGATTAGGCTTAATCTCTGCCTGGGAAATAGGCCCTTATAGTTTAATGGCGAAATATCCTACTGTATATATTGATGCAGAATTCCTGAATTTGGCTTTTAAAGAGCATGTAGTAAAATATAGAGGCTTTCGTTTTTATGAGTGTGTATTGGTGTGCTTGGGAGGTTTGGCTATACGTCTTTGAAAGGTTGGAACATTTATTTAGACATCATAGGCAATGTATAAAACATTGGAACTGGTGTAGCTGGCCGATACTGAGATTTATGTTTGTATAGATGTTTTTGGAGCAAAGCATTTCATATTTCAGATCACATCTGAGATGTATGTTTCAGTGCCATCCCCTGGTTTCCCATCACGTCCTGAAACTGTCAGAGTTCAGTGGCATTACAAGATATATAAGGGATAGATCGAAATGTACTTGTTTTCTTTGGGGAGGGTTGTGTTGTTTTTTTATTTGGCACAGGGGAAGCTAGGGCGTTTTTTCCCTGGTTAACATTCACTCTTTTTCAGCTGTTACTATATAATTTCTTACATCCAAGCCAAATTTCCTCATCTGCTTTTCCGCGCGTTAACTTTTATTATAAACTGGGTGGTTTGAGACCTGAATGCTGATTGGCTGACAGCTGTGGTATATCAGACCGTATACCGTATACCATGGGTGTGACAAAACATTTATTTTACTGCTCTAATTACATTGGTAACCAGTTTATAATAGCAATAAGGCACCTTGGGGGTTTGTGATGTATAGCCAATATACCACGGCTGAGGGCTGTGTCCAGGCATTCCGCGTTGTGTTGTGCATAGGAACAGTCCTTAGCTGTTCCTAAGGCTGTGTAGATGAAAGTGCCAGTTGGCTAACTCAAGTGCAATTGCTTTAATTTACTGGAGGCAGTGTCCCAAAAGCATGTTAATTTAGGGATGAATTTGAGAATTTTGTTATCTCAGAGCTTCTTCACTTCTCAAATGCCTTTTCGTCAGTTAGTGCATTATACACTGAGTGCACAAAACATTAGGAACACCTGCTCTTTCCATGACATAGACTGACCAGGTGAATGCTACAGTAGGGCCTTATTGCTTAACTATACCACAGATCAATATAGTCTACCAGTCTAACTGTCTATCCTGCCCTTTATCCAGCATTCATAGTGACAATAGTCACATACCACACATAAAAGCATTCAAAGCTGCATCAATTTTCAATATGAATCCTCAAGTACCTGATAGACAGAGGAGAGGCCAGGTGCCTCATTGAGCATGAAAGACACGAGACACTCAGCTCAAAAAGCTGTTTATGCCACATATTGATCTTGTTTAGGGATAATTCAATTATCCTACCTAGACTGGCCTACAACACAACAATGCAATGAATAATTGCATTAGTGTTTTTTAAGTGAGTACAAAATTATACTCTAGGCTGCAGTGAACATGTCATTTGAATAAAGGTGTAAAAGCCCCATGATTTGAATGTTTCATTCCATTTGGATCAGTTGTGGGTCTACACTCAACAGTCTATAAAGTCTAGAAAGGCACAGTAGCAGGAGTCTGGCTGTATTTTTACTTCTGACACTGAGATGAGCTGTCTGTTGCAGATCATTATTCTCCCAAGTTGTCCTTTAATAATGTGGCCACACACGCTCCCGGCAGGCCCAGATATTCAGGAAAGCTTAACTTGAGCTTTGCCTCCCCTCTAAACGGAGAGCCTTTTCCTTGCACACCTAGAACCTAATGCTTCAATAAAGCCTAAATATGTATTATTTAACTTTTAAAACGTATTACCTTGCATATGTGGCATAAACACAACCAGTTGCAATCTTTGAATCTGATTAGGCTACTTCAGAAATCTCCTGTAGGCATGCACACGTTTGTCCAAACTATAATTCCGGAGTCCTCAAAATGGCTTGGCATTAACCAGGTTTCCATCCAACCTTTTTATGCCAGTAAAGTACATGTCGGATGAAAAGGTCATGACATCATGGGAAAGTATGCAGTTTATTAGGCTATTATGGTCAACTTCACAGGGTGGTGAAAGTGCATGGTGATGAGCTTGATGCTCCTTTCAATAAATACTGAGGGTCTTATTCTGGTGATATGATGATCAAAGCTTGGCTGTCGTTCGACAAATAAAAATAATCTCACACTTCTGTCCATAATAATTGTATTATGTAGTGGGCTATACCTGCATTGTACTGTACAGTGAAGGAAAAAAGTATTTGATCCCCTGCTGATTTTGTACGTTTGCCCAGTGACAAAGAAATGATCAGTCTATAATTTTAATGGTAGGTTTATTTGAACAGTGAAAGACAGAATAACAACAACAGAAATCCAGAAAAACGCATGTGAAAAATTTTATAAATTGATTTGCATTTTAATGAGGGAAATAAGTATTTGACCCCCTCTCAATCAGAAATATTTCTGGCTCCCAGGTGTCTTTTATACAGGTAACGAGCTGAGATTAGGAGCACACTCTTAAAGGGAGTGCTCCTAATCTCAGTTTGTTACCTGTATAAAAAACACCTGTCCACAGAAGCAATCAATCAATCAGATTCCAAACTCTCCACCATGGCCAAGACCAAAGAGCTCTCCAAGGATGTCAGGGACAAGATTGTAGACCTACACAAGGCTGGAATGGGCTACAAGACCATCGCCAAGCAGCTTGGTGAGAAGGTGACAACAGTTGGTGCGATTATTCGCAAATGGAAGAAACACAAAAGAACTGTCAATCTCCCTCGGCCTGGGGCTCCATGCAAGATCTCACCTCGTGGAGTTGCAATGATCATGAGAATGGTGAGGAATCAGCCCAGAACTACACAGGAGGATCTTGTCAATGATCTCAAGGCAGCTGGGACCATANGACAATGACCCAAAACACATGGCCAAGGCAACAAAGGAGTGGCTCAAGAAGAAGCACATTAAGGTCCTGGAGTGGCTTAGCCAGTCTCCAGATCTTAATCCCATAGAAAATCTGTGGAGGGAGCTGAAGGTTCGAGTTGCCAAACGTCAGCCTCGAAACCTTAATGACTTGGAGAAGATCTGCAAAGAGGAGTGGGACAAAAACCCTCCTGAGATGTGTGCAAACCTGGTGGCCAACTACAAGAAACGTCTGACCTCTGTGATTGCCAACAAGGGTTTTGCCACCAAGTACTAAGTCATGTTTTGCAGAGGGGGTCAAATACTTATTTCCCTCATTAAAATGGAAATCAATTCATAACATTTTTCACATGCGTTTTTCTGGATTTTTTTGTTGTTATTCTGTCTCTCACTGTTCAAATAAACCTACCATTAAAATTATAGACTGATCATTTCTTTGTCAGTGGGCAAACGTACAAAATCAGCAGGGGATCAAATACTTTTTTCCCTCACTGTATATGCGAGCTGTTGGCTACAGCGCATGAGTCAATACCTGTACATGGGAATTTAACTGCAAAAGTAAATTTTATGTGCACTACGTATTTACGCACAGACTTTATCCCCAGCAAGTACATTTTATGGAAACACAACTCTGATGGGAACATTTGCATATCGTTTATATGCAGATTTTAGAATATTCAGGTGAGAATGTGTCGCCAACTGGGCGGAAACCTAGCTACAGACACCTTAAAGACTCAGGCAAGTGCGCTAGTCCATGTCTCTTTGATTATGCCTGCACATCATGGTTCACCAGCAGCCCCAAACATCTAAAGAATAAGCTGTAGACCAGCCAAAACAAGCTTGTAAGAATTGTACTTAAACTCCCCCCTGATACTCATCTAGAGGTTAAGGATGTTTTTTGTCTGTATCTATGTAATGTGTCTATCTACGTAATTGTATACGTATTTATGTAAAAAATTGCAACCTCGAAGTAAATAAGTCCCTGATTTTATTGTGCAATCCTGGTCACTTTTAAAAATCTTTGTATTGTGTACAGTGGCGATTTTAGCATGTAAATCTTGGTGGGACAACAAAAGAAAATATGTGGGATGCATGCCAGCAAAGCCACTGCACAACACAACACAACACTAAACAATACATTCATTGCACTATAAAGGTGACAAACGGTGCCCACAAACTGTTAGGGCCTACATAAAGTCCCAACAGCAGTCCCAACACCTTAATACTGCTACACCTGGCTATCAGCGGAGCCTTGTCTGGCAGCGAAACAGTTAATTCAGCCTTAAAAAAACACAGCTGATATGGCTGACTTGCTTAAAGAAATGTGGTTTCTACTGACAATTGAGATGTACAAACTATGGCATAAGGGGACGACAAGAGGATAAGAGGCAATCCGTAATTTCGATTGACATTAATGAGCGAGCTAGGACGGACGTAGTTAATATAACTATTTGTTCAGCGCTTTTGAAATGTACAGCGACAGAGTTCAGAACATGGGCCGTTCTTACAGTGTTCTCCCTGTACACCAAGTCAGAACTGTAGGATAAATAAAGGGGGCATAATAGCAGACAATGAAAGCTCTTACAATATTTGATCATTACATTTCTCAAAAACAGGTTATAGGCTACATGTGCACCACCAAGTCAGTACAGTAGGCAAAATTAAGAGGTGAAAATAGACCAAATTATTAGGGTGATGCACACAGGCTACTAACAGCTTACTACACAACGTGCACTTAGTATTACGTAAATTAGCTACTGTATACATATCTCCCTGGCATATTACATAATTTATATAGCAGCATGCAAGATGTTTTTGGACTCACCTTGTTGTGTTGTGCTCACTTGAACAGGAAGGTGGTGCGGCGGTCCTTCGTTGGCAAATTTTGTCAACAAAGTCTGCCATTCTCTGGATTTATGGTGTTTTCAAGACAACTGTGAACTCGAAGAAAAAAAAAGGTTGAATCATGATGACGTCAGTGATATTCAGGTTGTATCTCTAGAAAGAGGCCCGAGTTCAGAGTTGGATGAAAGTTCAAAACTTATTTTCCCAGTCGTAGCTCGTTTTCCATGAGTTCCCAGTTGAACAGATTTTGCAGTTCCGATGTTTTTCAAGTATGATGTTGACATGAACAGTCCAATCAAAGCTACTGTAGATATAACGTGATTTGACGTCATTTTATCTATGGCCAATGACCTTGAGCCTTCTTGGATGGGCACTTCTATGGCAGCACCCAAGGGCCTAGAATTTTAGAGCTCTACCCTTAGACTTGGTGGTGATGTAGTGTCCCCATGAGTGACAGAACACTGAGCCAATCATGGCGCAACACTCCGTATTTTCTGCTGGCTTGCCCCACCACCACAGAAAGCACTAAGCTAGGCTGAAACACCTGCATTTTGGAGCTGCCTTACTCAAGAAAACAAAAAAGAGACCACCTGCCCTGAATGATGCAAGGGCGGATCCTGTGGGATTATTTAAAATACTCTTTGAAGAGGTAGGGTTTCAGATGTTTTCGGAAGATGGGCAGGGACTCTGCTGTCCTAGCTTCAGGGGGAAGCTGGTTCCACCATTGGGGTGCCAGGATAGAGAAGAGCTTGGACTGGGCTGAGCGGGAGCTGCCCTCCTGTAGGGGTGAGAGGGCCAAGAGACCAGAGGTGGCAGAACGGAGTGCCCGTGTTGGAAACGCAAACCATGATTTGGAGGTGCCCGAAGTCGGTATGCTTTGTTTATTGGTTGTGTGGTGCATTGGCACAGAAACCTGTTGGTGAAAAATGTGTTGCATATATTTCATTTAATTCTAAATATGGCATCAAAATGTTGAAAATCTGATTTCCCCCTAGCTGATCATTGTCTGCTGGCGGCTCTGATCGTAGTGTAATGAGCCAGGCAGGGAGAGTGAGCTCATCCATGGAGGGGGTCGAACCCTCTACATTATGTCCTGTAGCCCTGCGTTGCATCGACTGTACCACAAAAGCATGTTGAAGTTGCAAAGTCGATATATTTTTTATAAACACAGGGTCACTACAGTTGTTGTTATTTGTGGTTGTAAACATTATTTTGAGTTTATTCTATGAGGGGGGGAGGGTGTGCAATTTATTTTACAGTACAATGGGAGGGTCAGGCGCATTTCTTTAAATGACCAGCAAAAATGGCGAACTGCCCCTAATTAAAAGATCACACAGCAATAGTTCTGCAAAATAATAAGTGTAATGTCCTCCAGGCCTTGTCTGACGCTTTGAGGAATGGCCCCACAGTAGGAGAGCGCTGACAGTGTGGTCTTGTATGCTGCTGCTGGCACAAAAATGCCAACATTGTGAATTCAGAGTCATCTCAGAGAATCCAATAATCAGAACAAATGGACTCTAGGTTTGAAGGACACAGTCATTCAGTGCTTTTTTTCTCTCTCTCTTCTTATTCCCCAAGGTGGTGCTTGGATGTGTAGAATGTGTGTGTGTATTCACATGCCCAGAGGCCAGATCTTTAGTATCCAATATATGTATTTTGATTGTTAATGTTTCATGCGCAAAGGGTCTCTTTCACTCTTTTATAAGTGAAGCTGCCTGTCTTTTATCTGTGCATGAAAAGTCCAATATGGCTGCTTCACCGGGAATGGGAAGATCTGAGGTGATGTGTTGTTGTGGTCAATCCAGGATGACGCATTGAGCTGGCGGTAAAAATTGTCACCGGACTCTGTATCATCCATTGGTGTCTACTACAGTCCACTATCCCTCACTTTAGTAACACCGACCATGGCTTTGAAGCTTCAAATGTCGCCATTTCTGTGTTGATTTGTACATCTCGGATGATGTGATCGTTCTCCATGTGAATCATTTCCTCAGCATTCTGTAGATACACTTGCTTCCAACCTGCTCTAATTTGGCCAACCGGCTAGAAGACAGAGCAGCATCTCAGCGTTGTATATGGCTGCTGTTTCTGTTTGTGGGCTCTGGTGCCTGGCTGGGTATGCTACTGCTCCTGGCAGAATGAAATATTGATTATAAAGTTAGTCTGCCTGGCCCTATTCATATTGATGTGCGGATCAGGGATAAGAATGTGGTTGTATTGAATTATTCATTTCCTGGAATACTGCAGTTTAAGTACTTGGATAAAGCTACAACAGCAAAAGCGCCATCAAGGATTTGAGCGTACGAAAGTCTGGTTGCTTACTTGCTCCATTGTGCCTAACTCACATTAGTCATACTATTGTATTTTTCAGCCTACCTAACAACAAAACAAGACTGTTGGTGTAACAAACAGTTTCCAGTTCGCGAAGTTACACATCTTGGTCTTCCACAAATTAAAATGATGGAGGCAAAATTGATTGGTTTTGATAATGCCACACCATTAGCCCAGCTACGTGCAGCGTACTTTAATGATAGAATCAAATGTCTTCGCCTAGAGACAAATAGTACGTTATCGTCTCTTTACAATCATTACTCATTAATGTCGGAAAAAGGCACCTCTTTTGAGAGGTTTATTTTGAGGCCATTAGTGAATAAATTGTTAAGACACTGATGAACAATCTGACTCATTCCATACTTGTGTTACGGTGACACAAGACATGGCTCACCTTTTCTTCTCGTCCCTTGCCCCAATCAAATAATAGTTTTTCATTGTCACGTTTGCCCATTGAGCCACACACATGACAGTTTATGACTGTGTCGAGGTCAAATTCTTAGAGAAAATTATAGAGGCAGTAATACGGTTTGTAATAGATTGTAAATTATATTCCTGTGAATTCAGGTTGAAATGTGGCCCCTGTTGTGCATGTTGACCTCTCTGCCTTCTTGCATGCCTGCCTGTTTGTCTGCCTGTCTGCCTGCCTGTCTGTCTGTCTGTCTGTCTGTCTGTCTGTTTGTCTGTTTGTCTGTTAGTCTGTCTGCCTGTCCTCATGTTCATGTGTCTGTCTGACTGTCAATGTCTCTGTGTACACTCTCTCTGTGGAGCTGCCTTCTGCCCTTCTCTCTGCCTGAGAGGGATCTGTCAGAGTTGCTCAGGGTACCTGTGAGCTTTCATTAGTTTGAGTGGAGGCTTGTCGTGGCCCCCCTCCCGAGCCTCAAAATACCACCGAGACTTTTCCAGGGAGGCGGTGGGTGATCACTTCTCCCATTCCTGCAGCGAGCTCGATCTCAGACCCGTTTCCAATGGATACGGCCCTGCAGGGAACTAGGGCCTATCGACCGCTGCAGTCAGCAGCCAGTAATTAGCTGCTTTTCTCCCGCAGAGACAGAGAACACCTTGGTTCCATGCTCTCCACACATTCTACGACGTATCATTTCAATGGGGCTCCAATCTATTTTGTGTTTCTATTTCCCCCTTCTGAATCCATTTGAGGTCTGCTCGTGATGTATTACGCTATTACTCTATATGTGAAGGACAGCTGCGATCAGCATTCAGTAATCTCTGCTTTCTGCCCAGAAAGACCTGTGATAGGTATACACAGAGTCAGAGACGTACAGATAATCCTTGGCTATGTATGTCAGTTGATGTAGGTGATACATCTTCTAGAGTGACGAGATGCAGCAGTGTAAGGTGATGTACGCTTGAAGACCTTGTCTCACAGAATCCATATTAGTCCCTCAGTTGACAGAAAAATATTTAATATGGCCGCAGTACCGGCTCCCTCTGTTCCTTCTTGCACTGAGATCCCTAGATGATTGGTCCTAATGGGGACAGTGTTATCTCAGACCATCATACATTTCCAAGGCCAGATCAAAGGTACTGACTCATTCCACTACTTCTGTAGACCAGCTAGCTATAGGTGAAAGGTGTGAGTCATGTTTGACTGGCTGTGACGGCAAACAGGCAGGAAGAATCAGTGTTGATGATGCTCCTGAAGCACAAGGCTAGGTCTGCTCTCACTCTCTCTCTATTCACTCAGTCTGTGTCCAACTTCAAAGCTGTTTTCTCTCCAGGGTGCCTTGGCTGTGAATTGATTTGGTGACAAGGAGAAAGGAGATAGATTCTCGTATAGAATCCACTCGAGCACATTGTTACAGCAGAGTAGGAATTGGAAACAGACAGGGATCACAGGAGGGTATGGATTTCTCGGATGAAATGCAGATAAAAAAAACTTGTCGACAGGATGAACTTTCTGCTTCAAAGGGAGTCCAACGACTTTGAGTGGAAGTTGAGGTCAAACAGTGGCATAGTAACACACTGTCCAATATACTGGTTACACAGAACATCCCCCTTTCGTTACTTCTCTGGGTCTCCATGGGTTGGAAGTTCACAGATGTCTATTACCCAGACAGTTCATTTGTTATCCTTTTAATTAATAGTCTCATCTTGTGATTGATTTCTTTGTTACTAGGCCCAATAAATGGAGTCAGTAAAATGGGCAGATGTCTCATCTCATGCCTCATGAAAAGTTCTGAATGAACAGACGGGCAATTAAAGCTCAGATTTGTTCCCCCAAAATTATCAAATTTTCACAAGTCCTGGGGAAAAGGAATACTGGAAAGAACATTAGGGCCTCTCTGCGTTATTAAGTAGAGTTGCCCATACTGCAGTACCTTAGGATGCTGTGGATTTTGAGCTTGATGTTGCTGGGTTGCCAGATCATTTTGCTGCCAGGTTGAGGTGGCTGTTCCGTTATCTTTCTGTTAGAACACAGCGTCTTGTAAGTGGGCCAACTCCTCTATCACCCTGTGGCCAGCTGTCATATTCAGGTGGCAGTGGCTCTGCCACAGTAGTCAAACAGCAGTTAATTAAACTTGGTAATTGGATCGAAGCGCTATCAGCATGTTTGTGTTTATTTTACGAGTTTATAGACCAAACCAAAAAAAGTAAACCATTGAAAATGTAGCTCAAGTAGAATCTTTTTATTAACTTCCATATGTCTGACCAGTGAGGACAGCAAAGAATCATAAAATGGAGCCAATTTGAAAGAGAACATTATGATGCCTATTGCAATTACGTCGACAAGTGATTTGTGCTTGGAGCCCATCGATGATTCATTTGCTGAGCTGAATCTGTTCTTTCACAAAAGCAATTATTGAATTCTTGCACAGTTAACTCTGCAGCTGAAGCAAGGACACTCTTCAGAAAGTTTCAATCCCTTCATTTGCTTTAAGGCCATCTGTTTTGCTATGATTGATCAGTACATTTGTGGCCATAATAGTTTTTGTTTAATTATGTTTTTATTACTAAGATGCACACACTGTACTGTGGGACTGCATGGCTGGACTGGCAGCAGTATGGCTATAATTATGAGTCGTTATAGCAATTCATTTGACGCCAAACAGTTTTCTTTTTCACACTCATTTTCTGAATGCCAAATAAAGGCAGCAAAAGAACTGTTGCACCATGGGACCTCTCATCAATTTTGTAAGGTGTAATTTTCCGTGATCCTCTTTGTCTTCCTTTGGCTTTTCTCATTTGCATTCGAACAAGGGTGAGATGCGAGCGTGAGTAGTGGGAGGTAAAACTAGTTAATTGTGGAGAGACTAATGAATTTGTCATGTAATGATGAGAGGACTGCCAGCAGTGTGTGAAAAGCGTTGGCTAGGGAGCAGATAAGGCCATGGTTTCTAATCTCTCCAAGGCCTTCCTTGTTTACTTTTTTATAATTTGCTTTTGAAGAGAATAATTAATTATAAAACCTTATATTTTATTGTATCTACGTGTGCACTTCTCTCCTGAGAATATGGTGACAACTCCGAGACACTTCTCGAAGATAACATTTATCTCATTTCAAAGTTCTCTGCAAACAGCCTTGGATCAAAAGTTATAAATAAGAAACTGGTCGGATTTATAAATACAATAAACCTCAATAACGTTTTGATAGAACAATTTATTGGGTGCACACTGTACACTCTTAGAGAAAAAAGGTATTATCTAGAACCTAATGGTTATTTGGCTGTCCCTATAAGAGAACCCTTTGAAGAACCCTTTTTGGTTCCAGGTAGAACCCTATTGGGTTCCACGAAGAACCCTTTCCACAGAGGGCTCTAAATGGAACCCAAAAGGGTTCTACCTGAAACCAAAAAGGGTTCTACATGGGACCAGAAAGGGTTCTCCTATGGCGACAGCTGAATAACCCTTTTGGAACCCTTTATCTAAGAGTGTATATTGTCCCTTAAACTTCTGTGAAAGGACAGAACATTTTATGCAGGTCTCTGTCTATATTTATCAGTCATGAAGTATTGACTGAAGGAATAGAATATTTAGGCCTAGACTTTTCTGTCTTCTGTTGAGTGCATCCATTTATTTTCCTGATGAGAGAGGTGAGAGGGACGTATGTGAATGCTATGCAGGTCTCTGTCTGCATCAGTCATGAAGTATTGACTGAAGGAGTATCATTTACAGTGCTGGATTTTGCTATCTCCTGCATGTGTCAAATCTGTTCCTGATGAGAGAGGTGAGCGGGACCGCAGAAGAAACCCACAATTACATTAGTTGCATGCTCTGTGTTGCAGTCCAGCTTTATAGGGTAAAGATACCAAGGCTTTTCATAATTCATGAATAAACTGCCTTCCAGCATTCAACACCATAGTACCCTCCAAGCTCATCATTAAACTTGAGGCCCTGGGTCTCAACCCCGCCCTTTGCAATTGGGTCCTGAACTTCCTGACAGGCTGCCCCCGGGTGGTGAAGATATGAAACAACATCTCCACTTCGCTGATCCTCAACACTGGGGCCCCACAAGGGTGCGTGCTCAGCCCCCTCCTGTACTCCATGTTCACCCATGACTGCGTGGCCATGCACGCCTCCAACTCAATCATCAAATTTGCAGATGACACAACAGTAGTAGGCTTGAATACCAACAACGACGTGACAGCCTACATTGAGGAGGTGAGGGCTCTTGGAGTGTGGTGTCAGGAAAATAACCTCTCACTCAACGTCAACAAAACAAAGGAGATGATCGTGGGGAGCACACCCCTATCCACATCGATGGGACAGCAGTGGAGAAGGTGGAAAGTTTTAAGTTCCTCGGCGTACATATCACTAACAAACTGAAATGATCCACCCACACAGACAACACACAACCTCAGGAGGCTGAAGAAATTTGGTTTGTCATCTAAAACCCTCACAAACTTTTATAGATGCACAATTGAGAGCATCCTCTCGGGCTGTATCACCGCCTAGTACGGCAACTGCACCGCCCACAACCGCAGGGCTCTCCAGAGGGTGGTGCGGTCTGCACAACGCATCACCGGGGGCAAACTACCTGCCCTCCAGGACACCCACAGCACCCGATGTCACAGGAAGGCCAAAAAAAGGACAACAACCACCCGAGCCACTGCCTGTTCACCCCGCTGCCACCCAGAAGGCGAGGTCAGTACAGGTGCATCAAAGCTAGGACCGAGAGACTGAAAAACAGCTTCTATCTCAAGGCAATCAGACTGTTAAACAGCCATCACTAGCACAGAGAGGCTGCTGCCTACATACAGACTTGAAATCATTGGCCACTTTAATAAATGGAACACTAGTCACTATAATAATGCCACTTTAATAATGTTTACATATCTTGCATTACTCATCTCATACGTATATACTGTATTCTATACTATCTATTGCATCTTAGCCTATGGCGCTCTGACATTGCTCATCCATATATTTATATATTCTTATTCCATTCCTTTACTTAGATTTGTGTGTATTAGGCATTTGTTGTGGAGTTGTTAGATATAACTTCTTAGATTTTGTCGGAACTAGAAGCACAAGCATTTCACGACACTCGCAATAACATCTGCTAACCATGTGTATGTCACCAATAACATTTGATTTGATTAACATTTTCCACTTAGCAAAATGTCTTATCTAGTTGTGCTACACATCCAGGCATAAATAAATAAATACGCAGAAGAGAGGGTGAGGGTTGTGGGTTGAAGTTACGCAAATAGATTTTTTGTTTTGATGCAAAATAACCGTTGAATATCTAATGGAAACAAGGGGTTAGAGTCGTGTTCTAGACTTGCAGACACCCACTGGGATCACAATTCAGTGACCATGGTCCACACTCCATTTTTATCCAGTTCAATTATATCTGAGTTACTGTATCTGCATGTTGATATGCTCTTTGTCGTAGAGTTATGCATGCAGCCTTGAGTCTTTATGGCCAATATGATTCTACGACACTAAGACAGACATAAACGAGCATGGGGCTGTGATAAACAAAACACAGCAGCTTATTTGCGTTGAGGATGAATACTTCTGTACAACTATCCAGTTATTGAGTGCAGTGTTATCTCTGTTACTGTTGATGGAGACAGAAGGTCCCTCATATGTGATTTAATCAACAAAGCTTTGGCGTTCCCATCTTCGACTTATGGATATATGGAATAATCGCAGCATTAGATAATGTATGTTTTGCACACCTTGACCTCTGTAGCATGTTTTTCTTCCTGTTTCTTACTTCCTATAAGGGCACAGGGCGAGACTCAGATGCAGACACGGGAGGCCGTTGGTTCGAGTCTCTGATATTTATTATAATCCAAGGGGCAGGCAAAAGATCATAACAAGGTCAGAGTCCAGGAGGTACAGAGTGGCAGGCAGGCTCGAGGTCAGGCCAGGCAGTATGGTCAGGCAGGCGGGTTCAGAGTCAAGGCAGGCAAGGGTCAAAACCAGGAGGACTAGCAAAAGAGAGAAAAAGCAGGAACACGTAAAACCACACGCTGGTTGACTTGACTTGACAAGACGAACTGGCAACAGACAAACAAGGAACACCGGAATAAATACCCAGGGACTAATGGGGAAAACGGGTGACACCTGGAGGTGGGTGGAGACAATCACAAAGACAGGTGAAACAGATCAGAGCGTGACACCAACTCTTCACACCAGTGTATACAATAGATAATAGACGCATAATTCAGTGTGCATTATACACTCTGGATTGAGAATCAAATAGCTTGATGGTCCATGTTATTACCATCTTAAAACAAGGTCTATGTGATATGGTGGTGGATAGCAGGGACAATGCATAGACTCCTGTGGGAAACAAAATGGGTTCCATTTGACAATCAGATTTCCATAATTATCACACAAAGATCCATTGAAGCAATTCCGATACAATAATTCACGTTCTGTACACACCTTAGTTGTGCACAGAAAGGTGTGCCATTGAATCACTGGCTATGTAACATACCATTGTTTGAATACGATTAAACACAGCAATAGAATACTGGTGAAACTGAAAACCGGTTATACAGTTTATTCTCATGTAGGGGTGAGATGTGTTCACAGATTGCGTGTTCTTTCTCCTTTGTAATTATTTAGGATCTATTTTCAGATAAAACCTGAAAGACAAGAACAGGAGAGAGGGAGAGAGGGAGAGAGAGAGAGAGAGAGAGAGAGAGAGAGAGAGAGAGAGGACAGGCAACACAGTAATAGAGACTTTGTGGGAGGGAGGTTGAGCATAGGGAGAAGAAAACAGGAACAAAGTTGATAAAACGGTTCCAAAGTTCACCTGCAGCACACCTGGGGATGGGTGCTGCTTTCCCTGAGCTGGTCAGAGATGGTTCAGGTGGTGGATAGGATATCTGCTCTCCGATACGCGGAGGATTGGGACTTGGTCTCTCCTTGTGTCTTCATTGACCATTCCTGTTTTTTTGGGGACTGGAGTTGTGTTGACTACACATCACATGGTGGGTGCTCCCTGAGGAAATCAGTGGGAACGGGATTTTAATCTCACTTTTCTTACTCCTCAAACCCAATGGATCTGTGGCCTAGGAAGGTCATAGTGCTTCTCCTGTACTGCTATGGTGAGTTTAACGGAGCACTACTGATCTCCTGTTTGATTTGGACCTAGACTGCGTCCCAAATGCCACCCTATTCCCTAAATAGTGCACTGGGCTCTGGACAAAAGCACTGCACTATATAGGAAATAGGGGGCCATTTGGGACGCACAACTACAGTCTTTGTTTTATATGTAGTCGTAATGAATTAGACTAAGTGAGTCTGAAGATTTCCCCACAGTTCTAATCAAGGTCTTGGTGTACAAAGAGTAGTGAACCCTATGTGGACTTAATTATAGCGATCAATGGAAAATGGATCCACGGGCAAGTTAATTTGAGTGGTCTATTATATCGACTACATTATTATAGAGCATATCAAAATGCTAATGTTGAAGGGAGTTGAGACTGTGTATCATTTTCTGGTCAATGTCAATTGCGTAACCTGTAATCTGCATGAGACATGACCAGATACACTATGACGTTAGTGGTGGACATACGTAACTGACATTTAAAAAAGGAAAGGTTAATTAAGTATCAATTGTTCCTAGCGTATTTATGTTGTAGTGTAGTGAAAATCCCACCCATTAAGTAGTTGGATGGAAATGATCCAACTGTTATGTAAAAATTATGTTGAACATAATAATAAACCACATTTATCAATCAGACTCCAACATTATGTGAATAAACGCAACAGGCCCTGTACGTCTCTAGAGGATCTAGTCAAGGTAACGAGCCTTGCATCACCTCTCAGTATGACTATAATGAACATGTTTAACTTGCACTGTCATTCAATTATTAAGAGACTAGATACAATAGCTAATCCTGGCGACCAATGTACTAGCATTAATTTATTGAAGCAAGCAGATCAGGGATGTCAAGGTGGTTCCAAGGCATATGCTATGGGTATTGTGTATATGACAACTACCAATAGACCTGCTAAATTATAAGAGTATAGTCAATCAAAGAATTACTCTGTAGAAGGTGGAACGCATTTACTCAATTCAACTAGTAGAATGTTCTAGTCATGAATAATTAACACTCAAACAATTGCAGTGTACGTGACATACATGATACATAACAGACCAATCAGAGTAAATTATTATCCCCAATAGGCTAAGACTTGAGGCCCGAATGATCAGAATGATCTCTAAGAGTTCTCAAAATATGAAAAAATGTACTGTCCTTCAACCAAATTCAAGCATGAACACACACTAACCTGAAATAAAATGTCTTTGCACTTTGCTATTAAAAATAAAAGACAGGAAAACACAGCCAGATTCTAATCTAATCAACTCAATTTAGAATATAGCAGAGTGCCACTGTGCCACTCCCTCTTTGAACAATCAGCTGTCCGATTTCCCTGTAACAATAAATCCATAGCACTTACAGCACAATAAAACATATCAAAATCCATTGCTCTTCATGAACTCTTGAAACATTTCAAACATGACAATTTAACTCACAACAACATTAATTGAGTCGATTTCACGTTTTCATCTGTCTTCACACCTCCAATGGTCTCCGTACTCACAGGGTTCTGTGGGAACGTCCCTCCCCAGAGAAGTCCACATATAAGGTGTGTTTAAACCCTGTGATAGCCCACAGATGGTCAGCCATCCAAACAATGTCATAAATCATGATTCATGTCATCACGCTGTGCCTCAGCGCCTGCAAGTCTCTAGTCGCAATTATCACCTTTTATTATTCTTCCACTACAGTTTCTAACTTACTATACAGTCCTGATAAGACTGGCACAAACCTCTTGATGAATTAAGGCTGTCCTATAATGAACACTGTCTTTTTTTATTAAACATCCTTTGTGGATGGGCCCTACAGACCCAAACTGTGGCTTTTGTTTCATCCTATTCTCACTCAAATCAAACAATTGGCTTGCTTCCACATGTCCAGCTGCTTATATTCCCTCCTCTGTAGCCCAGGAACAATTACACATTTTAGTTCCTGCTGCCAAAGAAACAAAGCCCAGCTCATGTAAGCCCTGTTTGAGTTTGGCCCACAGCTGCTGAGTGAAAATGGAGCAAGCGTATCTCGAGGGAGGCAGATCCTTTGACAGAGGCTGTTGTTGTGAGCATGTCACATAGCTTGTGACAATGTTGAATAATAGAGCAATGCCTTTTGTGTACTGACTAGCGAGACGTTATACTACGAATGCTATTCGTAAATGGACAGTCTCAAGTTAACTTTCCCCACCGTCTTTCTCTTTATCTATAGGTTGTTCAGCCGTTGGTGAAGGGAAGCCATACTTCATCTCTAGGAATTTCAACACTGTGCTCCACTGGAACAAGGTCGACAGCCCAGATGTCCTTTACAGTGTCCATTACAAAAGGTGAGAGACAGGAATACAGTGGTCACCTTTTCACCTTTCAACCCAACAACCTATTTATGTGCCTAGGCTAGGGTGACCTAGGGTGATATGTGACTTATGTCAACAACATTTTAAAGCTGTGTGCTGAAAGACAGAACCATGCTCCTTTTCAGCATCATTGTCCCCATTGTTGTCCCCATCGTTATCCCCATTGTTGTCCCCATTGTTTTGGATATGGTGGGTTGCTCTTTCAATTTGCTGCTCCACCTACTGCCATCAGCCTTGAAACCGTGGTGCTACTGTACTTCTCCATGCTGCAAGTTGAGCTCCACTGGCTGGGGCAAGCCTTAGCAGACAGGCTCTGGTCTGTGCATTATCACAGGCCTCACTCTGTTTCCCTGCACACCACAGCGATAAATCTGTGGAAAAAACTGCCTGTAAAAATGTACCATTTAACTTTACAAACGACACTCAGTACACTTGTGGCTATGTGAGGCCAATGTTTTAGTCTCAATTACTTTGTCTTACTGCCTCTTTGAGATCTTTTTACAAAGTGGAAATGTCAGCTCATCTAATTGCTCATGACATGGTCTGACGGACAAATGCCAAGTGCCACACCAATCGCATTGATTTGTTTCTCCGAGACTGTCACCTGGAATTGCTTGCATGTCCTTATTCAATGCCTCATAGTGCCACCATCAAATCAGTTCAGAAAAAGATTGGCCCTGAACATCACCACTGAATATCGGTTCCCTGTTTGACACACTATCCTTTAGTTATTTTTATATGAGGAAGTAAGGGGTTAAATAACACACCTATTTCAGAACTCTGTTGTGCTATTTGTGGTCTAGCGGCTAGGCTGCCGCACGCACACCCTGAAAGTCATGATAAAGGCTCATGCATGCTTATAACACGTTAAAAAGCATTGTACCTGCAGGCATCAAGTAAAGTGTTACTCAATATTTTTACAAAGTGCAACATTCAATTTTGGCTTAGGGTTCCTTACGTAGTGTGTTTTATGTTTGATCATGTTTTTTGTGTTCATTATAGATACGGAGAGCCATACAAGCTGCATAAGTCCTGCCAGAACATCACAACTCTTTCTTGTGACCTCACTGCAGAGACACCATACATCTATCAAAATTCATACTGTGCTCAGGTTTTCGCCAACAGTCACTCGCTAGGCCATACAACACTGTTTAAACCTCTGAGAGACAGTAAGCAATTTCCTCTCTTTATCATACTTTTTCTAGATTGGGATGTTTTTGGAGTATGTGTTGGCTCAGAGGGCAGAATCCTTAGTTGTGATACATACACATAGCTCCAACTGTCTGTTCATATTCTCTAATGACATCAATGTATGCTTCCATGAAAGCTTACGTTATTCACCAATTCGTCCAGTTAGCATTTGGCCCATGCTAAACGGGTTTATCCTGTTTTCTTCAGATTGTCACTAACTCGTTATTTTCCTTAGTCTTATTCTCACGCTGTATTTGTCTTTTACATGTCAGCTGTCCTTGGGCCACCCAATGTGTCTGTGACCCCCACAACATCATTTTTAAAAGTGTCTGTCACTCTACCGTTGGGACCGAATAATAAGACTTCCATCGAGGAGATTTTCAACAGTACCAGCTTTTCCTACCATGACCCTCCAACCTTCTATATCCTCAACATCACTCGTCCTAGCTGGGCAGCAGAGGTGATACCCCCCACACGTACTGCTCACACACATGCATGTACGGAAGCATGCAGACACACGCACACCCACCCACCCACACACACACACACACACACATTAAATAAACAAACATGTTCTAACTGCTGACTGTTTTTCTCACAGGTCCATAGAAACACAACTGGAGAGTTTGTCCTCAACAATCTAAAGAACAACAAAGTAGAGTACTGTGGCTATGTGGTCTACATCCCGACTAGAGAAATGCACCGAAATGTCAGTGAGAGCCGGACATTCTGTGTGGCATTACCAGGTGAGGCCATCTGGTGTCCCTCAAGGATCTGTATGTACAGTTGAAGTCGGAAGTGTACATACACTTAGGTTGGAGTCATTAAAACTCGCTTTTTAACCACTCCACACGTTTCTTGTTAACAAACTACAGTTTTGGCAAGTCGGTTAGGACACCTACTTTGTGCGTGACACGAGTAATTTTTCCAACAATTGTTTACAGACAGATTATTTCAATTATAATGCACTGTATCACAATTCCAGTGGGTCAGAAGTTTACATACGCTAAGTTGACTGTGCCGTTAAACAGCTTGGAAAATTCCAGAAAATGATGTCCTGGCTTTAGAAGCTTCTGATAGGCTAATTTACAATTGGAGGTTTACCTGTGGATGTATTTCAAGGCCTACCTTCAAACTTAGTGCCTCTTTGCTTGACTTCATGGGAAAATCAAAAGAAATCAGCCAAGACCTCAGAAAAAGAATTGTAGACCTCCACAAGTCTGGTTCATCCTTGGGAGCAATTTACAAACATCTGAAAGTACCACGTTCATCTGTACAAACAATAGTACGCAAGTATAAACACCATGGGACCACGCAGCCGTCATACCGCTCAGGAAGGAGATGCATTCTGTCTCCTAGAGATGAACGTACTTTGGAGCGAAAAGTGCAAATCAATCCTAGAACAACAGCAAAGGGCCTTGTGAAGATGCTGGAGGAAACAGGTACAAAAGTATCCATATCCACAGTAAAACGAGTCCTATATCGACATAACCTGAAAGGCCACTCAGCAAGGAAGAAGCAACTGCTCCAAAACCACCATAAAAAAGCCAGACTACGGTTTGCAACTGCACATGGGCACAAAGATCGTACTTTTTGGAGAAATGTCTTCTGGTCTGATGAAACAAAAATAGAACTGTTTGGCCAGAATGACCATCGTTATGTTTGGAGGAAAAAGGGGGAGGCTTGCAAGCCGAAGAGCACCATCCCAACCGTGAAGCACGGGGGTGGCAGCGTCATGTTGTGGGGGTGCTTTGCTGCAGGAGGGACTGGTGCACTTCACAAAATAGATGGCGTCATGAGGAAGGAAAATTACATGGATTTGTTGAAGTAACATCTCAAGACATCAGTCAGGAAGTTAAAGCTTGGTCGCAAATGGGTCTTCCAAATGGACAATGACCCCAAGCATACTTCCAAAGTTGTGGCAAAATGGCTTAAGGACAACAAAGTCAAGGTATTGGAGTGGCCATCACAAAGACCTGACCTCAATCCTATAGAAAATGTGTGGGCAGAACTGAAAAAGCGTGTGTGAGCATGGAGGCCTACAAACCTGACTCAGTTACACCAGCTCTGTCAGGAAGAATGGGCCAAAATTCACCCAACTTTTTGTGGGAAGCTTGTGGAAGGCTACCCGAAACGTTTGACCCAAATTAAACAATTTAAAGTCAATGCTATCAATACTAATTGAGTGTATGCAAACTTCTGACCCACTGGGAATGTGATGAAAGAAAGAAATGCTGAAATAAATCATGCTCTCTACTATTATTCTGACATTTCCCATTCTTAAAATAAAGTGGGGATCCTAACTGACCTAAAACAGGGTAATTTTACTTGGATTAAATGTCAGGAATTGTGAAACTGAGTTTAAATGTATTTGGCTAAGGTGTATCTAAACTTCCGACTTCCAACTGTATGCACAAGCTGGTCTCAGAGCATTTAGTATTATTTTGTATGTAAATCCGAGACCCTCTATTTAGTATGATATGTTACGTTACGTTTCGTATTGTATGAACCCGTGTCGTATGATATGTTACGAAATACAATTTGTATTATATGTTCTGAATTAGGAAAACGTACAATATGTTATGAACTAGCTAGGTGGCTAATGTTAGCTAGCTGGCTACCGTTAGCTAGGCTAGGGGTTAGGGTTAGGGTTAATTTTAGGAGTTAGGTTAAAGGGATAAGTTTAGGAGAAGGTTTAGCTAAAAGTGTTAAGGTTAGGGTTAGGTGAAGGGTTAGCTAACATGCTAAGTAGTTGCAAAGTTGCTAAAAAGTAGTAAATAGTGAAAAGTTGATAATTAGTTAAAATGCTCAAGTTTTCCCTGATGAGATTTGAACTCACATCCCTTGGTTATACATCCACCCATACACCCCCACCAACCACCCAACTTTCGTTTTTGGTTTAAGTAACCATACGTAACGTAACATATCATACTAAGTTGAGTGTTAAGATTTAAATGTACTATGTTACGTCTAGTCTTTGAGACCAGGCTGGTATGCCTTTCCTTTTTGCCTTTGCTAGTTTTGTTGAATTAATCATCTGTGAATGATTTGAGTAACCATAAAGAACATAAAGGCATACTGTAAATGCATTGACTGTAGTTTCACAATGTTAAGGGTATTCCAGGCTTCCTTCTCGAAGATTATATAAAGGCTCACTTCCTGGAGACAAGACTGAAGGGAGCCTCATATTTATGCATCCTTGAAACTACTGTACTGACTGACCTCACGGACACGCCCACGCTTACTCTATAGCGCTGGCAATTAACAACCTATTGGCCTGTTTCCAATAGGCTCTGAGAGTGAGGCAGCTGTATTGCCACTACTGATGTGTAATAGAAACAATCTTCCACCATCTAGGTGACCCCTGGCTGCTGTTCCCCTGGTTCCTCCTCTTAGGGTGTCTGCTACTTGGTTCCATCCTGCTACCGGTGGTGGTGTGTCGTCACTATGTGAGAAAGAAGAGTAACATGCCAGACGCCTTGGTAAGAAACGTAGATTGGAGATTTCCCCATACATGAAGGAGTGCCAGTTCCTGCTACTGGAAATACAGGCCTCCAGGCAAAAAACGTACAGTAGCACGTGTATGAGAGGCCTCAATAAGGTGCAACTGAACCTGAGTTTAATCTCAGCCACAAACACGCAATACATCCAGCTCTTTTCTACAGCAACACCTAACTTAGAACAGGGTACAATGTGTAACAGTAGTTACAATAAAATGTTCTCTTTGCAATTTACACATGCACTGATTTATGAGGAAATGATTTAACTTTATCATCATAAATTTTCTCTTTAAATGGCTGCATTTACCAATCTTCCCAGAGTTGTACAGTATCTGTTTTTTTCCATTGCCTCTCATATGCTGAGAAATCATACCTGTTTAATCAGTTGTATCACTGTAATTTGCATTTCATGCCAAGTACTGAAAGCAATTACAAAAGATTACAGTTTCAGTTGAGCTCATTTCATTCTTGCCATGAAAGTTGTTCAGAATTATAATTGAACAAGTTAATTTTGGTTTGACATAAATTGTAACCACTCAATGATTCCAAGGGTTTGGTGGGATGGAGAGGGGGTCATAGAGGTTTTTAAGTAATAGTTACATGAACTAAATCCTCTTTCTCTTCTACACAGAAACTGACAACAAGCAACGTCCCACCTCCATTGTGGTACCCCTCAGAAGCCATCACCATCTACAATGCCAAGCCATATCATTACCCTGTGGGGTTCTCTTATGGTGACCTGAAGACTGGTAAACTCCAGATGGGGTCAAAGTTCACCAGCAGTGGGTCTGGGTACTATTCTCCCCAGGATGGACCCACCTCCATTGCCCAGCCCAGGCCCTGTGACACCTACATGGGCCAGCAGGGTCCACCCCCAGAGCACTCCAACAACAGCACCCAGTCCTCCACCAACTATAGCATGGTCGTAGTGCAGGTGGCCAATGAAGGTGTGGAGGAAGAATGCCATCACCATCCAGACTGTGAAGACAACATCAACTCTCCATGGCCATCTGAATCCAGTGACAACAAACCCAGTAGGGTTCAAGGTGGCCCAGTTTTGTTTTCGCGTGGAGCACCACCTGAGCCAAACCGGTGTGTTGGAGACAGGGACTCAACAGGGCACCCCCTGGTACTGCCCACATTGCGCCGTTTTGACGGCCTACTGCAGTTGTCCACTCTGCTGCTCCAGCCAGAGACACAGAGTGCCATGGCCAGCATGGCACTGCCTACCGACGCTGAGGTGCAGCCCCTTTTGTGGGACCTAGACAGCACTGGGCTAGGGCCATCACTATTGTCTGATCTGGTCACCACGGGGGAGACAGAGTGCTTGGATCCTGGTACAGGGAGAGAGGATGGGAGAACAATATACACCCCAATCTCTCCAATGTGTTTCAATAACTCCAATGACTCACCATCTCACTCCATACCTCCCATCAACCTTGCAGACTGCGAGACCTCATCAATGACATTATTATCTGGTTACAAACAACACTGGGTTGCTCCTCAAGGGCTAACAGCAGAGGATAACTTTGTGATTTCCTCATATGCTCCACAACAGGCTTGGATTGATCAGGAGGAAGAGGAAGAAGGAGAGGAAGGAGGAGATGAAAGAGGTAGTGAATTATTTCTGGGAGGTTGGGTGGTACAAATTCTAGGATGATTGGTTTTCGTTTTTTAGTTCCCTAAAAAATTCTTAAGGGCCTCTGTGCCTGTTCTTAGCTCTGTTTCGGTCCCCAATGTACATCAGAGACAAGTTCCGTCTCAGCGAGCCTTCACAAAGTGCAGGGAGAAGATGGAAGGAGCAGAGAGAGGCTTTTGGTGGCGGTGCAGAGTGGGGCTTTCACGGTCCCTCTCCTGCCTGCTATGGAGCTTGTGATTCAGAAACAAGATCAGGATTCTACTCCAGTATCCAGCACACAATGTCCTACTGAGTCCTACTGAATCAAAACTATAATTTTGGCCCTTTTTTACATTATTTACAAATGTAGGATAAAGTGCTGTAAAATGTATGATCAAGGATATAGGATAAAATGCTGTAAAATAGATTTTGTTCATTTTTATTGTGATGCTCTCTTTCATTTGCATATTTTGTAACATTTCCAGCAATAGGCTAGTCTTACCAATATATGTGTGCATACATACACACATCTTAATGTATACTAACATGTTCATTTAAACCATGACTATGAAGTTTTTGTTTCAGTTGAAGAAATTCAATTTACATCCAGGATTCAAGCTGGGTGGCATAAGGATGTAAACAGCCAGTCCTCTTATGTCATAATGTCATAGGCACAAAGCTTTAATTTCAGCATAGCAGTACTTTAGTCACTTTATTTCTTGTTTCTTGTTTGTCATATTATCTGTGTTATTGTGTTCCACATGATATGCTGGAGAAAATGTACAGAAACAGTTGACATTTATATTAGCATTGAAAGTGATGTATACATTTCAAAAATATTGTTGTCAGAAATACAAAAAAGGGCAGCATGAGTTACCTGAGAAATGTGTCAAATAACTTTGTTGTGTGTTTTGTCTTCGAAGTATGTGACCTCGATAATGTCCTGTAATTGTTTGCTGCTCTTTTGAGGTGATGAAATTACAGTACAGGAGACAAAAGGGTTTGTAATTCTCTACGAGGGTGTGGTGGTTAGGGTACTCTGGTGAGCTACTAACACCAAACAGGGAACTTAGTATCTAAGTGAAAATACCTATGCGTTTACTACACTTTGATATAATAATAGGCTAATAAACTGTTAAAACTGCCAGGTATTCCTAGTTGATGCTGTGATGTGTATCACGTATTCAACATATATGTACAGTATAATACTGATTTGTTTTTATATGGGCCACTTTTATAACTAATATGATTGTGAATTTAATGTTTTCATTAAAAGGTAACTACTGTGTTACTGAATTGGTTGATCCATCATTGCTGTCAAAAAGTACTTCAACAAACATGAGGTTCAGTAACGATAGTGCGCAGGGGAAGTTGAGGGGAAGTCTTGATGGGCTGACATATCAAGTGCTTTTTCGAAGAATATTCTTTATTTTTAAAAATATTATTGATTAGTCTAGATGAGTGCCAGTGTGAATAACAAGAAGTTTCACTGCTGTCTCACTGAAAAGCTCCAGCAGTGTTATTCCTTGTCATGAGGTCTTAGCCAAACTCATCAGAATAACCTCCCTCACTGCCATGTCAACAAATGATGTGGTTTATGCAAACAAGCCAAAGGTCTCAGAAAGAAATACAGTGTGTCCTCCTCCATCCACATATATTAGATGACTCAAAAATAAAAGTGTCGGCTGGTGGGATATTGACCAAAGGTGCCAAGGTACAGTGTGGCTGCCAGTTGCCAGGTTACAGTTTCTGTACAACCAACTGTCGAACTAGGGAAAAGGTAAGATTGGGAGAAATATTCATAAAGCATCTCGGAGTAGTAGCACTGATCTAGGATCATGTCCTCTGTCCATAATATTGTATTCATTCTGATCTATAAGGCTGATCCTAGATCAGCACTCTTACTCTGAGATGCATTATGAATATGGGCCCTGAATTTGTATGACATCATACAGTAGCTGTGCAGCACGTTCCATTCAAACGTGTCATACTGCTAATGGATGAGTTCACTGGCTGCTCTTGGGGAACATTCTTTCCAGGAATTTCATAACTATGCCACGTTCATTTAATTGCTCATAAGCATAAAGTTGGTGACCGGACTTGAGGGGAACTTTATTCATGTGGTTCTGCTGTCCAGAAGGGGGTCTTGCCTCCAGACCTCATTTGGACATTTTATGACCACAGTGTGCACGCGCACACACACACACACACACACACAATGTCTTACTATACTTGTGAGGACTTTCTGGGGACCAACAACTGATTCCCATTCAAAATCAAATGTTTTCCTAACCCCTAATCCTAACCATAAACCTTACCCTAACCCCTAAGCCTAAAATAGACTTTTTACAAGTGAGGACTGGCAAAATGTCCTCACTTCTTTGAATTTTAGTTGGTTTACTATTCTTGTGAGGACTTCTGGTACTCACAAGTATAGTAAAATGTGTACACACACACATACGCACACACACAAACACATACTATAGGCTATAGGCTTAGGCTATACGAAGAGCATGCCCCCCNCCCCCCCCCCTTATGTTAAAGAAAATGGCTGAAAGCATAGGCTTACTGCTTGTTACTTTTAGATTAAAAATAAATGATGGACCTGATTCTATAAAGCGATCTATAATGACGCTTTAATCCGCAGTACTTTATGCTAGAAACAATGTGTAAAATGCAGGGAAGGATGTGACTCCGATGCATATGGGATATCTTTAATTTAGACATTCGGAGGCTGCGCTATAACCTTCTACAGCCGACTACACAAAAAATGTACTTTGCTTGGGAAGTAATGTGTGATTCTATCACTGTCAATTGATGTTCAACATTTCAATAGGCTATTAAACAGCATACTAACTCTAAATCAGTCAGGAGCAAGCCAGGTAGCCTAAGAAGGAACGAACATGTATTATTTAGGCTATATTATTATTATTATTTCAAGACTATAGCCTACCATTTAAGAAATACATTGTGAAACATTTGTGACACGGTAGAGGCTGGCAGGAGTGTTCAGCATTTCAACAACACATCAACAACAGCACATAAACAACATGCCTATAAATGTAGCATTTAGGCTCTATAAAATTAAGGGAAAAAAGTGAAAAATACGAGTTAAATAACAATTAAACAAAAAATGCTTATACGGAAGTTTACATACGCTTAGGTTGGAGTCATTAAAACTTGTTTTTCAATCACTCCACACATTTCTTGTTAACAAACTATAGTTTTGGCAAGTCGGTTAGGACATCTACTTACATGACACAAGTAATTTTTCCAACAATTGTTTACAGACAGATTATTTCACTTATAATTCACTGTATCACAATTCCAGTTGGTCAGACGTGTGTGAGCATGGAGGCCTACAAACCTGACTCAGTTACACCAGCTCAGGAAGAATGGGCCAAGATTCACCCAACTTATTGTGGGAAGCTTGTGGAAGGCTACCCGAAACGTTTGACCCAAGTTAAACAATTTAAAGGCAATGCTACAAATACTAAATGAGTGTAACTTCTGACCCACTGGAAATGTGATGAAATAAATAAAAGCTGAAATAAATCATTCTCTCTACTATTATTCTGACATTTCACATTCTTAAAATAAAGTGGTGATCCTAACTGACCTAAGACAGGGAATTTTTACTAGGATTAAATGTCAGGAATTGTGAAAAACTGAGTTCAAATGTACTTGGCTAAGGTTTATGTAAACTTACGACTTCAACTGTACATTTCCTTTGAATTTACTTTTAGAAACACGAGTTTGGCCAGTATTTGGTTTGAGGATCATGCGGTGTGCATACAAGTACATGTAGGCCTACCTGATGATATGCTGTGTTAAAAATGAATGGCGTTTTCTTAAATTCGTTGATGATCAGATACTTCAGTAGTAACTGGTTCTGTTGCGCTACATTTTTACAGTTGAGAGAAAACCTTAGCACTGTTCCAAACTTAGACTATCCTCTTTTTTTAACAATAGCCTGTATACAAATCAAAATGTAGTTAAAATGTAGTGAAAGAGACTGTAACCATCCTGACAATGTGAGAGGGGGAGTAAGGATATGGGAAACTGTCCAGCCCCTTGGCGGGTATTGCAGACTATTCTTATTTTGACTGTTTCCCTTTGAACAGATGTCAAGACCATTGAAACTGTGTTCCCTTGCAACAACACTCTGACAGAAACTCCACTCTATCTGTCAGACATTCCCTCTACACATCCTCTCCTGCCTCCTTCTCTCCATACCCAAGAAGAAAAGAGAGAAAATTGCAGTGCTGACCCTCTGGTCTCTTCTAACATACAGTAGTTCCCAAATCTCCAAGAACTTTCTCAGCGGATCCCAAAATAGTTAGAAAATTGCATTTCAAACTGAATTGAAAAGTGTCACCGCCTGCCCTCGATCAATTGATGCAGTGAGAGTTTTACTCACTTAGAAAGAATTTTCAGGTATTAATAACCTGATGTTAGCTTGTACTGACCCTATCAAATGATAATGTTTACATCAACCTCTCCTCACAAACAAAACAGCCAGGTGGAAAAGCCTGTCACGATCTTCGTGCGGGACAGACCAAGACGCAGCGATGCTTCCAGTATACATTTTATTTAAGACGAACGTAACTGGGAAAATAACAAAATATAAACGAAGATCGTGATGCTGACCATAACTACACACATAACAAGCTATGCACAAACAATAAGCCACAAAATCCTATTGAAAACTACAAACATATATATGGTTCCCAATTATAGGTAACGACACTCAGCTGCCTCTAATTGGGAACCATTTCCCCAACATAGAAATACAACACCTAGAACTAAAAAACCATTCACCAAAAACAAAACTAAACGCGCCAGCCTAAAAACTCTGGCCTGGACGTGACAAAGCCAGCATTGTATTTTTCAAAAAGTGCAACCAGGAGACGATTGATGGAAAATAAAGAGGTCTCAGAGAAATACAGTTCCTAATACTTTTTGCTCTTTGGTGTTTCATAACTTATCATCTTACATATTATATGAAGATTACTTAATAGTTCCTTTGAGAGTTGAACTCAGACCTTTTGTTCCAAATTTCAATTTTTGAGAGTGGGCATTTTGATGGGCTCACTTACCATATTCTCAAAAAGATACAGCTTGACGGGGGGCAAACTCAATTTCATTTGAAGTAATGAAAATCTTATCAGCTAATGTTTGAAGACTTTGATGGGCCTAAACAAGGGGAACGGGTACATTTTGGTATCTTTTACAACCCACTATCACCCCAATAGTCTCTCTTGGCAGTGGCTATCTATTTTTCTACTTCCGCATATTAGGTTCCGCTCAGATAAAGTGGACCAATTCAAAACAAATCAAATCAAATTGTATTAGTCACATGCGCCGAATACAACAGGTGTAGACTTTACAGTGAAATGCTTACTTACGAGCCCCTAACTAAAAAAGCTGTTTAAAAAAATATATGGATAAGAATTAGAGATAAAAGTAACAAGTAATTAAAGAACAGCAGTGAAATAACAACAGCGAGACTATATACAGGGGGGTACCGATACAGAGTCAATGTGCGGGGACACTGGTTAGTTGAGGTAGTATGTACATGTAGGTAGAGTTACTAAGAGAGTAGCAGTGGTGTAAAGAGGGGGAGGTGGCTAGATGTTCTTATGTTCTTTGACTAGATGTTCTTATGGCTTGGGGGTAGAAGCTGTTTAGAAGCCTCTTGGACCTAGACTTGGTGCTCTGGTACCGCTTGCCGTGCAGTAGCAGAGAGAACAGTCTATTACTAGGGTGGCTGGAGTCTTTAACAATTTTTAGGGCCTCCCTCTGACACCGCCTGGCATAGAGGTCCTGGAAGGCAGGAAGCTTGGCCCCAGTGATTTACTGGGCCGTACGCACTACCCTCTGTAGTGCCTTGCGGTTGGAGGCCGAGCAGATGCCATACCAGGCAGTGATGCAACCAGTCAGGATGCTCTTGATGGTGTAGCTGTTTTTAGGATCTGAGGACTCATGCCAAATCTTTTCAGTCTCCTGAATAGGTTTTGTTGTGCCTTCTTCACGACTGTCTTGGTGTGCTTGGACCCTTACCACCTGGGGACGACCCGTCAGGAAGTCCAGGATCCAGTTGCAGTGGCAGGTGTTCAGTCCCAGGGTCCTTAGCTTAGTGATGAGCTTTCAGGGCCCTATGGTGTTAAACGCTGAGCTGTAGTCAATGAATAACATTCTCACATAGGTGTTCCTTTTGTCCAGGTGGGAATAGGCAGTGTGGAGTGCAATAGAGATTGCATAATCTGTGGATCTGTTGGGGCGGTATGCAAATTGGAGTGGGTCTAGGGTTTCTGGGATGATGGTGTTGATGTGAGCCATGACCAGCCTTTCAAAGCACTTGGTTACAGATGTGAGTGCTACGGGTCGGTAGTCATTTAGGCAGGTTACCTTAGTATTCTTGGGCACAGGCACTATGGTGGTCTGCTTGTCAGTGAAGACACTTGCCAGTTGGTCAGCCCATGCTCGCAGTACACGTCCTGGTAATCCGTCTGGCCCTGTGGCTTTGTGAATGTTGACCTGTTTAAAGGTCTGACCTGTTTAAAGGTTACTCACATCGGCTGCGGAGAGCGTGATCACACAGTCTTCCAGAACAGCTGGTGCTCTCATGCATGTTTCAGTGTTATTTGCCTTGAAGCGAGCATAGAAGTAGTTTAGCTCGTCTGGCAGGCTCGTGTCACTGGGCAGCTCTCGGCTGTGCTTCTCTTTGAGGTCTGTAATGGTTTGAAAGTCCTGCCACATCCGACGAGTGTCAGAGCCGGTGTGGTACGATTCGATCTTAGTCCTGTATTGATGCTTTGTCTGTTTGAAGGCTCGTCGGATGGCATAGCGGGGTTTCTTATAAGCAGCATAGCGGGATTTCCTTGAAAGCAGCAGCTCTAGCCTTTAGCTCAGTGCGGATGCTGCCTGTAATCCATGGCTTCTAGTTGGGGTATGTACGTACGGTCACTGTGGGGACGATGTCATCGATGCACTTATTGATGAAGCCAATGACTGATGTGGTGTACTCCTCAATGCCATTGGAAGAATCCCAGAACATATTCTGTGCTAGCAAAACTGTAGCTTAGCATCTGCTTGTAAGCAGGAATCAGGAGGATAGAATTATGGTCAGATTTGCCAAATGGAGGGTGAGGGAGAGCTTTTAACATGCTGATAGAAATATGGTAAAACGGATTTAAGTTTCCCTGCATTAAAGTCCCCGGCTACTAGGAGTGCCACCTCTGGGTGAGCGTTTTCTTGTTTGCTTATGGTGGAATACAGCTCATTCAATGCTGTGTTAGCCCCAGCCTCTGACTGAGGTGGTATGTAAACAGCTACGAAGAATACAGATGAAAACTCGGTAGGTGTGTGGTCTACAGCTTATCTTGAGATACTCTACTTCTGGCAAGCAATAGCTCGAGACTTCCTTAGATATCGTGCACCAGCTGTTATTTACAAAAATACGTAGTCCGCCGCCCCTTGTCTTACCAGACGCCGCTGTTCAATTTTGCCGGAAGCGGCAACATTATGTTCAAAATAAGTACAAAAATAAGTTACAAACAACGCAAATAAACAAACAAAAAAACACAATCAGTTGGGGGATACGTAAAACGTCTGCCTTCTTCTCCGGTGCCATCTTACTTACTTTAGCTTGCACCATTGAAATATATGCATGGCTCGTTGCTAATGAAGTTTTGTTCTGATCTGACAGTTTGATTGAGGAGCAAGATGGATCCTTTAACTGTTTCTCACACAGTTGCCTGATACGATGGCAAGACACCAACTATGCCCATGAAAATATAATGCTAATGCTAATTAGCAATGCTCATGCCAGTGTTATTTTTAATGGCAATTTGATTTCTTTCAACAACTACAAAAACAAACACACAGGATGAGAAGCTTCATGTCTGGCAGCCTATGTTTGGTACGTTTATTAGGTTGTAGATATAGAGCAATTGTTGGTTTACAAGCAAAAAAGACATGTCCGAGTAATGTTCGTGCATCCTCGCAACAAAAATCCCCATAGCAGATAGCTGTACACTGATGTCGGGATCTTGACAAACTTAGCAGTGAGTGAGTCAGGACCATGAAAACACACAAGACTGATGGCTATAGCTATGCTCAACAAGTATATTATTATTCTGGTCTTATCTAGCTCTATTTGTGATACTTTACCTTGCCTCGTTGGCTTGCTGGTTCGCGAGGTAATCAAACCTCAAAAGACATCTGCGATGTTGTAATGTCGACAATAACCATCTGATTACCGGTTTTCTGACTTCCATGAACTGCATCTGAATTTGGATGTGATCGTATTTACTTCCATGTAAACAAACCGCTTTCTGATTCGGAACTGTGCTTGCAACTTTTCATGATGTAGCCGGGAAATGGGTCTATAGCACTGGCGGTCAGTGCCGTTTACGATGAGGGAAGACGATACTTTTTTTCATGAGCATGGCCTTATTTCTATTACAGCATGTTGGATGACTCTCATTCATATTCCATTCACCCAGTTCATTGATAGGTTTAGGCTACTACATGATAATCAAATTTTCCCTATACCCGTCATGAGGTTGCTACAACCTAGCCTATGAATGAAAGTTTACAACGTAGGTGCACACAGGTCAAGAGAAAATTTTGAGATGACAGACAGTGACACATGGACAGACACATTCAATACCGTCTTTCACACTCTTGCCTGCATCTAGCTTATCAAGGGTGTAATCATTAGTCCAACAGTTGCAAACAAGAGTTTCTATTGGATAAATTCAGGTATTTTTATCCCTGTTTCGTTTGTTTCCGATTAAGAAACGTTTTTCAACAGAATCGGTGGAATGACTACACCCCTGATCACAGCAGCCACAATGCATTCATTCTAACCTCTATGCACTCTCCTCCTCTCACCTTTTCCCTTTGTTTGTGGACTTCAATGCACAACACATCAGCTGTATGTGACCAGGCAAAAAAAACTTTCCAAGCCAAACCATATCATAACCGCTACACAGCCTACATCGTTGTCACCTTATTAGCTAAATAAAATTTGAATTTGATTTGATTTAAAGTAACGTTCTAGTCAACATAGCCAATAGAACTAATGCGTTAGTAAACCCACTACTATCATGCAGTAACGTTACAGTGTATAGTCAGTAAGCAGTTACACCGGCGGGCTTGAGGAAGAGGAGGATGTTGAGTGCCATCTTGACAGCGGATGGGTGCCATATTGGAGAGAGTTGTAAAAGAGGGGAGATGTGGAACCGCTAACTCCTTTCTCAACATGGTCTCATTAGAATGTCCAAATAGTGGCATTTAACCATTGAAATTATACAGTATGCCACTTAAGCTGACATATTAGTTAAGTGTCACCTAAATTGATGTATCACTTGAATGTCACTGTAATGGTGTACGTATAACATAACTGACTGACTGATCACTGATTTGTACGGTAAGGGGAGCTAAATTCTCCATTACAACCGTAACTAATAAAGCTGGTCTCTTCAGCTGCTTTGTTCTGGCAGTGGCAGTCCAGTTATTCTTAGTCAGACTGTCACTGGTGGTATATGATGAGAAGAGGGGGCTGGCAAGTCCAGCTTGCATTGTTTACTGATATACCAGAGGCAGGTGTGGACAGTAAATGCTTTAAATAACCCCCCAACCCAGCACACAAAGAGATGGCCTTGGATGAAGCCTCTTAGTGTCTTTTTAAACACCATCACACAGCATTGAACTATCTTAACACACACACACGCATACATGCTTGTGCACGCACAAATGCACACACACACGCATACACACACACACACACACACACACACACACACACACACACACACACACACACACACACACACACACACACACACACACACACACACACACACTAGAGCTGGGACGATAAACCAAAAATGATCGACACCGACCATAGCGATCACTTATCACAGGCATTTTGCTGATATCGTTCAGTAGTCAAATGTTATAGTGAAATTGATTTTTGTCCATATCGTCCAGCTGCCATCTCTCTCTCTCTCTCTCTCTCTCTCTCTCTCTCTCTCTCTATCTGTCTCAGCCAGTCTGAGCTCCATGTTTAATGAGACAGAACAGTGTGTAAGCTTCAGGTACTAATCAGAGATCACTGTAAAAGGAGACAGAGAAAAGGGGGGGGAGTGAGGGAGGAGGGGAAGAAAGAGAGGAACTTGGATCAGGGGAGAGACAAAAGTGACGGTGAGTGGAGAGGGGAGGGAGATTCAGGCAGGAGAGGGGGGTTGATAGAGAAAGAAATCAAGGACGGAAAAGTAGTCTGCAAGATAAAGGGAAAGGTTTGAAACGAGGAATGGCGTGACTGGATCTCAGGTGCAAACACAATCATTAATAACCCTATAACCCTTGTTCTTTGAGAGGGTGTTCAAGGCCAGTCTTTCAACAGAAGAGACCCAGACTGTTAAATCTATGCTCTGTCTTTACCTATCTCGCCCTCGGTCTCAATTATGAGACAAGACCATTATGGGGCCAGATGAAAAGGAACACAGAGAATGGACTAGCCCCCACCCCCCATTTGCTGTGAATGTTCAACTATCAATACGTTTAGGATTATCTTGTTTTATAGACACATTCACTATAAAAAGTGAACCATATATTCACACTCATCCCAACATGACAGTTACTGATCAGACAGTTGGTGGAATACCTTAGGCATCGTTTCCCCTGTGGCCATTCCAGCTGTTGCTTTCAGCTGCCTAGATCATACAGTACAGTCCACTCAATCCTCACTTCTATTGTGTTGTTCTATTGTTGCTACTGTGGCATCCTTGGCTGCAGGTCTGCAGTGCTGACTGTAAGTCTATCTGGCTGGATGGCATTGACTGGTGTGAGTGGGGGTTTGGGGGTTGGTGGTGGGGGCACCGGAGGGCACGTGTCAGTAGTCTATATTTACCACCTTGAGTGCATTGTGTTTGGCCACATTCTCTTCGTGAAGGACACTTTGTGTCCAGGGCCAGGTTCACCTTCACTGCTCATACAGGGAGAGGCAGAGCGAGGAGCACAGGAGAGAAAGAATAGAGAGAGGTACTGTAAAGAGAGGTGAGGCAGGGAGATTATGAGCGTGAGAGCGTGAGACAGCAATTGAGAGAGACAGACAGTGAAAGGTGACAGGGGACAGAGAGAGAGCGAAAGAGTCTTGTGTCCTTCATGCTCATCTTGAGGGCCTGTGGAGTATAACCCTTTCTTCAAAGACAAACGTAAGTGGCTTTTTAATTCACCCTTGCGGTACACCGTGAGGTCATGATGTAATCACTTCCTGTTTTCTTTCCAACGTAATCTCATCCACAAAGACGTGTTAAGGATACATTACAAGGGTCATGAACGTCACATGAATATATAGTGAAAACCAATACTGGGAAAGTAACGCAATGACAATTACCGTCAGGTGACTTAATAAGTTAAGGGAGAATGATGGACTTTTAATTCAGCCAATGGCAGTGGTGTAAAGTTCTTTAGTAAAAATAGTTTAAAGAACTACTTAAGTTATTTTTGGGGGGTATCTGTACTTTACTATTAATATTTTGGACAACTTTTACATTTACTTCACTACATTCCTAAAGAAAATAATGTACAGTGAGGGAAAAAAGTATTTGATCCCTTGCTGATTTTGTACGTTTGCCCACTGACAAAGAAATGATCAATCTATAATTTTAATGGTAGGTTTATTTGAAAAGTGAGAGACAGAATAACAACAAAAAAATCCAGAAAAACGCATGTGAAAAATGTTAGAAATTGATTTGCATTTTAATGAGGGATCAACTCAACTCGCCGTGTTTGGAGGAGGAGGAATGCTGCCTATGACCCCAAGAACACCATCCCCACTGTCAAACATGGAGGTGGAAACATTATGCTATGGGGGTGTTTTTCTGCTAAGGGGACAGGACAACTTCACCGCATCAAAGGGACGATGGACGGGGCCATGTACCATCAAATCTTGGATGAGAACCTCCTTCCCTCAGCCAGGGCATTGAAAATGGGTCGTGGATGGGTATTCCAGCATGACAATGACCCAAAACTCACAGCCAAGGCAACAAAGGAGTGGCTCAAGAAGAAGCACATTAAGGTCCTGGAGTGGCCTAGCCAGTCTCCAGACCTTAATCCCATAGAAAAAATCTGTGGAGGTAGCTGAAGGTTCGAGTTGCCAAACGTCAGCCTCGAAACCTTAATGACTTGGAGAAGATCTGCAAAGAGGAGTGGGACAAAATCCCTCCTGAGATGTGTGCAAACCTGGTGGCCAACTACAAGAAACGTCTGACCTCTGTGATTGCCAACAAGGGTTTTGCCTCCAAGTACTGAGTCATGTTTTGCAGAGGGGTCAAATACTTATTTCCCTCATTAAAATGCAATTCCATTTATAACATTTTTCACATGCGTTTTTCTGGATTTTTTGTTGTTGTTATTCTGTCTCTCACTGTTCAAATAAACCTACCATTAAAGTTATAGACTGATCATTTCTTTGTCAGTGGGCAAACGTACAAAATCAGCAGGGGATCAAATACTTTTTTCCCTCACTGTATAAGGTCCCACAGTTGACAGTGCAAGTCAGAGCAAAACCAAGCCATGAGATCAAAGGAATTGTCCGTAGAGCTCCGAGACAGAATTGTGTCGAGGCACAGATCTGGGGAAGGGTACCAAAACATTTCTGCAGCATTAAAGGTCCCCAAGAACACAGTGGCCTCCATCATTCTTAAATTGAATTAGTTTGGAACCACCAAGACTCTTTATATAGCCGGCCGCCCGGCCAAACTGAGCAATCGGGGGAGAAGGGCCTTGGTCAGGGAGGTGACCAAGAATCCGATTGGCCACTCTGACAGAACTCCACAGTTCCTCTGTGGAGATTGCAGAACCTTCCAGAAGGACAACCATCTCTGCAGCACTCCACCAATCAGGCCTTTATGGTAGAGTGGCCAGACAGAAGTCACTCCTCAGTAAAAGGCACATGACAGACCACTTGGAGTTTGCCAAAAGGCACCTATAGACTCTCAGACCATGAGAAACAAGATTCTCTGGTCTGATGAAACCAAGATTGAACTATTTGGCCTGAATGCCAAGCGTCACGTCTGGAGGAAACCTGGCACCATCCCTACAATAACATCAAATTGATCAGAAATACAGTGTAGACATTGTTAATGTTGTAAATGACTATTGTAGCTGGAAACAGTAGATTTTTTATGGAATATCTACATAGGCGTACAGAGGCCCATTATCAGCAACCAGCACTCCTGTGTTCCAATGGCACGTTGTGTTAGCTAATCCAAGTTTATGATTTTATAAGGCTAAATTACCAAGAAACTGAAGATCTCGTACAATGCTATGTACTACTCCCTTCACAGAACAACGCAAACTGGCTCTAACTAGAATAGAAAGAGGAGTGGGAGGCCCCGGTGAACAACTGAGCAAGAGGACAAGTACATTAGAGTGTCTAGTTTGAGAAACAGACGCCTCACAAGTCCTCAACTGGCAGCTTCATTAAATAGTACCCGCAAAACACCAGTCTCAACGTCAACAGTGAAGAGGCGACTTCGGGATGCTGGCCTTCTAGGCAGAATTGCAAAGAAAAAGCCATATCTCAGACTGGCCAATAAAAAGAAAAGATTAAGACGGGAAAAAGAACACAGACAGTGGACAGAGGAACTATATAAAAAATGGTTGCTAGGTGTAGGCAAGACCATAAGCAAATAGGTAAACTAAAGAGTTAATCAGGGTGATTTTTCCACAAATAGACTGGTGTTTTCCTTTCCATGGTAGCAAGATCTTATCTATTTTTGCTAACTTTCTATTAAAATGTATTGCAGTGAGATAATTTCTTTCTTTCTGGATATGTATACAGAGTATGCCCACTTCACCGTCAGACCATTTTATTGGTAAACTACACGGTAATGTAAAAGTTTTATTTTTTTGTGATCCAACACATAATATAGTACACTTATCATAATTTGGTTTTAATCAAGAGAGGATAGAAAAAGTATCTGGATCCTCTATGAGGCTGTAGAGGGATCCAAATTGTGGATTTAAAAGAAAACATGAATCAGCGTACAGTGACAGCTTTGTTTTCAAGCCCTGGATTTCTAATCCCTTAATATTATTGTTGGATCTGATTTTAACGGCTAACATTTCGATGGCAATAATAAATAGATATGCCGATAGTGGACAATCAGGTTTTACCCCTCTTGACAGCTTAAAACTTTGAGAAGTAGCCATTATTTACTACTTTACACAATGGGCTACTATACATGATGTTAACCCATTTTATAAAAGATTCTCCAAATTTTTTATATTCCAGGCATTTATAAATAAACTCCAGTTGTACTTTATCAAGGTCAGCTATGAACACCAGGCCTGGTTTCCAAGATTTTTCATAGTGTTCTATTGTTTCCAGTACTTGTCTTATATTATCTCCAATGTATCGTCCATGTAAAAAACCTGTCTTATTAAGATGAATAATATCTGACAATACCTTTTAAATTCTATGCGCTAAGCATTTTGCAAGAATTGTAAGAGGCCTCCAATTTTTTTTATGGACTGGATCTTTATATTTCCCACTTGTATCCTGTTTCAGTAATAATGAAATCAGACATTCTTGGTGAGTGTCTGATAATCTACCATGTATATAGGAGTGGTTAAAACATGCTAATAACGGTCCTCTGAGTATATCAAAAAAGGTTTGGTATACCTCCACTGGTATGCCATCCAGCCCTGAAGTTTTCCCAGAGTTAAAGGCTTTAATTGCATCAAGAAGTTCCTCCTCGGTAATATGGCCTTCACATGAGTCTTTCTGTACAGCTGTTAATTGTACATTATTAATATAAAAAAACATTCATACAATTAGCTTTGGTTAATGGAGATGGAGGAGACAAATTAAAACATATGCTTAAAGTACTTTACTTCCGCTTTCAAAATATTGTTTGGTGAATCATGGGTGAATCATCAAGTTTCAGTAAATTATTTTTTGTAGCATTTCTATGTTGAAGCTTTATTTTTATTATATATTACACTGGATCTTGAATAAGTTTCTTTTTGTTTTTCCTCTAACTTATTCTGACCCTCTAGGGTACCGTTTTTATTGCTATCTATCTGTACTGTTAGTCCTTCCATTTCCTTTGTTAATATGGACTCTTCACCTAAATTGCTTTTGTTCTACAGATGAGTACTGAATTGCATGGCCTCTAAAGGCACATTTAAAAGTGTCCCATACAATAAGGAGATCTGCTGTACCTATGTTATGTCGGAAAAAGTAAGTTATAAATTCTTCTGTCCTAGTTAAAAACAAGTTGTCATCCAATAGGCTTTGATGAAATGTCCAATATCCTCTCCCACGTAGAAATTCTGTAAGAAATGCCAATTATGTGATGATCCGAGCCAAGTTATTAACGTGAGACAAAACGCTTTGAGCAAAACACCTCTTAGTTTCACTTCAAATCAGAGATGGGCTTTCACCCACCATGTAGCAGCTTTAAAAACAAAAACAACATTCACAATTTGTTCAATTAGATTTGGCTAATTACGGCTCTCTTCAGATGATGTAACTGTTCAGTTAGAAAACTTATGTCACCACAATTTCACCACTGGCAATGTGAGAAGTTTGGAGTTAGAAGAGTTACTGGTTAAACCGTCATCTCAATTATCATATAGTTTAGTTGCCAGGGCTACATGGCATCTTCAAAAATTGGGAGGGACGGAGAACAGTCTCACAAACAGCAAGAGGCAGAGGGAGAGACAGAAAGACAACATCAAAGTGGCACCCTTTTGTTGTTTACCCCGCCAAGTCATTAGTAGCTGCCCATGCAGTGGGTCCTGCTTCCTGCTTTCATCAGGGCCTCTGAGGGCTGGCTCTGGGGTGGCCATGGGACACTGGGCTGTGTTCTGGGTCACTGGGATGTCACAGTTGGATCCCTGGTTCCAAGCCCTGCATCATAAACACTTCACCCCTCATCCTTCATACACTACCTACCACAACCCCTGCTACATTCTGATACATGTACAGCCAAAACAGAGTCACATATTGAGCCACCAAACAGAAAAACTTTCAAAGACTCTTCATTACCATTTAAGTGTGGCACATTGTGAGATTGTGTAAACGGTGTGGTACATTCTCTAAATGGTAATCTGGATTATAAAAAAAAAAAAACATGTTTCACAGTGCTGTTGATCAACGCTCATTTTATATCCCCATCTTGTTGGAAATGAAGACATTTGGTACCTTCAGAATCCAGTTATAGTAGAGTCAATGCAGCCTCTGCCAGCACTGGTTTGATTGTTTGGGGTTGCTAATTTGGCTGGCCATTGTGAGCGGGCTGGAGCTGCAAAGGTATTATTGAGCTATTGTACTGCATTGAATTGTAATGTCTGTCTCACGTTCCTCCTCAGTTGATTAGAGATAACGGGGGGGAAATCTATTGTTCATCCCCAAAAAATATGGAGTTAAAGTAGCTACAGTTGAAGTCGGAAGTTTACATACACCTTAGCCAAATACATTTAAACTCAGTTTTTCACAATNCAAAGAGGAGTGGGACAAAATCCCTCCTGAGATGTGTGCAAACCTGGTGGCCAACTACAAGAAACGTCTGACCTCTGTGATTGCCAACAAGGGTTTTGCCTCCAAGTACTGAGTCATGTTTTGCAGAGGGGTCAAATACTTATTTCCCTCATTAAAATGCAAATCAATTTATAACATTTTTCACATGCGTTTTTCTGGATTGTTTTGTTGTTATTCTGACTCTCACTGTTCAAATAAACCTACCATTAAAATTATAGACTGATCATTTCTTTGTCAGTGGACAAACGTACTAAATCAGCAGGGGATCAAAAACTTTTTTCACTCACTGTATGTTTTACTCCATACAATTTCCCTGACACGCAAAATACTTGTTACATTTTCAATGCTTAGCAGGACTGGACAATTGTTAAATTCACACACTTCTCAAGAGAATATCCCTGGTCATCCCTACTCTCTCTGATCTGGCGGACTCACTAAACACAAATGCTTTGTTTGTAAATGATGTCTGAGTGTTGGAGTGTGCCCCTGGCTACATTTTAAACAAAACAAGAAAATGGTGCCATCTGGTTTGTTTATTATAAGGAATTTGAACATATTTATACTTTTACTTTTCATGCTTAAGTATATTTTAGCAATTACATTTACTTTTGATATTTAAGTATATTTAAAACCAAATACTTTAAGACTAAGATATTTCCTTTTGTCTGCATGAGATAAGTCTTTTTTAAATTGAACCTTTATTTATCTAGGCAAGTCAGTTAAAAACAAATTCTTATTAACAATGACAGCCTACCGGGGAATAGTTACAGTAGCTTGCGAAAGTATTCACACCCCATGGCATTTTTCCTATTTTGTTGACTTACAACCTGGAATTAAAATACATTTTGGGGGGGGGTTGTATCATTTGATTTACACAACATGCCTACCACTTTGAAGATGCAAAATATTTTTTATTGTGAAACAAACAAGAAGACAAAAAAAACAGAAAACTTGAGCGTGCATAATTATTCACCCCCCCCAAAGTCAATACTTTGTAGAGCCACCTTTTGCAGCAATTGCAGCTGAAAGTCCCTTGGGGTATGTCTATATAAGCTTGGCTCATCTAGCAACTGGGATTTTTACCCATTCTTCAAGGCAAAACTGCTCCAGCTCCTTCAAGTTGGATGGGTTCCGCTGGTGTACAGCAATCTTTAAATCGTACCACAGATTCTCAATTGGATTGAGGTCTGGGCTTTGACTAGGCCATTCCAAGACATTTACATTTTTCCCCTTAAACCAGTATGCTTAGAGGCATTGTCCTGCTGGAAGGTGAACCTCAGTCTCAATCTATGGAAGACTGAAACAGGTTTCCCTCAAGAATTTCCCTGTATTTTACGCCATCCATCATTCCTTCAATTCTGACCAGTTTCCCAGTCCCTGCCGATGAAAAACATCCCCACAGCATGATGCTGCCACCACCATGCTTCACTGTGGAGATGGTATTCTCAAGGGTGATGGTTTGCGGCAGACGTAGCATTTTCCTTGATGGCCAAAAAGCTACATTTTAAACTTATCTGACCAGAGTACCTTCTTCCACATGTTTGGAGAGTCTCCCACATGCCTTTTGGTGAACACCAAACGTGTTTGCTTATTTTTTTCTTTAAGCAATGGCTTTTTTCTGGCCACTCTTCTGTAAAGCCCAGCTCTGTGGAGTGTACGGCTTAAAGTGGTCCTAAGGACAGATACTCCAATCTCTGCTGTGGAGCTTTGCAGCTCCTTCAGGGTTATCTTTGGTCTCTTTGTTGCCTCTCTGATTAATGCCCTCCTTGCCTGGTCTGTGAGTTTTGGTGGGCAGCCCTCTCTTGGCAGGTTTGCTGTGGTGCCATATTCTTTCCTTTTTTTTAATAATGGATTTCATGTGCTCCGTGGGATGTTCAAAGTTTCCGATATTCTTTTATAATCCAACCCTGATCTGTACTTCTCCACAACTTTGTCCCTGACATGTTTGGAGAGCTCCTTGGTCTTCATGGTGTCGCTTGCTTGGTGGTGGCCCTTGCTTGGATATGAGTTGAAATTACTCTCTCGGGACGATTAGGTAAAGCTCACATGTGTTGTTCAGACAATCCACGATCTACCAAATGTCAAATAATTAATCCCCATGTTACTTTATTGTCTTTTCTCATCAGAGAGTTGGACTGTGCAGTCTACTTCAAGACATACGGGAAACTGCACTGTGAGCAGAAAGAACATTACTCTCCCCTTTCTCCACAGGGGTTCGGGTATCCAGGCATGCACCAGCTAAGACAGATACATTTTAATACGTTGGAGGTTGACCTTTTTACCACCTGTGTACAAACAACAACCTTTTGTTTTGCACAACAATGAGCCGTGAAGGGAAACCAGTGGGGATGCTATCCTGTTGAAGCGTTAGCCATTAGCCGCTTGCTAACCATAGACCAGCAGGCTCACTGCAATGTCATTCAAAGCATTAAAGCATTAGACAATAGCCACTCGCTAACGTTAGCCCAGGTCGTCCAATGTAATTCGAACAGACCAGAAGAAAAACAAATTAGGGTGTTTATAATGCTAACGCGTTAACACTGGTGACAGTTGCTTGTGGGAGTGGGTGAAGGAAGTTATCACTCAGGCTCTGGCCTGGTTCTGTTGGTTGGGCGAGCTGCAGTGTCGGCCTCCCCAGAGCAGAGAGTGATTAATGACTGCTTGGGTGGCAGGCAGCACGGCATGGTGGCAGACCTGAACTAATGAATTATAACTCGCTCAATGGCCCACAAAGGGCAGGTTCATTTAACAGAGGCCTGAAGCACACCTTTCTCTATGCCAGCTGCACCTGTCTTTACTTCAAACACAAACAACACATTGGATTGTGTTGTTGTTGTGCTAATATGATATTACATGTTTTGGATGCATTTCCATTGACACCTGGCTATTTGAGATCCACCATGAGCATAATTACTATGGTCATAAATGTACATATTCCTCACAATAAAAGTGAAAAGAGATCTCTGTAGCATTCCTTTGCGAGTCTCCAACATGTCAACCCACAGAGTGGTCCTACTGTGCAATGTTAGATGATACATCCTCCTCCCTTCGTCCCTCCCTCATCTCTCCTACCTCCTTCCTCCACAGGTGTTGGTCAGGGGTTCACCATGGCAACCAAGACGCTGATGACACGGGTCCAGGAAGAGCAGTCCCACCAGATGTCCCACAGCATGGCACTGGCCTCGCAGATCAAGAAGAAAACCTTCACCTCCAGGTAAAGGCACCCTGGCACACACACCCTGCTTCGTCATCATACCATAGATCATGTTCATCCAATGCTTTAAAAAAAACATTTGATAGAATAAAGAATTTCCAGAAGAGATCTAGTTGAATATGGTGTTCTGTATATACACTATATATACAAAAGTATGTGGACACCCCTTCTCATTGGTGGATTTGAATATTTCAGCCACACCCGTTGCTAGAGGTAAAGTGTCGAGCACAAAGCCATGCAATCTCCATAGACAAACATTGGCAGTAGAATGGCCTTGCTGAAGAGCTCAGTGACTTTCAACGAGGCACTGTCATAGGATGTCACCTTTCCAACGAGTCAGTTCGTCAAATGTCTGCCCTGCTAGAGCCTACCTGTAAGTGCTGTTATTGTGAAGTGGAAACGTCTAGGAGCAACAACGGCTCAGTCGCGATGTGGTAGACCACACAAGCTCACAGAACGGGACCGCTGAGTGCTGAAGCGCCTAGTGCGTAAAAATCATCTGTCCTCGTTTGCAACACTCACTAGCGAGTTCCAAACTGCCTCTGGAAGAAATGTCAACACAATAACTGTTTGGCGGGAGCTTCATGAAATACGTTTCCATGGCCAAGCAGCCGCACACAAGCCTAAAATCACCATGCACAATGCCAAGCGTTGGCTGGAGTGGTGTAAAGCTCTCCGCCATTGGACTCTGAAGCAGTGGAAACCCGTTCTCTGGAGTAATGAATCATGCTTCACCATCTGGCAGTCCGACGGATGATCTGGGTTTGGAGAACGCTACCTGCCGCAATGCATAGTGCCAACTGTAAAGTTTGGTGGAGGAAGAATAATGGTCCGGGGCTGTAAAGGAAAATCTTAACACTACAGCATACAATGAAATTCTAAACGATTCTGTGGTTCCAAATGTGTGGCAACAGTTTGGGGAAGGTCCTTTCCTGTTTCAGCATGACAGTGCCCCTTTGCACAAAGTAAGGTCCATACAGAAAAGATTTTTCAAGATCCGTGTGGAAGAACTTGGCTGGCCTGCACAGAGCCCTGACCTGAACCCCATCGAACACCTTTGGGATGAATTAGAACGCCGACTGCGAGCCAGGCCTAATCGCCCAACATCAGTGCCCGACCTCACTGATGCTCTTGTGGCTGAATGGAAGCAAGTCCCCGCAGCAATGTTCCAACATCTAGTGGAAATCCTTCCCAGACAAGTGGAGGCTGTTATAGCAGCAAAGGGGGGACCAGCTCCATGATTTTGGAATGAGATGTATGACAAACAGGTGTCCACATACTTTTGGTCATGTAGTGTATCATACACTTTATGGAAAACGGTCCTGCATTGGAGAAAAGTAGACCATCCAAGTATTATGTTTGATCATGTTCATCCAGTGGATGCAAATACAATTCTAAAGACCCAGTTTCCTTAGCACACTATATCCTGTAAAGTACAGTCAATATTGACCATCCAAGTATTACTGTATGTTACCGGATATGTACATAGCTAGACAGATGAGAAGTGCCCTGTCTATAATGGAGCCCTGGTTTGTTGTGGGTTGTGGGATGACGTTACAGCTTTTAAACAAGGGCATGGAGCGGGTCGGGCAGTTATTCTACGCTCATTGAGACAGCAGAGCAGTGACGCAGTGTGTGTCCGGGAGTGTGTGTGTGTTTGCTTAAGGGCAATATTAGAGCTACACTTACGTGCACAAACACGCGGTACACACAAGCCAATGTGGATAAAGTAGCCTTTGCATTACACTCATATACTGTACACATACACATTCACATACACACGTCATTGAGACCCTCTCCAGAAAGAGAGACACGTTGACGCTTTTATTGATTTACCTCCGGATGGGCAGTCAACCTTGTCTGCCTCTCCCTGCCAAAGTCAGCCTTCAATCCCCAGAACAGCCCTGATTAACCACAGAGCTCACCCATGCTCATATAAACACACACCAACCAACCAACATTGACTCACAGACTGCCCACACACTCCGCACACAAATACTGCACACACATGTACAGACAGATGACTCACAGACACACACATACACAAATACACCATACCATTATGTGTACGGCGCCGGAGGCTACCGTTTTACGGGCTCCTAACCAATTGTGCTATGGTGTGTGTTTTTTTGCGTTATTTCAATCTTATTTTTGTACATACTGTTTCTGCCATCGTCTCTTATGACCAAAAAGATCTTCTGGATATCAGGACATCGATTACTCACCCCGTACTGGAAGAAGATTTTTTCTTTAACGAGTCGGACGCGAAGGATTTACTCCAGACACCGGACAAGGCCCAAATCCCGGTCATTCGCATAAAGAAGAGACGGAGATATCGGGGAGGTAAGTCGGGGTGCCTTGTAAGGATCCGACGGTGAGTGGGTAATCCACCTCTACCATCAGTCCTATTAGCCAATGTGCAATCATTGGATAATAAACAGGATAAGCTCCGATCAAGACCATCCTACCAACGGGACATTAAAAACTGTAATATCTTATGTTTCACCGAGTCGTGGCTGAACGACGACATGGATAACATACAGCTGGCTGGGTTTTCAATGCATCGGCAAGATAGAACAGCTGCCTCCGGTAAGACAATGGGTGGCGGTCTGTGTCAATTTGTAAATAACAGCTGGTGCACGAAATCTAATATTAAGGAAGTCTCTAGGTTTTGCTCGCCTGAGGTAGAGTATTTCATGATAAACTGTAGACCACAGTATTTACCAAGAGAGTTTTAATCTATATTTTTCGTAGCTGTCTATTTACCGCCACAAACCGATGCTGGCACTAAGACCACACTCAACGAGCTGTATAAGGCCATAAGCAAACAAGAAAATGCTCATCCAGAGGTGTCGCTTCTAGTGGCCGGGACTTTTAATACAGGGAAACTTAAATCAGTTTTACTTCATTTCTACCAGCATGTTACATGTGCAACCAGAGGAAAAAAAACTCTAGACCAATTCACTCCACACTCAGAGATGCGTACAAAGCTCTCCCTCGCCCTCCATTTGGCAAATCTGACCATAACTCTATCCTCCTGGTTTCCTGCTAACAAGCAAAAACTAAAGCCGGAAGTACCAGTGACGCAGATGCTAAGCTACATGACTGTTTTGCTAGCACAGACTGGAATATGTACAGGGATTCTTCAGATGGCATTGAGGAGTACACCACATCAGTCACTGTCTTCATCAATAAGTGCATCGATGACGTCGTCTCCACAGTGACCGTACGTATATACACCAAGCAGAAGCCATGAATTACAGGCAACATCCACACTGAGCTAAAAGGGTAGAGCTGCCGCTTTAAATACACATTCACATACACACTCTAACCTGGACGCTTAGAAGAAATCCGGCTATGCCCTCCGACAAACCATCAAACAGGCAAAGCGTTAATACAGGACTAAGATTGAATCGTACTACACTGGCGCCGTCACTCGTCGGATGTGGCAGGGCTTGCAAACTATTACGGACTACAAAGGGAAGCACAGCCACGATCTGCCCAGTAACATGAGCCTACCAGACAAGCTAAATGACTTATATGCTCGCTTCGAGGCAAGCAACACTGAAGCATGCATGAGAGCACCAGCTGTTCTGGACAACTGTGTGATCACACTCTCCGTAGCCAATGTGAGTAAGACCTTTAAACAGGTCAACATTCACAACGCCACATGGCCAGACGGATTACCAGGACGTGTACTACGAGCATGTGCTGAGCAACTGGCAAGTGTCGTCACTGAAATGTTCAACCTGTCCCTGACCGAGTCTGTAATACCAACATGTTTCAAGCAGAATATCATAGTCCCTGTGCCCAAGAACACAAAGGTAACCTGCTTAAATGACTACCGACCCGTAGCACTCACATCTGTAGCCATGAAGTGCTTTGAAAAGCTGGTCATGGCTCATATCAACACCATTATCCCAGAAACCCTAGACCCACTCCAATTTGCATACCGGCCCAACAGATCCACAGATGACGTAATCTATATTGCACTCCACACTGCCCTTTCCCACCTGGACAAAAGGAACACCTACGTGAGAATGCTATTCATTGACTACGGCTCAGCGTTCAACACCATAGTGCCCTCTAAGGACCCTGGGACTAAACACCTCCCTCTGCAACTGGATCCTGGACTTCCTGACGGGCCGCCCCCAGGTTGGTAAGGGTAGGTAACAACACATCTGTCACGCTGATCCTCAACACGGGGGGGCCCTCAGGGGTGCGTGCTCAGTCCCCTCCTGTACTCCCTGTTCACCCATGACTGCATGGCCAAGCATGACTCCAACACCATCATTAAGTTTTCTGACAACGCAACAGTGGTAGGCCTGATCACCGCCAATGATGAGACAGTCTATAGGGAGGAGGTCAGAGACCTGGCAGTGTCGTGCCAGGATAACAATCTCTCCCTCAACGTGATCAAGACAAAGGAGATGATCGTGGACTATAGGAAAAGTAGGACCGAGCACACCTCCATTCTCATGGATGGTGCTGTAGTAGAGTAGATTGAGAGCTTCAAGTTCCTTGGTGTCCACATCACCAATGAAATATCATGGTCCAAACACACCAAGACAGTCGTGAAGAGGGCATGACAACGCCTATTCCCCCTCAGGAGACTGAAAAAAATTGCCATGGGCCCTCATCGAGAGCATCCTGTCGGGTTGCATCACTGCCTGGTACGGCAACTGCTCGGCCTCTGACTGCAAGACACTACAGAGAGTACATCACTGGGGCCAAGCTTCCTGCCATCCAGGACTTCTATACCAGGCTGTGTCAGAGGAAGGCCCTAAAAATGGCCAAAGACTCCAGCCACCCTGTCAAAGACTGTTCTCTCTGCTACCGCACTGCAAGCGGTACCGGAGCGCCAAGTCTAGGTCCAAAAGGCTTCTTAACAGCTTCTACCCCCAAGTCATTAGACTCCTGAACAGCTAATAAAATGGCTACCCAGACTATTTGAGCCCCCCACCCCCATTTTTACACTGCTGCTACTCTCTGTTTATTATCTATGCATTGTCACTTTACCTCTACCTACATGTACATATTACCTCAATTACCTCGACTAACCTTTGTCCCCGCACACTGACTCTGTATCGGTACCCCCTGCATATAGCCCCACTACTGTTATTTTATTGTTGCTCTTTAATAATTGTTCTATTTTCTAATTTTTCTTCTTATTTTCTTCTTATTTTTAAATACTTTCTTAACAGTTGTTTTTCTTAAAACTGCATTGTTGGTTAAGGGCTTGAAATTAAGCATTTCACTGTAAGGTCTACACCTGTGTATACGGTGCATGTGACAAAAACATTTTGATTTGATGTGATCATACTTCGTAACTATTGTGTTGTGTTTTAAAGAAAGGAATAACCAGCCAGCGGTCCAAGTTGATTGGTGTTTATTCTGATGATAGACAGCATATTAGATATGCAGGACAACAGTATGTTGGGGCGGCAGGTAGCCTAGTGGTTAGAGTGTTGGGCCAGTAACGGAAAGGTTGCTAGATCAAATCCTCGAGCTGACAAGGTAAAACATCTGTTGTTCTGCCCCTGAACAAGGCAGTTAACCCACTGTTCTTAGGCTGTCATTGTAAATAAGAATTTGTTCTTAACTTACTTGCCTAGTAAAATAATGGTAAAAAAAATGTAATGTAGATTTGTGATTCAAAGATTGCATGTCAATATCAGACTGGGTATTTTGTATTAAAATATCATAACAATGACAAAAATTGTACAAAATACAATAAATGTAAGTACCTAACGAAAAGCACAAGGAAGCACATTAGATTTGCAGGCCGTAGATTTGTGATTTGTCTGTTAGCATGGAATTATCTGTGAATTAGCAGGGAGCTAATGTGACCATTAGAATTAGAGCATGCTAGCTAACTCGCTCTTACAGCAATGACATATAAAAGACCCCAATATCTAACAGATACTGTACACATACACAGTATAGTGGTTAGAGCGTTGGGACAGTAAACAAAAGATTGCTGGATCGAATCCCGGAGCTGACAAGGTAAAAATCTGTCGTTCTGCCCCTGAGCAAGGCACTGTTCCCCGGGCGCCGAAGACGTGGATGTTGATTATGGCAGCCCCCTGCACCTCTCTGATTCAGAGGGGTTGGGTTAAATGCGGAAGACACATTTCAGTTGAAGGCATTCAGTTGTACAACTGACTAGGTATCCCCCTTTCCCGATATACACAGCAGGAGATATACACCACCGTTCAAAAGTTTGAGGTCACTTAGAAATGTCCTTGTTTTCGAAATAAAAGCAATTTTGTCCATTAAAATAACACCAAATTGATCAGAAATACAGTGTAGACATTGTTAATGTTGTAAATGACTATTGTAGCTGGAAACGGCTGATTTTTTATGGAATATCTACATAGCTGTACAGAGGCCCATTATCAGCAACCATCACTCCTGTGTTCCAATGGCATGTTGTGTTAGCTAATCCAAGTTTATCATTAAGGCTAATAAGAAAACCGTTTTGCAATTATGTTAGCACAGCTGAAATCCGTTGTACTGATTAAAGAAGCAATAAAACTGGCCTTCTTTAGACTAGTTGAGTATCTGGAGCATCAGCATTTGTAGGTTTGATTACAGGCTCAAAATGGCCAGAAACAAAGAACCTTCTTCTGAAACTTATCAGTCTATTCTTGTTCTGAGAAATGAAAAGAAATTGCCAAGAAATGGAAGATCTCGTACAACGCTGTGTACTTCTCTCTTCACAGAACAGCGCTGGCTCTAACCAGAATAGAAAGAGGAGTGGCAGGCCCCGGTGCACAACTGAGCAAGAGGACAAGTACATTAGAGTGTCTAGTTTTAGAAACAGATGCCTCACAAGTCCTCAACTGGCAGCTTCATTAAATAGTACCCGCAAAACACCAGTCTCAACGTCAACAGTGAAGAGGCAACTCTGGGATGCTGGCCTTCTAGACAGAGTTCCTCTGTCCAGTGTCTGTTCTTTGCCCATCTTAATCTTAAATTTTTATTGGCCAGTCTGAGATATGGCTTTTTCTTTGCAACTCTGCCTAGAAGGCCAGCATCCTGGAGTCGCCTCTTCACGGTTGACGTTGAGACTGGTGCTTGAAGCTGCAATATGTACATTTAGGGATACATGACCCGATCTGTTATTCTCATTGAAAGCAAGTCTAAGAAGCAGTAGATCTGTTCTATGTGCGCTATTTCTATGCTTCCCGATATGAAGTTTTGTTTTTGAGTATTTTACTTTCGTTTTTTTACACCAGCTTCAAACAGTGTAAAATACAATATTTTTTCATTTGAGACACAACATAATAATAATAATAATGATAAATTACAATTGTAGAATGCTTTTCATTAACAGATGTAAATCACAGCTCTTTGCATTGAGAGCAACCATTAAAATAAAAAAGCTTTAATAAAAGAGCTATAAACTTTCAAAGATAGCTAGTGGTTTAGTACTATACAAGATACAGATAATAATGAAGGCGACAAGGACAAAACAACATAACTCTAAACTAACATATAAGACCAACAACAGACACCACATGCTCTTGAATATAGGGTGGGTCATTTCAATCATAGAAATATAATTCATATGACCTGTCCCTTCAGACCACTGCAGTTTAGCTGGTACACCATTGAAATGTAAATTGAACCGAACATTTCACTTCTAATTACTACCACAAATATGGCATCCGGTCCACCCACCATTAAGTGTCAATTTATATTCAATTATCTATATTTCTATGATTTCAATAGGTTTCTTATGGAGGATTGACAGTCTAATTTAAAACAACAGACATTCCCATTCAAGTCAACATTCTCTGTTGTGTGGAACTCCATCTTTGTGGTACCATTTGAAAGTTGAATTGTCCATTTTATTCTCATTTTAGTACAGTTATCAGCCAAAACATGACACCCACCCTGTATTCAAGAGCATGTTGTCTAAACCAATGGCGGGCACAACACAACACCTCAGATGATGTAAAATAGGGTTTAAGCTACAACATATGTGAGTTCGCACGTTTTTTGATAATTTACATTTAAGGTAAAACAAATTACAGCATTTTTATTTTAAAAAAACTTTTAAAGTTAATACAAAATACACTGTTTGTAAGCTTTTAACTAATATCAATCTCAACCGTTTATCTTTTCCAGTTATGAAGACATGGATGTGTCGTGCTATGGTGGGGTATGCAAAATAGGTCCACTTTGAGCACCTTCATCACCAAAAAGTCACTTTCTGAGCACTTCTACAATGGGCAAATATGTATGGAATGTTTTGTTCAAATCAATTCAAATGGATTTAGACAAAACACACTTACACATACTCACAAGGACAACCTAACCAAAGCATCAGCTGTCCACTTAGACTATCAATAAATTAAGAGCCCTCTTATACCCCTATAAACAGTAAGGAGAACACTTGGCGTTTGGGAGGCAAGTCGAGACAATAAAGTTGGAAGGCATCTTAAAGTAATAGGAGAGGTGCTAACTTTTGCTCAACTTTTATCCACAAGGGTCCATTCCACTTTAACAAGAGCAACTACAGCTGCATTCAGGAGATATTTTGAGAGTAAATGCTTGTATCAGGTCTTATGTGGGCTGCTTGGCCTATATTTGGTGTTTTGAATTGCCCCACACTACAAAACATTTCTGAAAGTCAGAGTTTATTTCCCCCCCAAGTGAATACAGCCAGCCAATATATGTAGCCATATTGCTTCAGGCACTCCTTTCAGAAAGAAAGCCTGCTTGTGATGACAATGCAAATTGTTGTGACTTCCCATTTTATTTTGGTTATTTGCTGGGACATTTCCCCATTTCACAGAGCTCAGAGAGAGCAACTTCTTCTTTTTCTTTTGTTTGGTTCCTGGACTGTTCTGCAGCGTGCAGAGAGAGAGTGATAGGGTGTTGTTGAATAATGTAGCATGGAGCCTAAGGCTGGACAATATCACTCTTTCTCTGGTCCACTAAGCACACACAGTAAATAGAGGCCTGCTCCTTCAGAAAAATGTGTGGTTTCGATATTGATATTATTACTCCCCAAAATGTTGCTGAAAAACAACACGAGGGGGGAGAAAACACACTAGCAAAACTTTACAGAGTCATAGTGTAAATTCATTGATGATATGCTTTCAAAGGGATCAATATTCATGTATCTCTTTCCAATATAGAACAAGATACATGGGCATCCTATGAGATACACTACACGACAAAAAGTATGTGGACACCTACTGGTCCAACATCTCATTCAAAAAACATGTGATTAATATGGAGTTGGTCCCCCCTTTGCTGCAATAACAGCCTCCACTCTTCTGGGAAGGCTTTCCACTAGATGTTGGAATATTGCTGGGCGGACTTGCTTCCATTCAGCCACAAGAGCATCAGTGAGGTCAGGCACTGATGTTGGGCGATTAGGCCTGGCTCGCAGTCGTTGTTCCAATTCATCCCAAAGGTGTTCGATGGGGTTCAGGTCAGGGCTCTGTGCAGGCCAGTCAAGTTCTTCCACATTGATCTTGACAAATATTTTCTGTATGGACCTTACTTTGTGCACAGGGGCATTGTCATGCTGAAACAGGAAAGGACCTTCTCCAAACTGTTGCCATAAAGTTGGAAGCACAGAATCGTTTAGAATGACGTACGCTTTAGCCTTAAGATTTTCCTTCACTGAAACTAAGGGGCCTAGCCCAAACCATTATTCCTCCTTCACCAAACTTTACAGTTAGCACTATGGTAGCATTTTCCGCCAAACCCAGATTCGTCCGTCAGACTGCCAGAGTCCAATTGACGGCAAGCTTTACACCACTCCAGCCGAGGCTTGGCATTGTGCATGGTGATCTTAGGCTTGTATGCAGCTGCTCGGGCCATGGAAAACAATTTCATGAAGCTCTCGACAAACAGTTATTGTGCTGACGTTGCTTCCAGAGGCAGTTTGAAACTCGGTAGTGAGTGTTGCAACCGAGGATAGATGATTGTATGCGCTACGCGCTTCAACACTTCAGCTGAGCCGTTGTTGCTCCTAGATGTTTCCACTTCACAATAACAGCACTTGCAGTTGACCGGGGCAGCTCTAGCAGAGCAGAAAAAGTTGACAAACTGATTTGTTGGTAAGGTGGCATCCTATGACGGTGCCACGTTGAAAGTCACTGAGCTCTTCAGTAAGGCCATTCTACTGCCAGTGTTTGTCTATGGAGATTGCATGGCTGTGTGCTCGATTTTATACACCTGTCAGCAAACGGGTGTGGCTGAAATAGCCTAATCCACTAATTTGAAGCAGTGTCCACATACTGTCCACATACTTTTCTATCTACATTCAAGTAAGTCTTTCCAACATAGAACAAGCCACAAGAACATCCTATTATGTAAAATATACCAGTAAAAAGATGTAGGATCATAATTTGAGCCAGTTTCCTACAGCAGGAAAACAGAAAATGTGAATTATTATGTGGATTATAATTAATAGACATTTTTTGTAGGGGTTGATACATTTTTCGTTTGGTCAAATCAAGTCAGATTTTTTGGGGTGGACATTATTAACTTTAGAAGCCTTTTTAAACCTCAAGTACACTACATGTTTGCATTTCCTCCTGTGCAGGAACATTCTCAGCAACAACAGAGTGATCAAATGAAGATCCTACAGTATGGATTCATTAGCAGTCCTGTCTTAGAGATCTACCCAACGGCTTTCACTGTTTTTCTCATCACGCCTCGGAAACATTTAACAACATCTTGTTGGCTGTACCGAGACAAATACACCCTCTGCACGTCATTTCACAGGTCCCTGTAACAGGGTAAAAATTAGCTATCCAACCAGCCTAAGGAAAGTCTATGGAATAATAGCTTGTTTCCACTAGTACCCCAAGGACGAATTTGATCTCATTCCTTTTGTTCGTCCATCCAGATTGCAGACCTGCAGGTTCATCTAATTTAATAACTCCAGATGAAACAGGAACAGTAGAAATTGGGCCCTGCTAAATATGAAGGCAGATTTGAATCAAGACTATAAGGGTGGCTGGCTGTGATCCCTACTAAACCCTCATTGGTATCTGCTGGGTATTAAGGGCCTTTGTGTGCTCATGTGGAACTGATACTCCTCTGCCCACTGTTGTGCCACTGCAGTGTCAAATCAAATCAAAATGTATTTGTCACATGCTTCGTAGACAACAGGTGTAGACTTACTTATCAGTGAGTCAGTGAAATGCTTACTTATGGGTCCTTTTGTTTGTTTGTGTGTGTGTGTGTGTGTGTGTGTGTGTGTGTGTGTGTGTGTGTGTGTGTGTGTGTGTGTGTGTGTGTGTGTGTGTGTGTGTGTGTGAATGACATTGGCCTAGCTCTAGATAGCTGAGAGGCACAAGAGACACAAACAACACTTTTGAATTAGAACCACTACTGTGTGTTTCTGTCACAAACAGGCACAGAGCCATGGCTACTGGTGCATCCCCTGAAGGTCCCCCATTTGTTTTTTTTAGAAAAAATTGTTACATGGGAAATGATGGCATGTGATCATGCAACAGCAATTTAATACAATGCAGAATCTTAATTAAGCAGATGTCTACACAACATGACCTGGATTCAAAGCCAGAGGTCCACAAGCAATCCTTATGATTGGTGACCCTGTTGCAATTGTTAAGAGCTGGGTTGTATTCATTAGTCCACACCGTGTCAAAGTGTTTTGAAACGGAAAACAAAAAAAATAAGCGTTTCCTATTGGACAAGTTCTGGTAGTCCCTTCCTGTTTCATTTTGTTTTCTTTTGTTAATTGCCAAATGAATATGAACCTGGGGTCAAAACATTGGCTGTTCGTTCCTCCTGGCTCTACAACCTCCCCACAACAAAACAACATGGCTTTATGCACCACTGAAAAAGAGGAACAAAGCAGAACAGAACTAGCAGAACAGAAGGCAGCAGGTGATTATAATTTTACTCTCAGTTGAGAGAAAACAGGTCAGCCACAGCATTGCCTGACTAGATTTCAGCTCGGTTAGGACCCCACATGGGAGCACCTATCCCAACCAGATATCACGTCAGCTGCAGTTACTGGCTGGGTGTTTTGTGGGAATTGTTATTCATGATCCATAAAAACAGGATGAACTCACAGGAATGTTTAAAGATTCAACATGATGCTCACTTGCCATAACTGAAAAGGCCACAGAGAAGATTTACGCACAATTGCTACAGCTGCCATACTGATGCTAGCTAAATCAAATCAAATCAAATTGTAAGGTCTACACAACAGGTGTAAACCTTACTGTGAAATGCTTACTTACAAGCCCTTAACCAACAATGCAGTTTTAAGAAAAATAAGAGTTAAAAAAATATTTACTAAAGAAACTAAAGTAAAAAGAAAGTAATACAATAAAATAACAATAACGAGGCTATATAAAGGGGGTACTGATACCGAATCAATGTGCGGGGGTACAGGTTAATCGAGGTAATTGAGGTAATATGTAATGTACTGTAGGTAGGGGTAAAGTGACTATGCATAGATAATAAACAGCGAGTAGCAGCAGCGTAAAAAAAATGGGGGGTAATTGCAAAAAATGAATATAGTATAATCTCGTTAGAATGTTACCATAGTAACAATTCATCACACAACTGATTTATTGTTCTTATCTTACCCTTTTCTTACATTGGTATGGAGGTTCCCATGTTTAGCACTGCTGTGTTCCCTTAGAATTGATACACCGAAAGGCCTTGTGTGTGTTACTTAAAAGCAAGAGATAACAACTCCAAATCTTACATTGAACAGACTTACACAATGTATCCGGAAGTGATATCACAAACTATTCAATAGCGACTACTGACTAGTGAATACAATGCTGCCTCTTAATTCCCTCCCTACCTTTATCCTGTCTCTAGTTGCTGATCAAAATATAGGCCTGTAGGCCGCTCTAGGCTGTAGAGCTAGTCAGGTGGTCATAGCTTGGCCAGCGACATTGACATCGTTATTCACCGAGGTTATCAGTCTCTATTGTCATGCTGAATTTCAGCTCTATCTCAGCTGTTAATATGGCCTTTGTTTCTATTCAGCTGTTATTCTCAACAGCTTGTTCTGTTGGTAAGTAATCAGACTCCAGAGTACTTTGACAATTGCTGAGTGTCACAGGAATAGGAAATAATAAAGGCAAATGTAAACAATGTTTCCGCATTTCATTTGACATTTTAATTTTATAAGCCAAAGCCATTGTCCCCAGTAAAAAAAAAATGCTGAATAAAACAATGTGCTTGTAATTTAGTTTTGTTCTTTATTAAAGGTCACCTATGAGCGGAACTCTCTCTGGTTGTGTGGCCTCCCCTGGCGGTCAGATTCAGAATAGCAGGATGGTTGGAACTACACTTGACTTGGGTCTAAGATTTACTGTCGATGTCTGACACCCTCGTAAAAATGACATTTTCTCCTCATGATTAATTTATAATTTATTGAATTATCTGACTTTGATTAAAATACCGAAATGAATCTAATCTGTTGTTGTTTGTTCTATGTCCCTGTGACGCACCAGTGATGAGGAGGCTTCCTACTCTGAGTTCTATCCCATCATTCGTGGTGATGTGATGTCGGTCAAGGAGATCCTGAACATCGGCAAATTCCCACGCCACAGGACATGGTATGTTGAAAAGAGTTACGCAGGTGTTAGGGTGTCTGATATATACAGTAAGCCTTGTCCGACCCATAGGGCATGATCCTATGTCCTGTTTCTGTAGTGTGAGGTAGCTTCATGTACAAGCACACACCCCTGTATAGGACGCTAGTCAATACAATATAATTGGTACAATTCATGACAACTAAATTATGATTCTAAAATGCATTTATGCACCAGCAACTGCCCGTAAGGTAAGATCAATTAAAGTTATTATGAAACGATGTGTCAAATTGATGGCAAAGTCAGAGTTGAGGCAAAGTTCAAACTGAACCGTCTCAATCTGCAACACCTCAGCGAGCACAAGGCAAAGACATCTCTGCTGCATCTTCTCCTGACTAATTCATCCCTGCCTGGTAGTGTTTCCAGCCGTATCTCTCCTGTGTAGAGCACATCCAGAGTGAGGCGTGGGGTAGTGTAGCGGTCTAGGTCGCTGCCTTCAGAATACATGTACCCACATGGGTTTGAATCTGACCCACTGCACACTTTCATTCTACTTTTCCTGTTGCAATCGCTTCTATATTTAATCCCAGCCCCCGTCCCCGCAGGAGGCCTTTTGCCTTTTGGTAGGCCGTCATTGTAAATAAGAATTTGTTCTTGACAGACTTGCCTAGTTAAATAAAGGTTAAATAAAAATATATATCCAATCAAATAGAGAATAGGCTCAGAGCATGACTCTGCAGTCAGCACGGTCTCTGACTCTCTGTGGACAACTATCTGTATGATGCATACCGTTGGCCTCTAAGTTAGCAACGTCAGCTATAAAAATCAATGGGACGCCATGAAACGTCAAAGCCAAAGCAATCTCTGCATCCTCCCTCTCTACCATCCATGAAAAGATAAGGTCAAGTTCCACCCTTAGTTCAAGGGCCACCCTTCTGAAGCATCAGAGATTGGCGATAGACAAAGATTCCAATCATGTCTTATTTTTTCTTTTCACTCTTCTTATTCCCTGTTATTTAAAACTCCAGCTGCTCTATGACCTCATATACTGGCGCAATACATTTATATGTGATGCCAATAAACTAAACAATAATCCCTGATGACAATTCAGTTGAGGGCTTATTAGCGAGCAAAGACGTTATGGAGGAGGGAGGGAAGAGAAAAGAGCTGCGGAAGAGGTGAATGTGATGAAGTAGGGCGCATCTTTAATTTAAAGATAATATCACAAGCTTGGGGATTTCATAACCAGCTGTCATGGTAGAGGATGTTATACATCTCAAAATAAATAGGGTTCCAGACTGGAAGGTTTAGGTCACAGTAAACAGGATGGGAAGGGGGAACATGGCGTCTCATAACATGATTTGCTTAGTAGAAACCCTTATCCAGGAGCACCTTGCCCTGTCCCTATTGTTCATGTGGCTGATAATGTGATTCAATGTGATTCAATGTAGGCCGTCATTGTAAATAAGAATTTGTTCTTAACTATTTCACTTCAGCTTGAAGCTGGGGTTTTGCTAAGCCAATCTAAAAGGAGTTAGATTTGGCATCTCCAAGTATAATATAACTGGAAAAAATGGTTGAAACAAAACATCAAGACCTTTTAGGTCCTTGAGGACCTCAACTCTAAAAACCGATCAGGTCATGCCATCAGAGTACAAAGTTTAGAGTATGAAACTGATCTGTGACCAACAAAAAATATGCTTGTTTGATCTATTCAAAGTATGTCAAAGCAGTACGAACCACAAAAAGTAAACGCTGTTACGGTCGTGATTCCGTATGGAAAAAGGAATCAGGCGCAGGAGGTATTTCCCGTGTGAGGATCCTTTTAATAGTGTCACCAGTCCAAACAATAACACTCTGGCGAATAAAAGTACTCACACGACTTTCAAAAACAAACCGGGGGCAACAAGCGAACCGGCACATACAGGAACCAAAATACAATATCCCTCAGTGAAAGAACTGGGAACGTAACACAACGAACAAACGGTAACATCAAACAATCACGCACAAAGGGAAGAAGGGAAGGAAGGAATATATACAGGTGCGTGATTGGGAGAATAAACAACAGGTGCGACAATAGACAAAACCTAAACAACTACGGGGAGCGATGATGGTCAGAAAACCGGTGACGTCGACCGCCGAACACTGCCCCGAACAAGAAGAGGGACCGACTTCGGCGGAAGTCGTGACAAACGCACTGAAATGATATTTTACACAGTGCTATGAACTCTGGATCCTCTCTAGAAGGAAAGCCAAGAAAGTTGAAGAAGCTATCTGGCAGTCACTGGCAGTGATGAATAGAGAGATCGAGTGATGAGGACCTTTTCTCCTTTGTTTGACAGCAGGAAGATAGAGATGCAGACTGAGAGGAAGAGTAAAATATAAAGGAAAGTTGTGGATCACTTGAGAGAAAGCCCATGCATCTGACAGCAGTAATAAGCCTCAGCTGTGCAGACGTGCTTGCATCTCGTTGTCATCTGAGTGGCATGCTCTTTCATGCCCTCTCGTCCTCCAATCAAGTGGAGTGCCAACCAGACCTCAGCCTGCTAACGTGCTTAGCTCTAATTCCAAGGCCCAGGCTCACCTTTTTATTTCTCTGCCTAGTAATCCCTTTCGCTCAGACATTAACAAGGTCTTTCTCCCTTCCGAAGTATATTTGCTGCATGGAAACCTAAAGCCGTTCCACCCAGGAGAGGAGCCGGATAGAAAGGGGATATTTTTGGGAGGAGAGAGTAGAGACTGATGAAATCCTCCTTGAGTGAATTTGGAAGGATATGGAGATGGATTCTAAACCCCTTCATGGATTTGTTGAGTCTATTTCTGGGACACCTGAACGAACACCTTGGGATATGAGATTGGCATGACATTTGTTTCGATTCGATAACAATGTGAACACGATGCTCTCTCTCTCTATCTCTCTGTCTCTAACCCCTAATTAGAGGTGTGAGAAGATGATTGACATGTTTATTCTTGTTTCACCTCTCTCCATTTCCCTCTCTCCCTCGCTCTTTCCTGCAACTCCCACCCTCCTATCTGGGAGGAGAGTGTATATTCAGGACAGTATGTACATTTGCTGGATGACTCATAGGACTTAGCTCTTTTGTGGGGAGCTCAATACACTTCCAACACCGTGGAATGATCTTGAAATGTCCACTTGGAGCAGAGTAAGCCACAACACTGCACTTTCAGATGGATGAATTATTGCCCAGCCCTGACTGACAGCCACATAAAATCATCCCTGCAGCACTGAGTGTGTGTGTGGCACGTGTGTGTGTGGCACGTGTGTGCACACCGGTTTGTGTCAAGAACTGCAACGCTGCTGGGTTTTTCCACACTCAACAGCCTCCCGTGTGTATCAAGAATAGTCCACCACGCAAAGGACATCCACCCAACTGTGGGAAGTATTGGTGTCAACATGGGCCAGCATCCCTGTGGAACACTTTCAACAGTCCATGCCCCGACAAATTGAGGCTGTTCAGAGGGCAAAAGGCGGGGGGGGGGGGGGTGCAACTCTATATTAGGAAGGTGTCCTTAATGTTTTGTACACTAAGTATATGTGCATGCAAGCATAAATGACCACTTTTACAATCACATATCTGAGAATAAGTAAATGAGTGTAACTGATGTGTGTGTGTGTGTTCACACTATGCCACCAATCAAAGTGAATAATATCAACATTGCATAAGAACCAGGGCAATGACACCGCAGTCGTACATCTGAATGCCTTCATCTGAAATGTGTCTTCCACATTTAACCCAACCCCTCTGAACCAGGGAGGTGCGGGGGGGTCTGCCATAATTGACATCCACGTCTTCGGTGCCTGGGGAACGGTGGGTTAACTGCCTTGCTCAGAGGCAGAACGACAGATTTTTACCTTGTCAGCTCAGGGATTCGATCCAGCAACCGAAAGCTCTAACCACTATACTGTGTATGTGTACGGTATCTGTTAGATATTGGGGGCTTTTATATGGTACCTGCCATCTTGACTGTACTGTAGCACAGCTCAGTAGGGATTTTCTTGAACTAAAGCTATAGACCAAAGGGCTATACACTGAGTGTACAAAACATTAAGAACACCTTCCTAATATTGAGTTGCACCCCCTTTTGCCCTCAGAACAGCCTCAATCCGTCTGGGCATGGACTCTACAAGGTGTCGAAAACGTTCCACTGGGATTCTGGTCAATGTTGACTCCAATGCTTCCCAAGGTTGTGTCAAGTTGGCTAGATATCCTTTGGGTGGTGGACCGTTCTTGATACACACGGGGAACTGTTGAGCATTAAAAACACAGCACTGTTGCAGTTCTTGACACTAACCGGTGCGCCTGGCACCTACTACCATACCCCGTTCAAAGGCACTTAAATATTTTGTCTTGCCCATTCACCCTCTGAATGGCACACATATACAATGCATGTATCAATTGTCTCTAGGCTTAAAAATCCTTCTTTAACCTGTCTCCACCCCTTCATCTACACTGATTGAAGTGGATTTAACAATTAACATCAATAAGGGATCAAAGCTTTCACCTGGATTCACCTGGTCAGTCTATGTCATGGAAAGAGCAGATGTTCATAATGTTGTGTACACTCAGTGTACATCCAGCATATTGAGCATCATTTTCTAATTGATCTTGATTATAAGAGGCCAATCTCTCACCGAATCTCCAGGATCTGACATATGCTATCTAAAGTCTGCAACACCACTAAGCAAAGGGCACCACCAAGCAAGCGGCATCTTGAAGACCAAGGAGCTCTCCAAACAGGTCAGGGACAAAGTTGTGGAGAAGTTCAGATCAGGGTTGGGTTATAAAAAAATATCCACAACTTTGAACATCCTACGGAACACCATTAAATCCATTTTCAAAAAAAGGAAAGAATATGGCACCACAACAAACCTGCCAAGAGAGGGCTGCCCACCAAAACACACGGACTAGGCAATGTCTTGGAATGGCCAATTGAGAATTTGTGGTATGACTTAAAGATTGCTGTACACCAGCAGAACCCATCCAACCTGAAGGAGCTGGAGCAGTTTTGCCTTGAAGAATGGGCAAAAATCCCAGTGGCTAGATGTGCCAAGCTTATAGACATACCCCAAGAGACTTGCAGCTGTAATTGCTGCAAAAGGTGGCTCTACAAATTATTGACTTTGGGGGGGTGAATAGTTATGCACGATCAAGTTTTCCATTTTGTTTTGTTATTTCTTGTTTGTTTCACAATATCTTCAAATTGGTAGGTATGTTGTGTGAATCAAATGATACAAACCCCCCAAAAAATACATTTTAATTCCAGGTTGTAAGGCAACAAAATAGGAAAAAAGGGGGGTAAATACTTTCGCCAGCCACTGTATTATAAGATTATGTATATGTAAGGTGTCCATATTAGGACCATATAAATATCATTATAAACTGGGTGGTTCGAGCACGGAATGCTGATTGGCTGAAAGTCATGCTATATCAGACTTTATACCATTGGTATGACAAACCATTTATTTTTACTGTTCTAATTACATTGGTAACCAGTTTAAAATACCAGTAAGGGTTTGTGGTATATGGCCAATATACCACGGCTAGGGACGCGTTGCGTCGTGCTTAAGAACAGCCCTTAGCAGTGGTATATTGGCCATATACCACACCCACTCGTGTGTTATTGCTTAATTATATTTCTATGATTAGGACATCCTCAGTGTCACAAGGAGTTGGTGTATGTACTGTATGCACGTTTGCCAATAGGCCTTTTCTCAGTGGCTTTCTAACAGGGAATCTCTTGGTTCTCTGGTCCAATAGGGATGTCCTGAAGGAGACTATGGCAGCGGATGAACAGGGTCTGAGAACTGGAGAGAAGTGGACCCTGTTTGGAAATGAGGCTGAGAAAGTGGAGGTGGAGGTGCTCAGGGAACAGCATTATGTCCGCCAACGCTGTGACCGCATGGCCTTGCGTAGGCAGGTAAGAGTCTCTGATCTCATCCCATACAGATATACACGGACACTCCGGACACTGAATTATAGGCCTACGGTATTGTGAATTCAGTAGGGCCAAATGTATTAAAACAGTTGCCCAGTTGAAAATCAACATGGTCTAATTAAACATTGTAGTTTTATGTCGCCAATGCTGACATCCCTACATTTATCCATGGCTTACTGAGATTTAAGTTTCTTTGCCTTATGTCAGTTGACCAGTAATCAAATCAAACTTTATTTGTCACATTCACCGAATACAAGTGTAGACCTTACCGTAAACTGATTACTTACAAACCCTTAACCAACAGTGCAGTTCAGGAAGAGTTAAGAAAATATTTTCCAAATAAACTAAAGTAAAAAAAAAAATGGAATAAAAAGTAACACAATAACATAACAATAACGAGGCTATATACAGGGGGTACCGATTCCGAGTCAGTGTGCGGGGGTACAGGTTAGTTGAGGTAATTAGGGGTGAAGTGACTATGCATAGATAATAAACAGCGAGTAGCAGCAGTGTACAAAACAAATTGAGGGGGGTGTATTTGAATACCAGCTGTATGTGCATTTGAATACCAGCTGTGTCTCTGTGTTCCAGGCTGAGCAGAAGGCTTCCATCCATTTGAAGTATCTGGAGGACCTGAGTCATAAGGCCCCAGACTTCCCTATCCCGCTGAGAGCCCACATGGTGTGGGAGGGCATGGGGGTAAAACTCTCCTGCACCATCCAGGGATGCCCACCCCCTAGGGCCACCTGGTAAGCACTCACACTCAAGGCTAATGACCTCCATTGAAAATCTCTGAAGACGGATAGGTTACAGTATGCTTATTATGTAGCTACACAGGTTTTGCCATGTTAACCTTTAATTCCTGAATTGGAATATTGCTCTGATATTTGTGGGTGAAATTACCTTATTTGCTTCGGTATTAGCCTTGGCAATGTGTGTAACCGTCACCCTTGATAAGCAGATGCACTAAAAGACTAGCTGATGAAAAGAATGTGTTCAGTATTCATGCCTGAGCATAGTCAAAGCTATGGACCAGATGACCTGCGGCTTATGAGTTGAACAATCCCAGATGGGACGCATGCATCCCAATGAGCTCCAAGAGTCTTGACTCGACTGAGACCGCACTCAAGAAGAAATGTGAGATCAAAAGCCATCTATATGCTAAAGGGATCATGTTAACTGTTGCCTAGCATAATTAGCAACGGGCAGGAACATTGAAAGCATAGCAGTGGTCATGGTTACATTTAATTGGGATTTTTGTTAGTTTATACCTAGACATTTGGACTGTTATTAACTCTCTCCTTCCCAGGTATAAGGACGGGGTACCCCTGAGTGCCTATGGCCAGCCCTGGAACTACAGTCTGAAGCAGAAGTTTGGCCTCAACTCGCTGGAAATCAGAAGGTAACCCGAAAGGATTTTCAAATGTAGGCCTTTAGCACACTGCTGTTCAAGACGTAGTTGTTACGAGCCAGCTGGGGATCGAACTCGGGTCCCCGATGGATGTGTGTGTCCTTGATGCTGACCACTCCACTACTGGAGGAGGTTGAACCCAAGTGCAGAGGAATTAGACAACAATGAGACCTCAAAGGTCTGAGTTTTATCTTTGGCTCTTTACTTCAGAGAAAAAAAGCAAAACATAGCAACAGTCTTAGGCAACACTTTAAATGATTGTGTCCCAGGGTAACTTAAACAACTCCGCTTGGGAGGCAATACAAAAAGGTAATCCAAAACAGGGAGAAATCTCTAAACATTAGTCCAGGAACATCTTTCCAAA